>JAOWBW010001593.1:159995-251559 GCA_026119855.1 Campanula takesimana
GTGGGGTTGGAGGTGGAGTGGGTAGGGTGGGGTTGTATGGGGAGTTGGGTGTGTGAGTGAGGGAGTTAACATTTTCCGTAAAATGACTTACCGAGGAGAAATCCGTAAGTTGTGTTACGGAAAATCTAGCTTATTTCCATTGACCGTAAAATATTTTACATTGACTTTTTTTCCCATTTGGTTACCAAACACCGGAAAACATGTAAAACATTTTCCGTAAAATATTTTACGGTGAAACAAATGGAGCCTTAGGTAGGTGATAATATCATGTTTAGAAGTAGATTTATGATATATTTTGATGTTTTTGAGTTGTAATAAGTTACCATATAGATTAGGGTTATTTTTAGAAGTAGTTGACTTGATTTCCAAGTCTTAGGAGCCTTAAAATAGGACTTTTTGTAATTCCGAAAATTAGTTGATTTAAAGAGATTTTTATTGAATAAACTTGAGAGTTTATTTATTCTTCCTAAAAGTTGATTAAATTCCTTTTGGATGCCAAATATTCGGTAATCGTGCGCAATTCAACGAAATTTTAAGATCTCGATCACCGGTAATCGTGCGCGATTCAACAGTGTTTGATACTATTATTCCGGTATTGTTGTGACAATCAACGGATTAATAGTGTTTTATCCCTTTTATTCCTTCCGCTACTACATCATTTGGTATTCAGAGCCGAAACCAGGGAATTTTTTTAGGTTGAGGTAGTTTGTTATCAATTTTTATTTTTATTTATTCCAAAAAGAAATACATAAAATATTTGATCTATCATCACTTTTCATTGAATTTCCAAGTTCTGATCAATTTGTTGATTGGTCAAAAACCTCCAGTTTTTTATCAATGTAATTATAAGATTTGTCAATTAATGTCATCACAGTCGATTGATTCGAAAACAATTGGCTTTGAAGTCCCACAAGATGACTTGATATAGAATTTTGAAGCTTTCAATTTTTTTCATTTGTATGAAGATCCGTTTGATGTCTATATCTTCCGTTCATCAGTTTCATGGATTGTTCAGAAATTAATTATCAATCACTTCGTATCAACTCAATGGAGTGGCTGGATGGATATTTCGATGAAGGCAATAAAGTTTAAAGTTTACCACGGGCTCGGAGTTCATTTTGAAGACGTATTTACTGCATTACTCAAAATTCGAGGACGAATTTTCTTCAAGCGGGGGAGAATGATGGAGATCGATGATAAATATAATTTTTATTTTAATTATTTGTTAATTTATTATTATTTTCGGATATATACTTGAGTTGGTTTTGGGGGAAACTAGTTCCTCCATAAATTTTAAAAAGTCTACTTTTTAACCCTTAAACCTTAAACACTAAACCCTAAATTCTAAACCATAAACCTTAAACCCTAAACATTAACCCCTATAAAAACATGACTTTTTATAACTTAAGAAACTAGTTTCCCACAATATTTTCTCTTTATACTTAGGTAGGTGATAATATCATGTTTAGAAGTAGTTTTATGATATATTTTGATGTTTTTGAGTTGTAATAGGTTACGATATAGATTTGGGTTATTTTTAGAAGTAGTTGACTTGATTTCCAAGTCTTAGGAGCCTTATAAAAATAGGTCTTTTTGTAATTCTGATAATTAGTTGATTTATTGAGATTTTTATTAAATAAACTTGAGAGTTTATTTCTTCTTCCTAAAAGTTGATTAAATTCTTTTTGGATGCCAAATATTCGGTAATCGTGCGCGATTCAACGAAATTTGAAGATCTCTCACCGGTAATCGTACGCGATTCAACAGTGTTTGATACTATTATTCCGGTATTGTTGTGACAATCAACGGATTAATATTGTTTTTATCCCTTTTATTCCTTCCGCTGCTACATCACTAACCCAAGCGGGAAAAAGTGATGAATCTTGATTCGGACGCCAATTAGGAGTCCAACTTGTAACACGCATGGGAAATCGGCCAACAAATCAATGACCTTTCACCCATAATCGATTGAAATCTCCCTCATGTGTAAGGCGAATCATAATATGTTTAGAGTCAGTTTGACCTAGAGTAAAAAAATTAGCAATTTTTACTACTTTTACCATTTGGGTATTTCTCAAATACGGAGTATACTCCAAATTACAGACAATAAGTTAGTTTCTTGAATCAGATCTTAAAACAGAAGAAAGACCTATATGGTGTTTCTGATAATTAGTTGATTTATTGAGATTTTATTGAATAAACTTGAGAGTTTATTTCTTCTTCCTAAAAGTTGATTAAATTCTTTTTGGATGCCAAATATTCGGTAATCGTGCGCGATTCAACGAAATTTGAAGATCTCTCACTGGTAATCATGCGCGATTCAGCAGTGTTTGATACTATTATTCCGGTATTGTTGTGACAATCAACGGATTAATATTGTTTTATCCCTTTTATTCCTTCCGCTGCTACATCACTAACCCAAGCGGGAAAAAGTGATGAATCTTGATTCGGACGCCAATTAGGAGTCCAACTTGTAACACGCATGGGAAATCGGCCAACAAATCAATGACCTTTCACCCATAATCGATTGAAATCTCCCTCATGTGTAAGGTGAATCATAATATGTTTAGAGTCAGTTTGACCTAGAGTAAAAAAATTAGCAATTTTACTACTTTTACCATTTGGGTATTTCTCAAATACGGAGTATACTCCAAATTACAGACAATAAGTTAGTTTCTTGAATCAGATCTTAAAACAGAAGAAAGACCTATATGGTGTTTCTGATAATTAGTTGATTTATTGAGATTTTTATTGAATAAACTTAAGAGTTTATTTCTTCTTCCTAAAAGTTGATTAAATTCTTTTTGGATGCCAAATATTCGGTAATCGTGCGCGATTCAACGAAATTTGAAGATCTCTCATTGGTAATCGTGCGCGATTCAACAGTGTTTGATACTATTATTCCGGTATTGTTGTGACAATCAACGAATTAATATTGTTTTATCCCTTTTATTCCTTCCGCTGCTACGTCACTAACCCAAGCGGGAAAAAGTGATGAATCTTGATTCGGACGCCAATTAGGAGTCCAACTTGTAACACGCATGGGAAATCGGCCAACAAATCAATGACCTTTCACCCATAATCGATTGAAATCTCCCTCATGTGTAAGGCGAATCATAATATGTTTAGAGTCAGTTTGACCTAGAGTAAAAAAATTAGCAATTTTTACTACTTTTACCATTTGGGTATTTCTCAAATACGGAGTATACTCCAAATTACAGACAATAAGTTAGTTTCTTGAATTAGATCTTAAAACAGAAGAAAGACCTATATGGTGTTTCTGAAAGACTTACGCAACTGCCGCCAATTACAGTTACAAAGGCTAATTTTGTCAAATAACAAATTCGCCGGTGAGATTCCGATATGAATATTCCCGGAGCTGGCTTACGCTAACCAGCTTGACCTTTCGTCAAATTCCCTCAACAGTTGTCTCATATTAAGTTAGTTCAAGAGTTATTCATTGTTTTAGGACTTTAAGTTTTATTTCTTACACTTTTACATTCTATATGGAGTGTATCAGTGTCTCATTATAATTTTAACGAATGTAAATAAAGTGGTATCAAAATTTTCAAAATCACAAGTACGCAAGTCACATTTGATGTTTCCAAAGTTCGCAAGTCAAATTGATAAAAACTGATAATACGCGTGTCAATTTTGCGATAAACTCCTACTTATTCAATGTTCTGCGCATTTTGTGACAAATTTTGTTTGGGATGATGAACCTCTTGTGGAGTGTTTAATCTTTATTAATGTAAGTTTGTGTGTTTGCCTAAAAAAAAATATACTCCATTCATCTCAAAACAAACACTCCCTCTGTCACATACTTATCGCTACTTATTTTCATTTTGGGCGTCCTATACTTATTGATACTTACCCAAAATGTTCATTTTTCTCTCTCCTATCCACCAACTTATTTTCTCTCTCCTACCCATTCACAATACTTACCCATTCACAATACTTATTTTTTCAACATATTTTCTTAACCCACGTGCACTCTCATTTGGTAGCTATAAGTATGAGACGGAGGGAGTACTCATATACTTTTGAGAACGGAAATTAAGGAAATGTGTTGGAAAAGTAAGTGTTGTGAGTTAGAATGAAAGAGAAAGTAAGGTAGGGAATAATAAGCGGATAGTTGTTGTGAGTGAGAAGAAGAGAGAAAGTGAAGGGATTTTTTTTTTCCTTTTTGAATAAGTGATACTTTTAATAGAATACTCAAAATGACAAAATGAGTATTTTATTTTGGGACTGACGGAGTAAATATTTATTCAATAATTCAGTAAAAAAACATTTATCCAATAATGAAAATCATCTCCTAAACCTGATAGAGACATTTCATCCAAAGGGTTATGATCTTTGATTTGAAGGGACATGTTCCTCTACTGTTGCACCCCACATTTAGTCAGGCAAATATGGGCCACGTCACTCCTCCATCAACGTCCGTAGATCTTTGGCTTGTTAGGATTGCCTGTATGTACAATCAATCCACTAACATATCTGTCTCCACCGTACACGTGCCCTATCCCTAGTGATCATGACAATTCTGGGTCCCACCCCAATTTGTTTTAAGGTTATCTATTGTCATTTTCGTCTTCCAGTGTTTCGCACAAATGCAGAACATAGAGGCAAGCAGTCACAATCTCATTTTCTCTTATCCAATGAGGGATAATGTTAAATGCTTTTTTTTTTAAAGCAAATGACAAATTCATTTCATTCACAATGCTTAAAAAGACGGCACTCCACAAAAACCGGATGCTCATTCCGAATATCAATAGTAGTTTAATGTTCAAACATACAACAATGAATCTTCCAATCTAAATCTTGAGATGTTCGGATTCCATTCCAAGCAAAACTTGAAAACTTCCTCAGTCTGGCATTCTAGTAATCCCTCGCCGGATAAGATTTTTCGCTGAGCACTCGTTATACTGAAGAATCCGGGTGGATGAGAAAACGCCTATCAGACATCCTAAAACTATGAAACATCCACGTGTGGAAAGAACAATCAGATCCACATCATTGGGAAAGAATTGGAGATTCGTCACATTTGTTTGATAAAAAAACAACAGACAAACAAACGAAAAAAACATAGGCTCTCAACAAATGAGATAAATACAGGGCTCTCAACAAATGAGAGAAATTCAAAGCTCTCAACAAATGAGAGAAATTGATTATAAGATAAAATTAAAAAACTCAACAAAACAAAAATTTGTAATTTCAATAGATTGAGATTACAAAAATTTGTGTTGTTGGAAAACTAATACAACAAAAGTTAACAAACAGAAGATGAAAAAAGGAGAAAGTTAATGACAAATAGAAGTTGACTTGGTGAAGAAAATTAATGTTAAATGTTAACACCGATTTTCCATCGAGTTGGTTTTTGGGGGAAATTAGTTCCTCTATAAGTTATAAAAAGTCCATTTTTTTACCCTTAACACTTAAACCCTATACCCTAAATCATAAACCCTAAACCTTAAACCTTAATCCCTATAAAAATGATTTTTTATAACTTATGGAGAAACTAGTTTCCCCCAAAATTTTCTCTAATTACAAGTCATTATCAAACTAAATGATACTCCTCCGTCCCAGAGTAAGAGTCCTACTTTCCATTTTGGTACGTCCCAAAGTGAGTCCTATTTCTAAAATAGCAAAGAATCTTTACTATTCACCCCACTCATTCTCTCTCCTATTTTACTTTTATACTCACAACACCAATCAATTCACTATTCTCTCCCACTCATTATCTCCCCTACTTTACTTTTACACTCACAATATTTACATCACTTCCAATATTTATTAATAAGCGTGCAAATGAGGGGTAGGACTCTTACTCCGGGACGGATGGAGTATTTTATTTGCAAGTCTTGTCGTAAGTGTTTCGTTTTTAATTCAATATTTTTTTGAGAAAAGTGTAGATGTTTGTAACCACTAATATTGTGTTTACATTTACAAAATTAACTTAATATTCGTTTTAATTAAATGTCTAACCAATAACAAAGGAATACATATTTTATGATAGTTCTCATCAAAGTATCACACTTGAACAAAATTGGGTGAGAATACCCAATATTGATTAGTAAGTTTCTCACTTCCATTGATTATAATGAGTGTTGCATTTTTTTTTAATAATTCAAATAAGAGTTATGTTTTAAAATAAAAAATAAAAAATAAAAATCATACAACTTTATTATAATATAAAAAATGTGTAAATAAATAAAAAATATAGTTTCAAAATTATAATATGTCGATTGTAATACTTATTATGATATCGGAAGCGTAATTATGCATTGATGTAGAAAAAATTTATATCCTCCCCTACGGAAAAAACTTCAATAGTACTACCTCTGTCCCTAAATGAGTGTCTAAATTTTATTTTAAGGGACATCTGAAAATGTTAACTTTTTGTACACTTTGGTGGCAAAGATTCATATATAACCTTGTAATCTCCTTTCTAACCATTTAGTTTTGCACGTGTAAAAAGACCGGTGAAAAAAAATTCGAAAAAAAAAACATTTGGGGACAAAGTTATGCTAAAAAAAGACACTCATTTTGGGACAAACATTTCTTAAAAATGGACACTCATTTAGGGACAGAGGGAGTAGTTATATTGTTGATTCAACCACTATTAGATCTTCAAATCTCTATCAAGCCAAAATAAATTTGGTGGTTAAATATTTTAATCATGATATTACTTTGTTTATGCAACCGTTACGGAATTTCATCCATATGCAGATGTATCAACTTTTTTTGTCACTAGAAACGCAATAATTTAACACATATAAAAATAAACTAAATAAATAAATAAGAGCCCTTCTATCTTAATTAGCTAGCTAAAACTGAAAATGAAAGAATAAAAGTCAATCTCTACTACAGATTACAACATACTTATATTTAAGCACATGCTCCAAAAGGAAAATGAGTAGTATAAGTTTCAGCAGTGAGTAACCTACCAATGCTTTAATATTTTTATCTTAGTCCAAAAATACATCTTTATTATGTATTTATCAATAATAATAAATTATCATTTTGGATATAAGAAGCATTATATACATATATGCCACTCGTCTCAAAATCAACTCCGTATTCAATTTTTTTTTCAAACATTTAGTTTTGCATGTAGAAAAAGATTAGTGAAAAAGAATTGAAAAAAAAAAATTAGAGACAAAGTTATTTTCGAAAAAGACATTTATTTTGAGTCAAAAATTACTTGAAAATGAACATTTATCTAAGGACAGAATAATAAAGTTTTTTTTTTTTTGAAAAGTTAAATTAATTAGAATAATGAGATTAATTAAGCTCTCTTTTTAGTTAGAAGGGGGTGAGAAGTAAAAAGGAGACATGTCAGTCAGTCTGTCACCATCTTAATTAGTATAATCTGTCACTAAAGTTCTTCTGTTTAATCTGTCATTAAAGTTATGTCCTTATTTTAATCAACATACCTTAAACACCAATTAAGCAAGCCAAGTGGGTATGGGACCCTCTCCTTTTTCAGATATGCACCTTTTAGACACCCCCAAATCTCATGAATATGAAATTATTGCAATGTTTATATCTCATACCGCAAATCCGCCTCATAATCAAGGCTACTCCCTCCGTCTCATTTTAAGAGTCAAAAATTTCTTAAAAATGCGTTTCATTTTAAAAGTTAAAATCCTAAAATGGAAAGTGGGTCCTACATGTCATACTCATAACAATTACTCCCTCCGGTCCAAAATAACTGTCACTTTTGAGCCAAAATTTTGGTCCAAAATAACTGTCACTTTTGAGCTAAATGTCCTTCTTACCCTTGCCTTGAAACTTGTTTTGCTTTATTAATTGTCTTAGTTGTGAGACATTAGTGTAGTAATTATGCATATTTAATAGGGGTAAAGTTGACACTTTTATCACTAAATCATGATATTAATTGCTTTCCTTAAGAATTGTGCAAAAGCAAAAAAAGACAGTTATTTTGGACCGGAGGGAGTATCCACTAACTCTTCTCTACCCCACTTTCTCCCTCCTATCCAACTATCAACACTCACAACACATCATATTTTTCTTAATTCTTGAACCCACCTATTTTTTTACTCTTAAAATGGGACGGGGTGAGTATTTATTTATATTTTTGAATGTTTTATAACAAAAATTAATTTAAAATAAATATTTATAAATATTTTTAATTCAATTGAGCTTATTTGTTAATTCAGAATTACAATCCACTAACCATTCTCTATCCCATATTTTCTTTCTTTATATTCACTTACTCCCTCCGTTCCCATATAAGTGTCGTTCTAGGGGTGAGATTTTGTTTCAATTTATTTGTCGTTCTTGGCTTTTTTTGGTTCAAACAGACGAAATTGCCCTTCTCTCATTATTACTCCTAGTCCCCTCTCTCTTCATCACTCTTCTTCAACTATCTCCTACTCTTCAACGTCTCACTGCTTCCGGCCGCCGACAAGGCTGCCCTTCTCGGCGTATTTCTGGATCAAAGCAAACCCATCTCGTGTTCATTTAATTCGGCAGAACACCAACCGAAACAATAGAATTTCCGGCCAAATTTTGGTCGGCTCCATCAGAAACTTAAATAGGTTTTTGAAAGAGAAAAAAAATTATTGGCAAGAATTGTTAAAAGAAAAAGATGAACAGCCCAAACCAGATTTACTGAGGAAAGCTAAGAACCAAACCAAATTTTTGAAGAGAAAGAAAAATTTAATGGCAGTGGTCGGAGGTGGCTGTCCTCTCTCTTGGGGTTTCGACTCGTCATTCTCGTGCTAATAAACCTGATTCGTTAATCTCTGCTACAAGAAGGATTAGAAAGAGAAGAAAAGTATGGTGTGCGAATGTGGCTGGCGACGATCGGAGAAGAAGAAACTTAAGGGTCGGTGGTGAGTGAGTAAAGGCTCGCATTAAAGATGGGAAAGAAGGGTAGAGATGTAAATTTAGAAGCTCATTAGTGGATTCCTTGGTACAAGAGATTATTGCTAAAACGTCAGTTAATACGGAACGGAGGGAGTATTATTAATTCTCGCATATTTGATTTTATTAACACTCATTATGGGATGGAGTACTCATTTGATCTAAAAGAAATTTCCATATTTAACACAAACAAAATTTCCATATTTAACACGGTAATATTTTTATAAGTGATGTAGGAGGAAACCCGGCCGACCAGCACAAGTAGCGTTCCAAGCGCCCGCCTGCACCATCATGAGCGCCCGCTTACTTGGGGTGTTTCTCGGATGTGAGTTTCTGATCCAAGCGAGCGCCCGCCTGGGTTGTACCAGGCAATTACGTACAGGAATTCAGGATTTCGTATTTTTACGTTTTTGCGCAGATATTAGGTTATTTTCGGGATTATTTGTTAATTAGGGTTATGTTATTTTGTTAGGAGTATAAATACTCTTTTCTTTCATTGTTCTAGGGTAACAACTTTTATTTTATCAATTGAACTTTTGTTCTTGGAGATTTATTTCTTTTTCTTGGTGGATTCCAAGGTTATTGTGTTTGAGGATTCATTGCTTGTGAATTCTTGTGATTAGTGCGCTAATCACGAAATCTATCGCTTCCGTGCTGCGTCAATAAGTTATATCTTTTTTTCATTTATTATTATAAAATTACATTAATTTTCTTAAGATTAAAATAATTAAGAGAACCAAAAGAAAAGTACTTTAGTACTACCTCCTCTTCAAGATAATGAAATTTTTGTGTCAAAATGAATGATTTTTTATTCTTAAATGTGTTTCAAATTGATTTTTTACCAATTATTTTTTTCATATATGATTTTATACTTGCAAAACTAATATTTTGAAATTAGATAACAATTATATTTATGTTTTTTGTATTATAAGAGTTAAATTTTTTAAGGTGTCTCTTAAATCTGGAAAGGACATTTATTTTAATACGGTACAATTTTTTGGGGGACAATGAAACATTGTACTTCATATGGAAAATTATTTTGCAAAGATTTAATTAGTCTGATAAAAATTTAAAATTCTTATATCATTGAATCAATTAATATATTATCAATAATACTTTAGAATTTTTATATGGTTATTAAAAATTTATATTATTTTTGGTCAAATTTTAATACAGTTAACCATCAAAATAAAATTAATATTATTTACTGAGACATGAAAATTTTAATGTATGGGCTGAAAGCATGAGTTTTTCTGGGTTATAATTACAATGGATTTCATACTCATACACAATCAAATTCGTTTTTTACTCAGGACAGTGGTAGTTTATCATGAGTTGTTCGATGTTTTAACGGTCTATGCATTTGAGATGAGCATCTAAACAATATGAAAAACTTATCTTAACTGATGTTCATGTAATTAATTCAAGTTCTTATTTATTTCAAAGATTAAAAAATAACCTAAATCTTAGAATGAAAATTTTGAAATAAATTTTATGGCGAAAGGTAGAGATATATTTAAAATGAGTGTGTTTTGGAGGAAACTAGTTCCTCCATAAGTTATAAAAAGTCATGTTTTTAACCCTTAAACCCTAAAGCCTGAAACCCTAAACTCTAAATCATAAACCTTAAACCCTATAAAAACAAGACTTTTTATAACTTAGGGAAAAACTAGTTTCCCCCAAAATTTTCTCATCTAAAATACAGTAACATAAAAATGCTACTAGTTGCAATTAACACTTTTATACTATACTAAAAAACCAAAATACTACTCTATTTGTCTCAGAGTATATGCTCATGTTTCTTTTTTAGTCTGTCCCAGAGTATATATCCACTTCTAAAAATGACAAAAAAAATACTATTCCTCCCAGTCATTTTCTCTCCTCTTTTTATTTTTATACTAACAACACCAATCAAATTACTATTCTTTATCCCACCTTCTCTCTCCTACTTCACTTTTCATACTCACAACACTTAGAGCATCCATAATGATCGAGCTCCTTCAAATTGATTTTTTATGATTTTTACATGCTAAGCAGATAATAAAATTCTCAAAACTTTTTTTACAATGGTAGAGCTCTTAACATTTAATGGTTACAATGGGGAATTAGTGAAAAGTTAATGAAAGAGGTCTTTGTGGAATAAGTGCTCTTTAGGTAAAGAGCTCTTTCAAAAACTCTACAATGGTAAAAAGCTCTAAACAGCTCTTTCATGAAAATAAAAATCTCCTAAAAAGTTTTCATTGTGGATGCTCTTACATCACTTCCCCCGACTCTTTTAGAAACTAATCTGAGCAGGAAAGCACCGGGTTCGCTTGGTGGGTCGGGAATGCCCGGCTTATCAATTTATCTAGTAAACTAATAGGGGCTCATGTAGTTCATGCCGGATTAATTGTATTCTGGGCCTTGACTCTAAGGGGGCGTTTGGTTGGTGGTAAAAGGGGGGAATGGAATGGTGAATTCCGGTTGACCAATTCCATTATCATGTTTGGTTCAATTTTTTTCAAATTTTCATTCCATTGCAATGGTCAATTCCTTCAAATGAAGGAATTCTCCATTCCTTCACAAAATGGATGGAAAGTTCAATTCCACCAAAATCATTCCATTGATGGAATTGAATAAAAAAAAAAAAATAATAATAATAATAATAATAAATAATAATAATAATAATAATAAATAATAAAAATAATAATAAATAATAATAAATAATAATAATAATAAATAATAATAATAAATAATAAATAATAATAATAAATAATAATAATAATAAATAATAATACCCAATAATAATAATAATAAATAATAATAATATTAATACAAATAAATAAATAATAATAATAATATGAAATAATGTTAATAATAAATAATAATAATAATAAATAATAATGATAAATAATAACAATAAAATAAAAAATAATAATATAATAATAATAATAATAATAATAATAATAGTAGTAGTAGTAATAATAATAATAATAATAATAATAATAATAATAATAAATAATAATAATATATTATATTATTTTTATTATTATTTTTATTATTATTATAATAGTGATAATAATAGTGATAATAATTTATCATTATAATAAATAATAATAATATTAATAATAATAATCAATAATAAAATTATTATTATTATTATTTTTATTATTATTATTACTATAATAATAATTATTATTATTATTATTATTTATCATTTATTATTATTATTATTATTATTTATTTATTATTATTTCTTATTATTAATATTATTATTATTAATTATTATTATTAATTATTATTATTTCTTATTATTATTATTTCTTATTATTAATATTTATTATTATTATTATTATTTAATATTATTATTTCTTATTATTAATATTATTATTATTATTTATTATTATTATTTCATATTATTAATATTATTATTATTATTTTATTATTATTATTATTATTTATTATTATTATTTCTTATTATTATTATTATTATTTATTATTATTATTATTCCATTCCAACACTTTTGTCTTGAAACCAAACATGAATTACCTAGGAATTGAATGGAAATTCAATTCCATTCCGTGTCAACCAAACACAAGGTTTGACCAATTATTTTCCTTTCCAATTCCTTCAGGATTTCCATTCCATTGACCATTCAATTCCTTCATTTTTTTTCTGCCGAACCAAACGCCTCCTAAGATGGCTGAATCGTTGGTTTACATTAGGAAAGAAATACATGTATATGCCCATTGGTTCAAATCCAATAGTAGGTAAAACTGACCCCTCTTTCACACCAAGCGAGTTGGTCATTCTCCTGGCTCAAGGTGAACGCTGGCGGCATGCTTAACACATGCATGTCGGACGGGAAGTGGTGTTTCCAGTGGCGAATGGGTGAGGAATGCGTAAGAACCTACCTCTTAATCTCTGTGCAAATGGGAGGGTAGACATAAAATCTCGGACAAAGGTAGTAACATTTAGCGACTTACTAGTCTTACTCAAAAGAAACAAGAAAACAAAATACTTCATCCCAAATAAATGTCCAAATTTATTTTGATCAAGAGTAATTTTCGCGTTCATTTTGAGTCAGAGGTAGTATTAAGCGATACAAAAACTCTTCCACATTTACACATGCCTGACTATGTCATTGTAGTCCTCGTCCACTAAGAGCATGCATAATGGTGAATGATAAATTCGCTCACTGCGTAAAAGAAACTGGTCTGGGAGTTAAATTTTGTTCACGTCATCTTATATTCTATAGTGGTGAACCAATATTGGTAAACCAATTCTCCTCCGTCCCATTTTAAGAGTAAAAAAAAATTTGAGTTCAAAAATTAAGAAAAAAATCTTTTTTATTATAAAATAAAGAAAGTGGGGTAGAGTGTTGTGAGATTTTACGTAAAGTTGAGGCTACATTAATCCAACTAATTCTTCCCCTGATGCTGTTAGTACAAGGTCTTTCGCTTCAAAGCCGCTCTCTGATGTTTTAACTCATATCCCTACTGTCCCTCGATTACGCCCTCCCGAAGCTCGTATGCTAAATCAGAAATATTTCAAAGCTGAGTTCTCAAATACTGGTGTTCGTATTAAGCCTTCTTCATCGGTTCTGGAAACAGAAAAATGTGGTTCGGAATCTAATGCCTTGTTTTCCCTTGTAGTGTCAGAATCCTTCTGTGATGATTTTGGAGGTATTGTGGGTGGGGTAGATGTCTCACCTCGAGCTCCTAGAGTTAAAGACAAAGAGCTAGTTTCCCATGAGAACACTATGACCCGTCTCTTCTACGAGACGGGGTTTTTTTACCCGGATCCATGACCCATGGGGCATAACCTGCCACGTGGCAGCCACCCATTGGAAAAAAAAAGGAGTTTTTATATTTTTTTCCGGCTTTTCCGTCGTTTACCAAAAGTAATAGTTACCATAACTTAATGTAATGACTGTATACATATAAAGTAACATTGTTCATAAGTAAACGTAACACCTGTTTTACAAAAATAAAAGCTTGTTTTACCCATTTTTTCAAATGTAATACTAACTATAATTACGTGTAACTCAAACAATATCTAAATGTAATTATTATTTATACTGAAATGTAATAGTGCTTTTGCAAAAGTATAAAAATATTGTGTATTTTGATTTTATTTTTATTTTTTAAAAGAAAGTAACATTTGAAAATAACAACTTATATACATAAATGTAATTATTTGTACAAGTAAATGTAACACTTTAGTAGATGAAATTGTAACAGATTTTTATAGATAATGTAATACTTTTACATGTATCATGATAAATTGAACCCATTGTAACTTATTATTTGAAAACATATAGATATACTATTATTTTTCTATACATGTGTTACAATTATGTATAAACACTGTTACATATAAGTAACACGTTCGTTACATTTTAGTTGTAATAAATATTACTTTTGGCAAACGAAGAAAACATAGAAAAAAACACTATTACTTTTCTGTATATATGTATTACTTTTACTTATGTACAATGTTACTTTATATGTATACAGTCATTACATTAAGTTATAGTAACTATTACTTTTGACAAACCGAAAAAAAAAATGGACCTATGAGAGACTGCCACGTGGCAGGGTCGCCCCCTAGGTCATGGAGCTAGTTTAATGGGCCGGGTCATAGGTAAAAATGTCCCGTCTCTGCCATGAGACAGATCCCTTTGTTCTCACCTAAGTTTTTGTCAAAGACAAAAGGGAATGAGTTCCAAGGAAAAATCATGACTTTGAAGAAGGTTACATCCCCTGTTAATTGTAAACATCCCTGGTTAATCGTAAACATAGGGCTTACAAAGTTGGACCCAATAGGAAGAGGTGAATGGGGTTAATAATCTATTTTCCTTCTTTTCATCTTTTCTTTTTTAGCTTTTCATTATTTTTTTGAGGTAAGGCATTACATCCCCCTCCTTGTACATTTTCTCTATTATTTGCTTTATTAATAAATTTAGGGGGGCTGGTCTTTTTCGCATTTAAAAAAAAAAAAAAAAAAAAAAAAAAAAAGTATAAACAAATCTCAAAAAGGGTCCAATAGAACAACTCCCATGTGATTTGATTAAAAGAGGTGATTAAAAAACTCCTATCTAAATAAACAAAAAAAGGCAGCAAAATCAATGTAATATTTAATTTCACAAAAAGTGTTTGGTTTACTTAAACAACATGGCTAGATTATGTAACACATAAACTAGACGATTAAAAAACCAAAAAATTCAGACAATAATCTAATGTACCAAAAACAATTAAACTAAGGTAGAAGCAACAGCAAAGCTCTACGGATGCATGTACTATATATGGAATTTAGGCCAACATCCGACACCATCGAGACCGCTGCATTTTCGCGAAAACTACGCACACCGTCATCAGAATTACGCGTCGTCAGAAGATTAAACAATCAGGTTTGGTTTGTTTCAATAATCGAGTAATGATCCGGGAGGGAGTTGTTTAATCAAAAGGGTAGACTTTGTAGTTCCTATGTAATAGAAGTGTTTGGATGCAGATGTAATAACAACTCAGTCTTGTTTAATCAATTAACCTAAAAGCTAATACTCCCTCGGTTCCAAAAACATGTCAAAATGGGACAAACTTTCAGAGACGGAGGGAGAGGAGTATGGGAACATGTAAGTTAACCTTTCAGACAAATATGCAAATGCAAGGGAACAACGTCCACATTTTATCCTAGTAGGCGGCAAATGACAATGTTGCCCTTGTATGAAAAAATGACTATTTTACCCTCCTCTATGAATCCAATCACCATCTGACTTAACTGCTGCAATTAAAAACATAACTAAGGGAATAATGATGCAAGGATTCTAACAGAAATGGAATCCTTGAACAAACAAGAAGGGACAGTATCACAACAAATTATTCTGCTCTGGAAACAGAATTAACGGAAGAAATCTACGGAATTTAACTAAGAGAATGTCAGGAATTACTATAACGAGCATCACAGAAATCTGCGTAATAAAGATCATATACTTGTAGATTCCGTCATGAATCAAGCTTTCCTAAAAAGAGTTGTAACTATACAAGTAAATGTATCAAGAACATTAAGAACACAGATTGAAAGTCAAATTCTTTCATTTTCTTCATTTCTAGTTTCGGTTGTCAGGAGTACACAAAGCTCCAACAACGCAGAAATGTTAATACAGGAATACAGTCATATCCAACATAAGGAATCGGGAAAGATGAACTACTATACTAAAATAGGCAGGTACTAAGATGTCTGTTCTTTAACTAAACACATTCTGCAGAGGTCATAAAGACAATTAGCAGACGGAAATCAAAGGCAAGTAATAAAATTCGGATAAAAATGAAAGTTACGAGACTAATCAAAGAGTTATAACTTGTGTGGCACCTTCTTGACAAGAATGAGACGGAGTCAATGAAAGTCAATGAGATTTCAGCACCTCCAGGCTGATACTGAAACAAGCTCCCTTCGCTGCCAGCATAGAACAAGGGAAGACAGTCTTTTTTCAACATGAAAACCTCGGACAGGTGTCCTTTTGACCACACACTCAGCTTGTGACTCGGTGATATTGCTGAAAGTCAACGGGGAGAATCCGGCTGAGAGAAAAAGACTCCTCCAATGTTGTGTCTTTTCTGGGAAACGAAACCGACCCATCACGATTTTCTCAATGCTAGGTTGAATCAAGAACCGTTCGATCTTCTGTAAAGAATCTAGGTTCACATTTACTGCATCAAGAGACTCGAGAAGGTTTGAGTACGATTGGAGAGCATGGATTACATGGTTGGAAAATGGGAGGTCGGTCCGATCAGATCCTTTATCCATTGAGACAATAATTTTCGGAGATAAGTTTTTAACGAAGCGAAGAACCAAAGGGAGGGGAATTTGGTAGTTTGAGAATGAACCGAGATTGACTGCAATTGCTTCGTTTTCCATCATATGAATAGGCATTGACCATGAAGATGAAGTCAACACATCAATGTTAACAATCTCAAACTCGAACGCCATATTGATTTCACTCGCGAATTGGCATAAATTCTCCCTAGTCAAACTGAGTTCGAGCTGGTCATGGGTTGAAGGCGAAGCAAAAGCAGTGATCTTTAGTGAAGGGGCCCCATTCGCAAGTAAAGCAAGCTCCTGCATAAGAGAAGCCCATTGTCCTCCATACCCAATATCGAAATCCACAACATGAATTTGATCATACCCATCCAATACTTCAAGAAGGGCTTGATTACAAGTGAAATTAGCAAACTGAACAAAAGGCGAAATCTCTGAGAATGATTTGTAAGCCCCAATCTTGAAAATCAGACTAAAAGGGGACGAAATGGAACTAGTCTGGGGAGGATTCATGTTATTAACAATTGAATGCAGTAGTGATTGAATAGCTTCCTTGAAATAAAAAGCAGCCCTATGGAAAGGCTTACCAATTGGAGAAAGCTGTTGATTGAGCCGCGCCAATATCCCTTGCGCGAGTATAGGATTGCTCCCTGACTGAACCAAATCTGCAGCCTTGAATAGCTGGTCTATAACTTGCTGTTGTTCTTGGTGGGACCCTAATTGTTCATCCATGGCCATTTTCTTGGAGCCATGACCTGGCCTTTGTTGAAGGTAATGAGGAAGAAGGTTGAGCTGATTCCGGTTAAGACCCGGATCAAGAAATGGGGATTTTGGGGTGTTGGGATTGGATTCATGGGTACCCGGGTTGTGTCTCTTGGGTTGTGGTGGACCTAGGAGTTGGTGTTCTTCATTTTGGTATGGGAGTTGCAAGAAAAAGGCTGGATTTTGTGGGGGTTGTTGAGATTGGTGTTGGTTGATTAGCAATTGGGGATTGAAAATTTGGGGTTTTGTATCAAATGGGAATGTTTGAGGTTGATTCAAATTGGGCGGTGGAGATAAAATTGGTGGCAAATTGGGTGAAAACATTTGATTTTGTTGTAGGGTTTGGGCTAATCCAAGTTTGTGTTGAAATTGGCCAACTGGGTGGTTTGAATCTAGCCCAAACCCTTGATCCACGACACCAAAACTGTTGGTTTCAAAGTCCGCCGGACCGCCGCCGCCTGCGGTGACTGCGGCGCTGAGAACTTTGTTAAGACCCATAGAAGAAGGGTCCTCTACATCACCCATGATCCACCGGAGTAGCGACTGTTCTTGCCCATCGTTATCCCACTCCTCCAACCCCATCCCGCCGCATTTCTCAGTCCCGGCCGCCGTAACGGCGGCTCCGACAGGACCGCTACCGGAGATCTCCAAAGAGGGAAGCGGAAACGAGTGGAAGAGCTCAGCTGCAACACCACCTACATTGGAGCTACTTGTTTCTTGGCTTTCCGGTGGCCATTTCTGAGATGGGTTTCCTGAAACCGCCGCCACCGAAGCCGTCTCTGTAAAACAACCCCCACCACCACCACCACCACCACCGCCGCCGACGTTAACCAAAGAAGAAGACAGGGTTGAAGAAGAAGTAGGAGGAGATGGACTACTAGTAATATTATCCAGGATAGATGTAGGCTCACTCACAAATTTCCTCTTCAATGTACCCAAATTTTCAAAATCCCCCCAAAAAAATGGCTCAAAAATTACCCCCTTCCCCTCAAACTCAAAGGGTAAGGGCATCCCCTCCAACAAAAAATATTCTCAAAATGCCAAATTATTTCACACACAAAAAAACCTAAAATGTAGAACCAAATTTGAAGCAAGCTCAAGTGTGTGTAACTATGTGTGTGAGAGAAAGATTAAAGATTGTTGAATTAATGCATGCAACTAATGGAAACCCATTTGAAGATGGAGAAAACCCAAATGAAAGATCCAATTTTTGGTTGAAAAATACATCTCTCAATGCTGTTTTTGCTACCCTGTGTGTGTGTGTGTGTTTTTATTGGGGGTGGTCTAGAAATTTGCTAGTTTTTGTAATCTGTCTTCCTTCTGGTTTCTGCCATGGATGCGTGCAACATAAAAAAGTGGTAAAGTGCTCTTCATCCTCTCTCTCTCTCTCTCTCTCTCTCTCCCAACTTTTTTTACTATTGTTTAATAATTTTAATATTAATAATATTATAATTATAATTGTGATTTTCTTTTATTTTATTTTATTTTATTTTAGTTTAATTTTTGTGGCTTGTTCTGTAGACGCAGTTATCTTTCTGCTAGGGCTTCTGTCATTGTCTATTTAAGGACGCGCGTGAATAGGATGTGGACTAACGCTCCATTGTAAACCATTGTTAAATTTTTGGCTAATTTTATATGCTAAATGTGTACAGTAAAAGTAAATTGTTGGGAACATTTTTTAAAAATGAATAATATTAAAATTCGAAATTATATTTTTGATCCAAGTATTGTAGATAATTATTATTAATTGTTGATCAAACAGCATACTCCCAATAAATAATAAATTTTATGTGAAAATCATGGGAAAAACGTGTTTTTCTTTAAGGTTCGCGTATAACGTGTTTTTAAATTGGCGCGGTGGTATTTTGGGTCAGTGGACTTTCTTCAATTTTGGAACGTATCAATATTTAGCTCTTAAATTTTTTTTAAAATGTTTTTTTACTATTAAAAATAATAATATTATACATTTTTACTTCCATTTTAAAAGAAAATGCACTAACTTATTATTTTGACCATTTTGTATACATAGATGTGGATACATCAATTATAACAATTATCTAAAAAACAATTTTGACCCCTTTACGGAAATTTCTACCTTCGCCACTGGTTGCAATTGCTTTTAAGTTTATAATGTATGAGACGATGGTCCGACTTTTGTAGAGTGTCATCTCTTGATTTTACGTGATAAATGAAATAAGTTTAACTAAAAAAAAAAAGTGAAGAAATACCATAAAAAATAAATAAAAGAAAAAGAAAAATATTTTCAAGACTTTCATTATACGAACCAACTGTTTTGTTCAATGATTGGATTAGGTCTTCACCGTACTTAGAAGCGCGTGTAAGACATGATCATATTTTTTTCACTTTACCTTTTAATAACTGTTTAATCTTTTTTCACTCTGACCGCAACAGTGAAGTGTAAAATGGTAAACTGAATTCTCCAAAATTCCCTTTCAAAGTCCTTAATTTTAACCCTTTAGTTCAAATTCGTCCAAAAAACAACTTGTAGTGTTTTTGGAGGTGAGATTTACCAATAGATTTTTTTTCAATTAGTATTATACACACCAGTGTTTTAAAAGACGTCCGTCTAGGCTGCTTAGGCCCCGCCTAAAATATAATAACTATTTTTGAATTCTCGGCCCCGCTTAAATTCCGTCCAAACCCCGTCTAGGCACTAGGCGCTGCTGCGGCGCCTAGCGACCGCCTAACGCTTTTTAGAACCTTGATACACACTATTACTCATACACTTAAATTTTATGTCCTACTTATAAGTTACTTCATCGTTTTATAATAATGTGCACAATTTTGAACTTGTACGGGAGTTAAAAAATGAGTAGTAGTGTGTAGTTGTGAGTGTGAAAAAGTAAAGTAAAAAAAACAAAGTGAAGTAGGGAATAATAGTGGACAGTTGTAAGAAAAAAATAGATATCATTGAAATAAAAAATATAAATTTTTATTATGTGAAAATAGGACTTATCATAAGACGTAAAAAATGAAAATGTATGCAAATTATTATGAGACAAAGGTAGTAACATCTCATTATCTTATTCTCCCTCCGTCCTAGCTCACTTGAGACTTATTTTTATTTTCTGTCTCAATTCACTTGAGACTACCAAAGATGATAATCTTTTTATAATTTTATATTCAATCTACTCATCACTCATTATCTTTCTTTATTTTCCATCACTTAATTTATTCACCCAAAATTACTATTTACCACTCATTTTTTTTCCTAATTTTCTACCCATTTTTTTAAAAAAAAAATTATGTCACTTTATAAGTTTCAAGTGAGGTGAGACCGAAGAAATAAATTGGACGAAAAGGGGTAGAAAGATAATTTAACTAGTCCTGGTTTTCGAAACTGAATCTGATAACGAGAGGCGATTTCTTTTGTTTTGAAAGAATCGAGACGATTTGACGGATGAGATAGTTTAGATGAGTGGTTCTGATTAAAAGTTTTAAAATAGTGGAGTTTTTTTTTTTTTTGATGTTGTATTTTTGAAAAATAAATAAATGGAACTTAATTGGGAGAAGGTGTTCTTAATGTCAAGTTGGTTTAAACCAATGGTTTTCTCTTGGTTCGTAAGCAATGTCACTTTCTATCTCAGCCAAGCACGGCTGTTGCGTTTTTGAGGCTTTTCGAGGATTTCGAACTGTTGCACCCTAGTTAGCTTCACCCAATGGTTTTGATTGGAGTCACTTCATTTTAGCTCCACACAACGGATGAGATGTATCCGAACTCGGTGGGACCCACAAAAATTTGAAATCATCTTAGCCGCACACCCAAACCGCTCGCCTATATGGCCTTTATCGAAGCCGTTGGGTGGAGGGGTTGAGCTAAAATGGGTGGAGCGGTTCCGGGTCCGTTTTTGAGAGGAAGTGTGTCTCTGTGGACGTACATGTTCAATAGGTTTAGGCAGGTTTGCTATGTACTCTCGGTTATAAATAAATGTTCATTTTTTCTATAAAAAAAATCCAATCATATTCAGAAATATTTGTATACTCCTTCCGTCTTGATTTAAATTTTACAAAAAAATGGGTTCGAAAATTAAGAAATAGGTGATGTATTGTGAGCATTGTTCTAAAAGACGCTAGGCGGCGGAGCAGCGCTTAGCGCCAAGAGCGCCTAGGCGGGCCGAGAAATTAGCGCATTTTAAATATTTTTTATAAATATATATCATATATATATATATATATATATTTATTATTTATATATTTATTAAAAAAAAAGTGGTACTTATTTTTATTATTTAGAAAAAAATAATAAATTATTTTAATTAAATACACTATGACTAAAATTATCCTAAAATGTTTTTAAAGTGCAAATACACATGGGTACAATTACTTATACATATTTACTCAAAATTACAACTCAATTAAATTTATCCTCTAAGCCTAAACTAAAGCCCAGCCCAGCCCTAACCCTAAATGACACCAGCTTCTTTTCTCCCTTTATACCCTCTCCACTCCACGCCGTCACTCACCAGCAACCCAAAAAAAAAAAAAAAACTTTCTTTCAGTTTTTCAGAATACGCCGACTCCGGCCGCTCCAACCGCCGACGCCGACCACGAAGGATTTCTTCAGTTCTTCAGACGATGACACCGACGCCGACCGCTCCCACCGCCGACACCAACCCTCTTTTCTTCTTCTTTTCTCTTCGCCGATCGAGTTTCCGACGACCACCACCGGCTGATCTGAGGCAGTTGGCGGCGCCAAGCCGACTAATCGAATCTAAATCGCCTAATCGGAGCCCAAACCGCCCAGCCGCCCAGATCCGCCTAGTAGCTCATGGGGGGTTTATAATGTTGTGTAAAAGTAGATCAATCTACTGTTGCTACTAAGGAAACTTTTGGGAAGTTTGATGTTGTGCTCGAGCCTGGATGTCATTGCCTAGCTTGGTTCCTTGGAAGTCGGCTTCCTGGTCATCTCTCTCTTCGGCTTCAACAGCTGGACGTCCGTTGAGACAAAGACTAAGGTCCGTCCCCTTTCTCTATCCATAATCACGTTGTTATCCTTCTGTTTCTGATGCTAAACTTTGAACGTTTTATATTTTGGGATAATGCTGCTAAAATGTTTAATCATCTGTGACTGAGATTTCATTTAGTTGCCTTTCCATAGCATGTTGTTTACAAAATATTTGTAGTTTTAGAGTTCTTACACATATTAAAAAATATAATTACATGAATATTGTACTTTTTAGTTAAAGTCGTTTTGAAACATAAATATTATAATTTTTTTTAGTCGTTTTAAACTACAATATTTTGAGACGGGTGGAGTAATACCTGTTACTTATCCACTCCAAAAGTACTAAGTCACATTTTGAGTTTTAAACATATAGTACTCCCTCCGTCCCAAAATGAATGGTAGTGTAAATCTCTTTAATCATATTGTTATTGTTTTGTTGGATGCATGCAGGCTTCAACAATCAAGTTCTCAAATGTAGTCGTTCGCTTTTTTATTGCATTGGTAAGGCACTCGCATGAATACATTTTTGGTGTAAATTTTTATATACCTGCACTCTTGGTGAAGGCAGAGGAAATTGAAAATGTGATGATGCTTAACTGAAACAGTTTCTAGAGACCTGCATATTATGGTCCGCGTAAAAAGTGTTGAGAGACGAGAAAGAGGTCTGACTTATATCCACATGTCCTAAATTTGTGCAGTGACTGATGCCAAGTTGAAAAGTTTTACAAGTTTTTATGCAAATTTCGATTCACTAATACGGCTGGTAACGGTAATTTCGTTTAAAGATTACTAAGATTGTAGGACTGAATTTCTGAACTTGGAGGTAGTGTTATTTAGTGTAATCATCCATAGCAGCTCATCGGCAGGACAATTATTAGATTTTGGAGGACCATTAAATGCTTTAAACTTTGAAGGTAAGAGCTTGAATTGGAAAAAAAATAAAAAATGAAAGAAGGTTTGAATTAAGCATGGGTCGCATTCTGCTGATCATGCCAGATTATGTTTTCGAGTCCTCACTTGGCTGACCACCATTATAGTCTATTTCGTTATCAGGCGTTGTATCTTTCTGTTACATGTTACCGGGTACTGATGTTTTATTTTCTTGGTGGTAATGCAATGACTACAATGAAATTCTAAAAAATGTTATTAATAAATCATTATTATTTATCAATAACATTTTTTAGAATTTTACTAGAACTATTAGATCGTCCTCAATGATTGGTCAAAATTCATTTTTGTTGACCATAAAAAGTCAAAATAAGACTATCTTTCCAGGACGGAGGGAGTGTTATTTTTCTAATGGGTAATGTATGCTAACACTTGAAATTTTCATTTACCAGGATTAGATCCTTCAACATAAAGGATTTGGAAATTGTTGGTGGCTTGATTCTATGGCTATTAATTAAGATTCAAAGAAAACATACGCATCATGGTTACCATTTGGTAGGGGTGTCAGCGGTTCGGTTCAAATCGCGGTTTGAGACCGAACCGAACCAAACCAAGTGGTTTGGTTTGGTTTTTATACTTCCGTGGTTCAGCTCGGTTTGAAAATATCATAAACCGCGCGGTTCGGTTTGGTCTGTGGTTTGACTCTTATAAACCGACCAAACCAAACCGTATCAGACCGAACCGCGGAACCAATATTCCAAACCGTGCTATGAACCGTTGATCATTTCTTACATTTAATCTGGATCATTCATTTAACACATATATATAAAAGATAAATTTATTTCACACCCTAAATCACTTCCCATTTCTTTCATTTCTAAGAAGCGGCTCTCCACTCCATCCAGTCTTCCCCGATAATGAAGCGCCGCCGACCCTTCCTTCTTCTCCGGCGGCGATTGCTTCCTTTGCTCCGTCCCCGACGCCGACCGACCCTTCCTACTCAGGCCTCCCTCTTCTTCACTTTGAATCTTCATCTTTATCAAGATATTCGAAACCCTAACTCGCCTATTGAAAGGTATATTGTACTGCTTTATTTTGTTTCATTAACTTCATTCTTAAATCAATACTCTACCTTTGTTAATTTATTCGTCAATTTCATTTTTCTCCGGTGGCGATCTCTCCTCTCAACCGCCGACGCCGACTGCCCCTTCTCCGGTGGCGATCGCTCCTTTCTTCCGTCCCCGACAACTGCTCAAGCGCCGACGCCGACCGCCCCTTCCTTCATCTTTATCAGGTAATTCGAAACCCTAACTCGCCAAATCACTTCTCAAGAATGTTGCTGCTGGGTTGTAAAATTCTGGGTTGTTTGGTTGAACATTCGGTTTGAACCTCGGTTTGGACCTCTGTTTGAACCGCGGTTTGGACCTCGTTTTGAACCGCGGTTTGAACCGAACCGTGACAGTTTGGTTCAGTTCGGTTTGGAGGTTTGTGTGGTTCAGTTCGGTTTGGAAAAATTCCAAACCGATGACTAGCGGTTTGGTCTCTAAAACCCCCAAAACCGAACCGAACCGAACCGTTTACACCCCTACCATATGGTAGTGTTTTTTTTGTTTTTTTTTCCTGTTAATCATATTCTGACTCCCTCCCTCTCTTGGTATCCTTTTTGTTACCATATGATTACACCCATTTGTTTAATAACAATATTATACTTTTATTTTTTTTCACTTATTCAAGGGTGTACGTTACATTTATGATTTTGTTATTATTTCATTGAAGACTATGTCAAATCCATTATAAAGGAGTACTACAGCATGTTATGGAAATGCATGGAATTTCACTTTTCACGTACTCCCTCTGTCATATGTTTCAAAATATACACTATCATTTTATACTTTTCTACTATATTGTAGATTTTGTTATTCTTATCCATGATGTGAAATTTACTTCCTCGGATACCAGTCCGAACTCTACTTTTTAGGCACTTTTGAATGATGTCACTGAAACTTGTCCTTGACCGGAAAGTGTTCTAAATCTCATTTGTCGTGAAATGAACTTGGATTCAGATTGTTAGCGGAGTAAATGTTGTTAGTATGAAAAGTGAAATAAGAGAGATAAAGTGGGGTAGAGAATAATGAGTGAAAAGTTGTTGTGAGTGTGAATGTGAGTCTCATTAAATAAAACACTTCCATTATGATTGTTAATATTTCCAGTCCAAGAGCTCGCGGCAATCAGCACAATGTATGTTGACAACTGTGTGAAGACCAGTTATGAGATGCCTCTCTTCTTTGGTACCCATCACAATGAAAATACAATTTTTATGGGCCAAAGATTGATATCAATCTTTTCTCTCTCTCTCTCTCTCTCTCAGTATGAACATAACTTGCATCAGTTTTTTTTTTTTTAACAAATTAGCCTTATCATTCTTGTCGAATTTCGACGGGTTATTCACTTGTTTACTCAAAATTACAACCCAATTAAATTTATCCTCTAAGCCTAAACTAAAGCCCAGCCCAGCCCTAACCCTAAATGACACCAGCTTCTTTTCTCCCTTTATACCCTCTCCACTCCACGCCGTCACTCACCAGCAACCCAAAAAAAAAAAAACTTTCTTTCAGTTTTTCAGAAGACGCCGACGCCGGCCGCTCCTACCGCCGACGCCGACCACGAAGGATTTCTTCAGTTCTTCAGACGATGACACCGACGCCGACCGCTCCCACCGCCGACACCAACCCTCTTTTCTTCTTCTTTTCTCTTCGCCGGTCGAGTTTTCGACGACCACCACCGGCTGATCTGAGGCGGTTGGCGGCGCCAAGCCGACTAATCGAATCTAAATCGCCTAATCGGAGCCCAAACCGCCCAGCCGCCCAGATCCGCCTAGTCGCCGCCTAGAACGCCCAGCGCCTAACTTGGCAGATTTGCTGAAAATCGCGGCGGCCACACCCCGACTAGCGCCTAGGCGCCGCCTAGGCGGCCTAGGCGCCCATCTTTTAGGACACTAGTTGTGAGTGTAGATGATTTGGTAGGAGAGAGAAAGTGGGGTAGCAAATTTTTTATGGGTAATTATTGTGAGTATGACATGTGGGACCCACAAATAAAGAATTACTCACTCCGTCCCAATTTAAATTTAAAAAACTTTTGAATTCAAGAATTAAGAAAAAGATGATGTACTGTAAGTGTAGATGGTTTGGTAGAGAGAGAAAGTGGGGGTAGAGAATAGTTAATGTGTAATTGTTGTGAGTATGCCATGTGGGGCCCACAAGAAAAGAAGTATAAAAACTTTCATTTTTAGGTTTTGATGTTTAAAATGAGACACCAAAAATGAGAATTTTTGAAGTTTAAAATGGAACGGAAGACGTATAGAAAACTTTCCTTTTTAGATTTTGAAATTTAAAATGGGACACCTAAAATGAAAATTTTGAAGTTTAAAAGACGGAGGGAGTATATATTTTTTTGCTTCCTCTGATCACAGACTAAGGTTTTTACTTTCCTTTTTGGTTTGTTTCATACTAAAGTTTTTAGTTGCTTTATTACCTAAAATGGACAATTGGACTCACATGTTATTCTCAAAACAAAAATTTTCTACCCACTTTCTCTCTTTTACTTTCTCCTACTTTACTTTTCATACTCAAAAAAAAAAATTGAATATTTATTTTGAAAGATACAATACCAATTTTTTTTGAAGGAAGATTGTCTCCAGATTGTTGGTGTGTTTTGAGTAAGTGCTAGGCATACTCCCTTCGTCCCACCTTAATTGAAATTTTTACTTTTATTTTGGTATGTCTTACTTTACTTGAGACATCTCAAAATGAAATGTGTTTTACACTCACAACACCAATTACTCTCTCAGTCCCATATATATTGATCACGTTTGAAATTTTTTGGTCAAAACAAGTGAACTTTGACCGAATATATATGTCAATCTAATCATCTTAGAGTAGGCCAGGATCTTTCTATAGTCAATGCATGACTAGTTAATTCCTGATGTGAGATAATGTCTCTAATACGCCCCCTCACGTGTAGGGGGACTTTGCCGAGGCTTACAATGTGGACTTATCAATCAGGTGGCGCGTAGAAACATCGTGGGCAGTTGGGCCTGCACGTTTAACAGGCCAGCTCTGATACCATGATAAAGTCTGAGGTTCTATCCCAAAACCAATTGGCAATGGAGGAGTAGCCCAGGATCTTTATGTAGTCAATGCATGGCTAATTAATTTTCGATATGGGATAATGTCTCTAACAGAATCCATGACTAAAATAAGTGGGTACACTTAAAACTAGAGGGGAAAAAAATTGTACGCTTAGCACTAAAAGGGAAAAAAAAAATTAAGATAAAAAATGTGAAAATGATGGGCACCGTGCCGCCCACTATGGTGGCTTTCTGTCCGCCACTGCATCCTAGTGAAATTCTGAAAAATTGTTATTCATAAAAATTTTAATAATTTATCATTAACATTTTCTAAAATTTCACTAAGATGATTAAATTGACTTTAATGTTTAGTCCAAGTTCACCCGCGTTGACTGAAAAATTCAAACATAGCCAATATAAATGGGACAGAGGGAGTAAATCATTATTCCTCTCATTCATTCTCTCTCATACTTTACTTTTTATACTCACAACATTTCCTTTCACTAATTCACTCTCATACTTTTTCTTAGTTTTTGTGTTCACTATCTAAGTCTCAAATGAGGTGGGATGGAAGGAGTATATGTTTAGACTAGGTTGCTATCAACCAAAAACTAGATAAATGGGTTAAACCCCGCCGTCAAACCCGATATTATCCTTCCCTGATGGTTCAACCAGCTCATGACAGGTGTCCCTGCAAGGACAGAAGTAATTAATGTTAAGATAATGATCTCTCCCTCTCTCTCTCTCTCTCTGTTATCTCTCCTATAAATGCCTCTCACAGCCTTCTAAGGTAAAGTACGCTCTCTAACCCTGATCACACACCCTAGAGATTCTACACCTTGATCTTAGGTTATTTATCTTAAAGATTTTGCTATCACATCCAAGAGCCTTAAGTTGGAATGAAACTTAGCTCTGGCTTTAACGGTATTCTTGATTGTATTGTGATTCCAAGTATAAGTATAAGAGTTCAAAGCCGGATGTCCTATTACCGGCCCTCAAATTTCAGGGCGCCGTTAACTTCCTCCCTTAAATTGCACCTTTTTCATTTACAAAGTCGTAGCCAATAAAAATTGGGTTAATGACAGATTAGGGCCTGAACTCCAGGGGGTGCATCTAAAAGGGGCCTGAGTTTTTTTTTCCGCTAGATCAGGGCTCAATATCTATTTTTTTCGGCAGTTAAGGGATTTTTGACGGAAATCGTAAGAAAAGTCAGTTAAGTGCCATGTGCCTCGCACGTGATCGTCAAACTGGATGAAATTGAAATAAAAATTTGCCAAAAATGGTCAAACTGTAAATTTTAAAATTTGAAGGGTTAAATCTACCTATTCCCAAACCCGAACCCAAACCCAAACCCAGTTGCACCCAACATAAATACCCAATCCACCACTTTCCTCCTCACCTTCCCACAGTCCGATGCTTCTCCGATCAATTCTCCGGCGAGATCCGATTAAAATCAAAAATCCAATCCAAGTTAAATCCAAGAAATATTTCTCTCCCCCTTCTTTCTTCTCCCTCTCCTGCATCGCCTTCTTGATTTCCGCTCCCAATTCCGTTAATTCAACCTGTGTAGGCTCTTTCGGCGAAGTTGAAGATTCAGACTCAATTTTAGATTCCGAGTTGACGGCGGCGGCGGTATCTTGTAGGGGTGGGTCTTCTTCCTTTGTGGCTTTGACGATGTTGATTTTTCTGAATGTGGCGAAGTGTTTGATGGAAATCAGATTTGGAGAATTGGGTTTGTAGAGGATTAAACAGGGGTTGAAGGCCGGCATTGAGGGGGAAAGAGAACGTGTTGGCTTTGAGAGAGATTTGCCAGAATTTGGGCCATGGTGCGGAGAGGAAGCTGTGGTGATGGTCGTTGGTGGTGATAAGATCTGGCCGGAGTTGGGGGAGGCGAGGGAGAATCGCCGGCGGTGGGTCGCCGGTGGTCGTGGTGGGGGATGAATATTTGAGCTGGGTTCTGACACTTCAATTCTTTTTTATTTTTTTTCCATAAAGATGAAAGTTGATGGGAATAAATATATATATATATATATATATATATATATATATATATATATATATATATATATATATTGTAAATAATGATAATTACTTTACGTTGTTTTAAATCTGGTGAATGTAAAAAGTAATTTATTACTCCCTCCGTCCCGGACTAAGGTTCTTAGTTTGACTTTACACGGAGATTAAGAAAAAGTATATGTTGTGAGTATGAAAAGTAAAGTGGGAAAGAGAAAGTGGGTAGGAAGTTTTTGTTGTGAGAATGACAAGTGGGTCCCATAGTCCATTTTAGGTAATAAAGCAACTAAGAACCTTAGTCTAGGACAAACCAAAAGGAAAGTATGAACTTTAGTCTGGGACGGAGGGAGTAAATAAAATTTAAATTTATTTATAATTTTCTTTATTATTAAAAAAATAATTTAAATCCTTTTATATTTAATATAGCTATTAGATTAATTTGTTTAATAATTTTGATTTTTTTTAATAAATTTATTTTATACTCCCTCCGTCCCACCTCACTTGAGACTTTATTCCATTTTGGGCCGTCCCACTTCACTTGAGACCTCCCAAAATGGCAATGATTTTATTATTTTATATTCAATCTACCCCACCCACTCATTCTCTCTCTTCATTTTCCACCACACAATTCATTCAACCAATCTACTATTAACCCCACTCATTCTCTCCCTTCATTTTGTACCACATATTTTCCTTATTTTATTCATTTTTCTTAGTTATTGTGCCCACCTCAAATGTCTCAAGTGAGGTGGGACGGAGGGAGTATATGATAATTACTTATTTTATTATATACTTGATTATTTAGAAAAATGATTATTTTTCTAGAAAAAATATTTATTTCGTTTTTAAACCTTTTGAGTTTCAAAAATTTCACTAAATCCCTTACTAACTAATATCATTACAAATACATCCAATTTGACGATCACGTGCGAGGCACATGGCACTTAACTGACTTTTCTAACGATTTCCGTCAAAAGCCCTTAACTGCCGAAAAATTTAGATATTGAGCCCTGATCTAGCGAAAAAAAACACTGTTACTTTTCAGTATATATATATATAACTTATTTCTATAGATAATGTAATACTTTTACATGTAACACTAATCAAATGTTTTTAGCTCTAAAAATGTAAATGGTTGAATTATTACTTTTTCTATACATATGTGTTACAATTATGTATAAACATTATTACATATAAGTAACATGTTCGTTACATTTTAGTTGTAATAAGTATTACTTTTGGCGAACGAAGAAAACATAGATAAAAACACTGTTACTTTTCAGTATATATATATATTACTTTTATGTATACAAACTGTTACATTTAGTTATAGTAACTATTACTTTTGACAAACCGGAAGAAAAAAAATGTTTTTTTTGGATCTATGAGAGGCTGCCAGGTGGCAGGGTCGCCCCCTGGGTCATGGAGCCGGTTCGTGGGTTGGGTCATGGGTCAAAAAATAACCCGCCTCATCCATGAGACGGGTTCTCATGTTCTCACATGAGTTTTTGTCTTATTATTTAAGAATACCTATATTTGAATAAGTACCAAATTTTGATGAAGAGTTATGAAAGGTACTAAATTTGGTACCTTGCTTAACATCTCACTTTGTATCTTTTTATATCAATTAATTAGTTATTTAACATTTATATTTTTTTGTTTTATTATTTGTATATTTATAAAACACAAAATTATTTATTAATTTGTCAAGGATTTTTTTTATTTAGTGGTATAAATATTTTATTTAACTTTATCTGAAATTCAATTAGTATCAATTATTATTTGACTATTTATATTTAATTAATAAAAATATTAAATGTGAAAAAATAAATAAATTATTAATGTGACACCTACCACTGAAGATGATAATTTGATACTTTGTGAATAGTAATTTTGATACTAATGACTTAATTCTATGGATTGAAAATGCTCTTATGTTGAAATCTTTTCCTTTGCTATTACATGTTGCAACCAACAAAAATAATTGTCAATAATCTCAAAATTGATCTTCAATGTTTTTATTGGGTTATAAAAGTGTTATTCCTTGGTCACAATTGGGATGTATTGTCCCTTTCCATAACATGCCTAGAGTGAGACAATCATAAAGAAAACCTTTAGGACATTATTGAAAGAAGGTTGTAAGAGGTTGTTTTGTTTATTTTTTAGTTTTCTAGACAAGATTGTATTTTTATTTTATTTTTTTAGGGTATTTATGTGGGAAAGAAAGGGGGACATGCTAGGGTTGGCATGAATAGTTTAGCAAAAATAAATTATGGGCTTAATTAGTTTATCTCCTTCCTTCCATGTGATGGGTAACAACTCCTTCCTTTCTTTTTAGCTTCATTTTTCCTTTTTTTTTAATAACGAGATAAATGTTTAACAGACGATAAAATACTTCTCCTCTCAGAATCGACCATTCATGAATATATATTGAGAGCGTAATTTTTTTTTTGACGATGTCGACGTCCGAAGAAGGTGAGGAGAGCGTCAAGAAATGCTATTAAAGACATTAAATATATATTTGTGGTGTCTTTGTATCGTACAACCATTTAATATAATAATTCATAAATAAATATGCACTTATATATAAGTTGTCTCTCCCTAAAAACCCTCTTCCCACGTTTTTTTTATTGGCTAAAAAGGGTTATAACATGTTCTTTTCTCTTTTATCAAGGCAACCTACATGCATACACCTCAAGTTACAGAAAACACACAAAGAAAACTCTGTGTCCTAATGTAAACCACTAAAGCAAGAAGAAACATTGTGAGACCACAATTACTTTTACATCAATAGCTAATATGTTGTTTTTCAATATTTATTTACTCCCTCCGACCCAAAATGATTTTCATACTTTTTACTTTTTAGTCATTACTACTACGAATGAACTTTGAGCAATAATTTTAGATTGATTTAACTATCATAATGAAAATCTAAAATTTGTTATTGATAGCATTGTTGATGGTGTATTAATAACAAGTTTTGGATTGTCATTAAGATAGTTAAATCAACTTAAAATTATTGCTTAAAGTTCATTAGTAACGATAAAAAAAAGTATGAAGATCATTTCGGAACTAAGGGAGAATATATTTATGAGGATTTATCTTCATGATTAAAGACTACAAATGACAGACAACCATGCAAAAAACTTCTCTTACACCTCCACCACTCCTCCCACAAAAAGTTAAGGGAGGCTTCATCAAGACATAATCACTAGCCATGAGTTTTGAATATATTAAAAACTTCTTACTTTTGGTTCAATGGAGACATACAAATGATTGATAAATACAAACTTTGATTAACTAAATATAGAACATGGTAAAATGATATTTCTAATTTTCAATTAGTAATTCGAGGCGGTGCCGTCACATTAAAAAATAGTGATACAAGATGAAGAAAAATTGATACCAATAATGTACCTTGGGTATTTTTATAGTGTAATTTTTTATTTTTTTGTTTATTTTTAAGATGGTTAAGGGAGCATACAATATAGAAAAATGGGAATAATTTGGTAATGTGTTTCTTTTTTATGACATTTGTAATCTACAAGAGATCTTTTCTGTTGTCCAATAACTTGAGGATCAATCTTGATTGCAGAAAATGTGCTGGATTTTGTTCTATACAATGAACTCAATGTTCTTGATATTTTTAATTGGCTATGCAGTAGTCAAAGCATTCTCAATTGCAAGGTCTTTTTTATTTATTTATATATATATATATATATAATATATATATATATATATATATTTCAACTATTCTTCCATCTTCTTTGCGGTGGATTATGACTTCCTTATTATAGTTGGTCAATTAATTAAAATATGGATACATAAAGTTGGTTAATGCACTTTAGATATTTCCATTTTAAAGTCCACTTTCAAACATCTGTCAGGAAGGAAAATTAGTCTCAATTTAAGTTAGTGGTCAACTTAAAGTTCAATGATTTTTTTTTATAAAAATTTAGAAACAATAATAATTAATTTTTAAACTATTTCAAAACACTCCATTAAAAAACACTTTCGGTAAGAATTTTTTTAATTTTATTATTAAATTAATGTAAATTAGTGATCCAGGTAAGTTCATTGAGAAAATTTTGGGGGAAACTAGTTCCTCCATAAGTTAAAAAAAGTCCTGTTTTTATACGGTTTAAGGTTTAGGGTTTAAGGTTGTTTTATAGGGTTTAAAGTTTAGGGTTTAAGTTTGTTTTATAGGGTTTAAGGTTGTTTTATAGGGTTTAAGGTTTAAGTTTTAGGGTTTAAGGTTGTTTTATAGGGTTTAGGGTTTAAGGTTATTTTACAGTGTTTAAGGTTTAGGGTTTAAGGGTTAAAAATGGGACTTTTTATAATTTATGGAGGAACTAGTTTCCCCCAAAACGTACTCAAGTTCATTATGCAAATCTATATATATATATATATATATATATATATATATATATATATATATATATATATATATATATATATATTAAAGTTGGTGAGAGCCATGGTGTTGCCACATAGATAAGTCTTAGAGAAAGGTTGCATTTGGTGTTGCCACATCATTACCACTCTTATAAATAAGAGGCTTTTTAAATTCTTTTTCTTAGCTAATAGTATTAGTTACTATATAGGGTAACTATTATAGTTAACTACTATAGTAACTAATACTTATAATAGTAATAGTTACTATAATAGGTAACTATTATAGTTAACTACTATAGTAACTAATACTTATAATAGTAATATTTACTATAATAGGTAACTGTAATAGTTAACTATTAATAGTTAACTATAATAGTTAACTATTACTACCTACGTCCTAGAGTAAGAGTCTTACTTTCTATTTTGGTACATCCTAGAGTAAAAGTCTTTTTCCAAAAATAGCAAATAATATTTACTATTCATCTTACTCATTCTCTCCTACTTTACTTTTATACTCACAAAACCAATCAACTTATTATTCTCTTCCACTCATTCTCTCTCCTAATTTACTTTTACACTCACAACACTTACTTACTTCCATCATTTCTTAATCTCCGTGCAAATGAGAGGTAAGACTCTTACTCCGGGACAGAGGGAGTAGTATTTAACTATTATAACTAAATAATACTGTTAATAGTATTAGTTAATTATAATAGTTAAATATAATTGTTAACTATAATAGTTACTATATAGGTTAATTATTATTATTAATAATAGTATTAGTTAATCATAATTGTTACAATATATATTAACTATTACTATTAATTATATTATTTAATCATAATAGTTACTATATATGTTAACTATTACTATTAATACCATTAAGTTTTTTGAAATATTCATACAACAAACTTAAATGTACTTCTAAATTAATTAAAAAACATATTTATTAGAACTATGTACAACCAAAGCTATGAAAATGTTTTGATTAATTTAAAATATACATATATTCTCAAATAAAATTATTATGTTAATTTATCAATTAAAAACATCAAAAAAGGAAAATACAAAAACATTAACGGAATAGATTCCCGTGCGGAGCACGGGTTACCTACTAGTCACTAAAAATAAAGGGCGAGGAACTAGGGCTGAGCAAAATAATTTTCGGAACCGGACCGGACCGGAGGAACCGGACCGAACCAATGAAAACCGGACCGGACCAATACTTTTGGTTTGGTCCTGGTTCTAAATTTCTTAAGAACCGACAAATTGGTCCGGTTCCGGATTTCATAAATTTAACATCGGTTTTGGACCGGACCGGACCAATAACATAACATATATAGTTTTATATAAAATGCTAATATATAAAAATTGTATTTTTCTAGTTATATAACAATATCTACTGTTTGTTAACAAAAATTACAAGCCTACTGTTGTTGGTCTTCTTTTTGCTAATCAAGAAACATACATACATGTATATCTTTTTTACTGAACATAAATATATCATGAAAGTTAATGTACTGTTCAAGTTCATGTAATTCTAGATTGCAGATTTGGATTTCTTAGTTCTGCCCATCAATTATGTGCATCTAGTGAAAGAAAGATTTTCTTCTCTAAATATTTTTTCTCTTAATCTCTTGCTAAAGTTATGACAAAAGGAAAATTAATAACAAATGTATATTTTAGCGGAACCGGACCAATGGAACCGGAACCGATGTTTTGGTTCTTGTACGTATTGGTTCGGTCTTGGTTCCAAATTTTCGTAGAACCGAATTGTTGGTTCGGTCCCGGTTTTATAAAATTTTGACAAAAACCGGACCGGACCGGACCGTGAACACCCCTACGAGGAACGGAGGGAGTATACGGTATAAATATTCGCTTCCTCTGCTCCTCCCCCTCCCAATTTTTATTCATATTTTTATGTTCAAATATGATAATTTTATACATAATACATTCATTTTGGGAAAAATAGTCTCATTTTTTGGGTCGTTGATTTGAATGAAAATTTGGGCAATACTTAATTAATTTGAGTAGGTCTTGTGAAAGGCAAAAACTTGTGTGAGAACACTCCAACCCGTCTCATGGGTGAGACGGGCCATTTTTTTGACCCATTACCCGACCCACAACCCTGCTCCAGGACCCATGGGGGACCCTGCCACGTGGCAGCCCCTCATTGGCCAATTTTTTTATTTTTTTTTTTTGCTTTTTTTTTTCGGTTTGTGAAAAGTAATAGTTACCATCTCTTAAAGTAATAGTTACCATCTCTTAAAGTAATAGTGTTATTCCTATGTTTTCTTCGTTTGCCAAAAGTAATACTTATTATAACTAAAATGTAACAAACGTGTTATTTATATGTAATAGTATTTGTACATAATTGTAATACATATGTATAGATATCTATATGTTTTCAAACAATAAGTTACAATGGGGTCAAATTTATCATGATACATGTAAAAGTATTACATTATCTATAGAAATCTGTTACAATTTCGTCAATCAAAGTGTTATATTTACTTGTATAAACTTACTATTACATTCATATACATAAGTTATTACTTTTCAAATGGGTAAAAACGAGCTTTTGTTTTTTTTAAAACAAGTATTACGTTTACTTATGAACAATGTTACTTTAAGAGATGGTAACTATTATTTTTTACTAAACCACTGAAAAGCCGAAAAAAATAATATAAAAACTCAAAAAAAAACTAAAAAATAAAAAAATAAAAAAAATCGGCCAATGGTGGGTTGCCACGTGGCGGGTTCGGCCCATGGGTCATGGGGCGACCCGTCTCATGCATGAGACGGATCTCCTTGTTCTCATGGGAGACCACCTCCTTGTGAAAAACTTGTTTTACCTTAAGGATAAGAAAAACGTGTTTTCACAAAGACGATGACACTTGTTTTTAAAAACAAGCTGTGTCATTTTCGTAAATACTGGCAAGCGTCGTAAATGCCCAGTGTTAATATTACAAAAAGCCAGTAATTCAAACTGACATTTATAAACATGAAACGGACACTTTTCTTAACTGCCAGTGATAGTGTTAAAAATTGTCAGTCATTACACTGGCACTTATCAACATTCTCACTGAGACATATCAAAAGTGTCAGTGGTTGTGTTAATAAGTGCTAGTGTACATGGGTGACAATTTTAACACCAACAATGGCACTTACGCCAACAAGTGGATCTAAGCTAACAAGCGTCAGCTATTTAAAAAAATGTCACCGCCTGTTTTAAACCAATTTCCTGTTTTATACAAAAATGCCACCGCGCCATTTTAAAAACACGTTTTACGCGAACCTTAAGGAAAAACATGTTTCTTCCCAGTTTCTCACAATCAATTTAGTTACTCTAATTAAAATTTAAAGATTGTTGTAGAAAGTACTTATAACAGTGTATCATCAATAAATTTAGAATTTTATTCAGATAATTTATTAAATTATTTTTAAAATTAATTCAAATGAACAATTAAAAGTGTGAATATATTTACGGCATAGTGAGTATTATAGAAACACTAACACCTTTAATACAAATTATAACAATTATAAGATATAAAATTAATAATCAAACTTTGATACGTGCGTATCGTGTGTTTGTGTGTTGTTTTTGACAGATCGGAGATGGCGATTGATAATGGTTGGAGGTTTACGTGGTGGTGGGGGTGGGGGTTGGCGTGGTGGTTGTGGTGGTGCCTGCAGCTGGTGGTTGTTGCTAGTGTTGGTGTTAATGGAGATGGTAATGTTAATGGAGTTATAGATCTCGTTAGATATATCACATATAGAGGGATATATTTGATGTTTTTATTTAACTATGTTATTTTCATTAAATGCTATAAGAAAATGACAAAATTTACCCCTAACAAAGTCATGTGCATGCACATTGATTGGATTCTGTTAAAAAATTAACAATTTGTTAGTTTTGTACATTGTTTACAAATTGACAAACTTATACATTAAATTAACATATTTAGAAATTGGGTTGGGGATTGTAAAAATATGACAGATACAGGTTACTAAGGTTACTAAATACTCCCTCCGTCCCAGAATAAAGTTCTTACTTTCTTTTTTGATTTGTCCCAGACTAAGGTTCTTAGTTGCTTTATTACCTAAAATGGACCATGGGACCCACTTGTCATTCTCACCAGAAAAACTTCCTACCCACTTTATCTCTCCTACATTCTCTTACTTACTTTTTCATACTTACAAAATTTACTTTTTCTTAATCTCTTCACAACATTTACTTTTTCTTAATCTCCATGTAAAGTCAAACTAACAACCTTAGTCTGGGACGGAGGGAGTAGCAAATTGCCCTTTGTGAAAATTCTTTCTTAGTTCAAGATTGGATCTCCAATTCTTTGTATCGAGGCTTTAAGATATGACGTAGCGGGCTCATGCAAAAACATTCGGCCCAACTTAAATGTTTATTTTTTTTTATTTTTTTTTGTTGTTGTTTATCTATATTAAAATTATATACTCTTTTTATGATTGAATTTCCAAATAATAGTTTTTTTAAAAAATAATTACCAAAACAACAACCCTAAAAACTTATTTACCAAAGTAACACTTTTTGCTAAAACCGGAAGTGGGGTTTCCGGTTTTAATGTTGAATCCGGAAGTCCCACTTCCGGAATTGACTTTTTCCTTTTTTTTTTTTTTTTTTTTCCGCGAAATCTGATTTTTTTTTATTTTTTTTGAATCCGGAACTGGTATTTCAGGATTTTTTTTTTTGAAATAACAAAAAACATTAAAACAATTCTATAGGATGTTTATTTGGTTAATTTGGACTTAAATTGAATGAGTTATGGTTGCTCAAAGTTGAGTATTTAATCAACAAGTTTATTTTCCGGGATGTGGTCACTGAATAATAGAATAAACTTGTCCACAAATCCAACATTAATACATAAATCCGATTATTCAGTGACCGCATCCCGGTCACATAGGAAATAAATAAATAATTAAACTTGTTGATTAAATACTCAACTTTGAGCAACCATAACTGATTCAATTTAAGTCCAAATTAACCAAATAAACATTCTATAGAAAGATCATACAGAGTACAACAAAATTTGTTTTAACACTTTTCGCCAAATCATAGTCTAAGTATGTCAAAAACAGTCTTCAAAATTATGAAAAAATTTGAATTGTTGATTAAATACTCAAATTTGAGCAACCATAACTCATTCAATTTAAGTCCAAATTAACCAAATAAACATCCTATAGAATTGTTTTAATGTTTTTTGTTATTTCAAAAAAAAAAAAATTAAAACCGGAAATACCAGTTCCGGATTCAAAAAAAAAAATAAAAAAAAATTCAGATTTCGCGAAAAAAAAAAGAAGAGGAAAAAGTCAATTCCGGAAGTGGGACTTCTGGATTCAACATTAAAACCGGAAATCCCACTTCCGGTTTTAGCAAAAATTGTTACTTTGGTAAATATGTTTTTAGGGTTGTTGTTTTGGTAATTATTTTTTAAAAAAACTATTATTTGGAAATTCAATCCTCTTTTTATCCTCAAAATAAAGTAAGAGGTTTATTTTAATTTATTTTATATTTTGCATGTCTCAGAGTTAATGTTTTACTTTCAAAATGCCAATTAGCTAGTGTTTTGGACAAGTTTATCCTTATAATACTTGTATAATTACAAAACACAGAGCTTACGATTACTTGCATTATAAACAATATTTTGGACAATTATACCCTCAATCCACTTACAATGTTACTTATTATATATACATTCTTTAATAAAGGTGTAAAACCAAAGTTGAATTCTTACTCTGAGACAGAGGATATTTATTTTGGGCTGATTGAGTATAACATTTAAAAAAAATCCTTTTGGGGATGATATTATTTATCTTTTTCTTCAAAACTTTTCATTAGTACATGAGATGATCATTAGAAAAAATCCTTTTGGGGAAGTGTTTTGGGAATGATAATTGTCATCATTTTCTTCAAAACTTTTCATTTAGTATAGGAGATGATTAGAAAGAAAAATCACATTTCAAATTAAATTACCTACGCTTATTTTCGAAGATCATATTCATAAATATTTTGCAAATAAAAACGCATAGTTTAAATTAAAGCAACTTGCAAAAGGTAACATATAATATGAAATTAAGATTATGAAGGGAGACAAGGATTAGCTTTTCCCAATCTACTGCAAAAAGGGTTGGTCTATTTTGAATAATTAAGAGGATTAATCTTATGTTTTTGATATAATTTGTAGGTACAAAAGTGTGTAATCATTGGGTTACAAAAGAACTTAATAAGTTGTACTATTCAATTGCATGCCAACGTAAAAGGGAAAAAAAGATAAATTTTAATGCGTTTTGCGATGGAAAAGTTAACTCGTATTTTGATTTGTAACAATGATTTATTTAACATAATTTCTATTAATCCTCGTCCAATAATAAATAGCATGTTTTAAAATAAATATCGCATTTTTAAATAAGGAAAAAGTATTAATATTATATTAGCGTTGTACATACATGCAATATACAAATACGTAAAACACACTTTTTAAAAACCTTTATAAGTTAACTGTGATATTATTTTGAGAGAGAGGGAAAGTATATTATTATTATTATTATATGTTAAAGTGAGGAGAAAGATGGTGGAAATCGTTGCGATTTGATTTAGGCTCTGAATCTAAAGTGTTAACTTTACTTAGGTTTGAAGTTTGAGGTTTTCCATGGAAATGGACAAGAAGCAGACGCAGTAAAGCACATTGTGTAATAACCGGCCTTTTTTTGCCATTATTATTATTATTATTTCTTTCTTTTATTTTATATTAAATTCTTTGTGATCGGGCTCATTAAATAATTAATGAATTGGGCTAGTAAAGAAGGGCTCAATCTAGTCAAACTTTGGAAAACCTTTTTGGAATAGGAAAATGAGAACCCTAAGTATTAAATCCTCTTTAACCCTCTCCCTACTATTTTGTGTCAACCAAACCCTAAAGAAAGAGAGAAAGGAGGCGGGGAGAGAGAGAACCGAGAGAGGGAGAAGAAGGAGAAGGAAGGAGAAAGAGAGGAGGAAGAAGAAGATTCAACCCCCCCCCCTTCGAAGGTAATTCCCTCATCTCTAAATATTAATTCTTGGGTTGGGTATCACTTAGGAATTTTGAAACGAAACTTAGAACCCTAACCCTAAAGTGATAAAACTAGGGTTATTATTAATCTTTGAAAACCTCTTTAATGGGGGAAGTTGGAATGGAATAGACATGCATGCATGAACCACCACCACCACCACCCCGACGACGGCGGCGGCTGGCGGCAGTGGAGTGTGTGTGTGTGCCGTGTGTGTGTTTGTGCGTGTGTGTGCAGTGTGTGTGTGTAGTGCGTGTGTGCAGTGTGTGTGTTTGGGCAGTGTGTGTGTTTGTGTGTGTGTGCAGTGCGTGTGTGCAGTGTGTGTATGCCGAGAGTGTGTGTGTGTGTGTGTGTGTGTAAAGTGTGTGTCACAAATTAGGGTTTTGTGTGTGTGTTCATGGTGTTCCAAGTGTGTGAAAAGTCAACTGGAATATTGAAAGTCAACTGGGATAGAGAAAGTCAAACTGTGAATAGTGAAAGTCAAACTGTGAATAGTGAAAGTCAAACTGTGAATAGTAAAGTCAATGCTGTAATAATGAAAGTCAACGCTGTGAATAGTGTTTTCATGAAATTAAGTCAACTTAAGACATTTGGGTTGAAAGTAGACTTTTACGTAAAACCTAAGGGTATGTTGGGAAAGTTATGAAGGGTAATGTAAACCCTAAACTAAAGAAAGACCTTAAAAAGGGGTTTAGGAAATAAACTCATAAGGTTAAAGATAAAAAATGAAGTTGGGGGACGGGGTTAAATATTGCTCTTGCCCTAAAAGTAGTATCTTTGCGTGATTGTAGATTGTACGCAAGAACCCGCTAGAAGTCAACGCTAGCAAGGTAAAGGATTACGTTCCTAAGTATCTTGAATTATTTATTCATTGGAACTCTATAATTCTTTCATGAATGCTATATGGTCCATAGCGCTTGAACTCTACGTTGATGAACGTCTTTTGTATATCTTACCTATGACGTGTTTTGGTTGTAGGGAATCTTAGAACATTTGAATTTGCTTGTGCTCTCGTTTAGGGAACACTATTTTGGAAAGTATGCTATATCTAATTGCAACAGGTGTAGCTGTATAGTCCCTGAAAAGGACTAACTAGTCCCTGAAAAGGACTAATGTGGAAACGGTCATAGGAAACGGACTAATGGAAATAAGTCTAGTTAACTACGTGTAACTTAGACTTTGTGGAACTCTAGATTATCATGATAACTCAATAAGGGAGCACCCTGAAAAGGTGTAAGGTCTCTATTCGCTTAACACCCTGAAAAGGTGTGACACCCTGAAAAGGTGTTTGGAACTTGGAATTGACGGAATGGAATTAGGACCACAAATCTTTGAATAGTTAACTGCATTCGTTACATGCAGTTAGTATTTTAAATAATGTCCGATCTTTGAAATTATCAATTGAGTCCGTTCTTTCGGTCACTTCTCCTTAGCTATCGGAGAAGTCCGTATGAACTTACTGAGCATTGTTCGCTCACCCTTTCTCTAATAATCTTTTTCAGGTAACGACTTAAAGAGGTAGACGGATCGCTAGATGAAGCTGTCCGTGTCAGTTATATTAAGACTTTATGGTTTATTTTGTTTAGCTAGTGGTTGTACTGGCTTTGAAGACTTAGCATTTAATTCGCTTTCGCATTTATTGTTGAATTGATGGTTTGAGACTAGCCGTTGGGCTGTTTAAGTGGGATTTTGTAAGATAACTATTGGTATTTCCATGTTTTTATGGATTTGTCTACTTTATGAAAATCTGGGTCGTTACACATTGTCTACTGAGTTGGTGTTGGGGGAAACTAGTTCCTCCATAAACTATAAAAAGTCTACTTTTTAACCTTTAAACCTTAAACACCAAACCCTAAATTCTAAACCCTAAACCTTAAACCCTAAACATTAACCCCTAAAAAAACATGACTTTTTATAGCTTTCCCCCAAAATTTTATCTTGTTGTCGAGTTGGTTTTGGGGGAAACTAGTTTTTTCCATAAATTATAAAAAATCTACTTTTTAACCCTTGAACTTTAAACCCTAAACCCTAAATTCTAAACCTTAAACCCTAAACTTTAACACCTATAAAAACAGGATTTTTTATAACTCATGGAAAAACTAGTTTCCCCCAAAATTTTCTCATATATTTATATTTAATCATTGTTTGCCAACTGTATATGTAAATAAAATTTTGTAAATTCCCCCCCTAAACCTACCATTGCTCTTATTACTACTTAATATGATAGTGAGCAACCTATAACACTCCACCCGTTTAATAAAAAAATATTATTTGATTCATCAATGTTTATAAGATTAAAGTTGTGTGTTTTTTCATTTGTATGTACAATGATAAAATACAATATATGATAAAATTGCATGAAAACGTTTTACTAATTTAAATATTTATAATTTATTTTGGGATGAAATATAATAAAAAATTGTGACATTTACTTTAAAAATAAAATTTCATGAAATTTTTTGACTGGTTTAAAAATGTGACATTTATTTGGGATGAACCATGATGAAAATGTGTCATTTGCTTGGGAATGAAACAATTTTTTTTTCCAGTTTGTGTCTAAATAAAAAAAATAGTATTAATGTGATTTTTTCGTGATATAGATAATTTACAACTAAAACATAATCATTAAAATAATTAACAACTCAATTATAACACTTATTTTTGTGACCAAATGCATACTAAAGTACTATTTTTCCTTTAATAGATAAATAACAACTTATAATTGATCAAATAAGACATGCTAGCTATTTATATTAGACTATCAGTACTAGTAGCGGATCCAAGATTTATTTTCAGTGTGATCCCAAAAAAAAATCGTTAAATGACATCATTCAAACCAATTATTCTAATGTGTGATGTATCATAGTATTTAATGTACAAGAAAACGATAAGTAATTTTAAAATATTAAATTTATGCCAAAAAAAAATCTTAGTTTTATTATTTTATGGTTTGGAGAAATAATGGTAGAATTGGGGGGTTATTTTATAATTTCATAGAGAAAGAAGAAGATAGAGATGGGTGGGTGGCAAACTTTTGAAGCTGCTAAGATCAAAATGGTGACCACTTGGACACTTGGAAATTCAATTGCCATTCTAAGTGTTATGTTCTCGAATTATATTTTACTTTTTCTATAGAGCAAGTTTTGGGGGAAACTAGTTTCTCGATAAGTTATAAAAAAATCCACTTTTTAATATTAGTATTACCCTTAAACCCTAAACTCTAAATCGTAAACCCTAAACTCTATGAAAACAAGACTTTTTACAACTTAAAGAGAAACTAGTTTCCCCCAAAATTTTATGTAAATATAATGAGTGTTGGATCTTAGACCATCTACAATGGAGAAGAAAATCTTTGTTGAATACCAATTCACAAAAAAAGTTCACATGAATTGCTCCAATGGTTGTTGAAATGGCTTTGTGTGAATTTTTGTGTGAAATAATTCACACTGTGAATGCTATTTGTGTCCCCCGGAATTGACACGTGTCAGCTTCTTATTGGGCCTGGGGTGGCGCGTGAAAGTCACTCTCTATGGAGGCGAGTCACAGCAAAAAGGGCCAGACTTTTTTTTTATTTTTTTCCTGTTTTGACACTTGGCTGCCTTCCATTGGCCGGTGCTATTTTTACTTTTATCTCATTTATTTGAGCTCAATTATTTCACAGAAAATTTGTTTTTTTTTTTTGTTTTTTACACCAAAATTCCTAAAAGAAAATTCTCTTTAAATTGACGTAAGTTTCATTGTATTCCGACACAAAAAAAACCCATTTTTTTTAAATGAATCTCAATAATAACTATTTCAACACTAATCATAAAAATAATAAAAAATAAATTTTAAGTGGTGGGTATAGGATGATGAGTGAGAAAATTGTTGAATGGTGGATTAAACAAACCATTGTAGAGTGTTTTGTTGAATGGGTGTTGAATGGATGAGTTGGAAGAGAGAGAAACTGATGTGGAGTGATAAAGTGGGTGTTGAATGATTTTTTTTTGTTTAAACCATTGTGCATGGTCTTACGAACACAATATTTCAACTTTTGTTGACAATATACGGTTTGCATGTAATCAAAGTTTTATTTTTTTTTTAAATTTTATTTTATTGTACTATGCTACTAAAGTAATAAGTTCAAGGATATTAATGATTTTCGGTTGAAAGGGCTGGGCTACATCTGCCCAAGCCTGGCCCAGACTAGTCTAAGTGTCCAAAGTCCAACCACTAAACTCATCGACAAATTAACTTTGCTGGTTAATGCAAATGTAGGCCCAAAGTTGAATTTTTTGTAACCTTCATCTTTGATTGATTTCAACGTAAGCTTTTAGGTTTGGTCCAATTTTCGAGGGTACAAAAATAAGTTTTCAGAATCTTACTCACAAAATGAGGTGGCGATATTTTATTACTTGCATCGATAGTGAACCCGTCACACTCTAATGAAAAACACTAATGACATCATTACACCTAGGGTTTTGTGAGCAAATTTTTGTGACTTAGTGAAGCAGGCTTCTAACTCGACGGACCTCCTAGTTTACATAGATGGGAAATTGCCCTAAAAGTTTCTTTTTGAAAGATTCACTACTCACAAATATCTTATTAAATTAAAATATTCAGAAAGTTCTTCAACATGCAGTATTATCTGATTCATTACAATTGTTGAATAACACAGCATGTTGTAGGGAATTTATGAGGAAGAGATTTGTACAAAATAAATTTATCGGGCATTGCTCCGATGTTTCCACAATTTTAATAAATTTTGAATGAATTATTTCAATAAAAATGTAATATTTGTATATTTTTACTAAATTAATTTCTCAAATTTTATTCAATTTATGAGGAAGAGAGATTTGTACAAAATAGATTTATCGGGCATTGCCCCGATGTTTCCATAATTTGAATAAATTTGAATGAATTATTTCAATAAAAATATAATATTTTTATATTTTTAATAAATTAATTTCTCAAATTTTATTCAATTTAAAATTGAAAAAAAAATGAGAAACATTATTTCTGTAACGAAGGTAGTACTTAATATCAAGGTTTTAAAAAGAGCTAGGCGGTCGCTAGGCGCCGCAGCAGCGCCTAGCGCCTAGGCGGGGCCGAGAATTCTGAAATAGTTATAATATCCTAGGCGGGACTTAGGCGTTTCATGAACGATTAGCGCCTAGGCGGCCTAGACAGACGTCTTTTAGAACACTCCTTAATATTAAGAACAAACAAACAAGTACATTGATTTTTCAAATGAGATTATGATGCCGGTTGATGAAGTACGATCTGCGTGGCTAGAATTTATTGTTTTTGGTATCCGACTCATATTTGACTTAGTCGGCACTTAGGGTGACAGAACATCAAATGGCTAAAAAAGAAGTAAAATTATAAAAGTGAAATCAAATTAATTGATTAGGTCTCACGAAAAATAAGTTTTTCTTACTAATTAGAAAAAGAGTGCTTTAGAAAGCATGAGGATATTTTTTGTAAGTAAGTGGAAGTCGCGCACACGGTGACATTTTTTCATAGTTGAAACTTCTTTTAAAAAGCGCAGTGACAATATCGTAAATAATCGGAACATACGAACACACGGGCACTCAAAACACTATCATCGGTACTTAAGAAACACCATTAGTGGCATTCAAAGCAATGTTAGTAGCACTCAAAAACAATATTTCTGACACATCACAAACACTTTCGCTGATACTAAAACACTATTACTGGGACTCAACGATGCTACCGTTTGAGTCATAAAGAGTGCTAGTGCACATTACGAAGCTACCCCAAAGCCAAAGTGACCCTTTTTATTTTTGAAAATTGACATTTTAGTACCTATAAAGTTTTAGGAGTTACAATTCAATACTAAATTTGTCAAATTTGTATTCCTTGAGCAATTATGACCCTTTGAAAAATATTCTGACTTCGCCTTTGTAGTTCATGTGTTTTATTAGTGCCAATAAATGTGTTATTCAGGGTCAGTATGTGTTTAAGAAGTGTCAATTCATCTATTAAATAATGATTGTAATATTGTTAAAAAGTGACAGTGGTAGTGCGGATACGTTAATAAGTGTTAGTTATTTACGAAAATGTCACCGTAGTATAAAGTGACAGTTATTAGAAAAATGCAAGTGCACAATTTTTAAAACAAGTTTCAATATTTACATAAATGTTATCGCGTGTTTTTAAATCCCATTTTTTCTATGTGTGTTAGAAAAATATTGTGAAATAAATGTGAAAATCTTAAGAAAAACTTGTTTTAGACTCGTTTTAGTGTAAAACTTGTTTTCATCCATTAATGTAAAACAAAATCTCTTAATGTAAAATAAGTATTATACATTTTTTAGTGTAAAACAAGTTTTTCATAAGACTGACTCGAAATAAATTACCAAACCTAACCTATTACTCCATCTGTCCCATACTTATCGCTACTTAATTTCATTTTGGGCGTCCCATATTTATTACTCCTTACCTAAAATGTTCACTTTTTCTCTCTCCATCCACTCACAACAACTATCCACTAACTTATTTTCTCTCTCCTACTCATCCACAATACTCCCTCTGTCCCACCCGAATTAAGATTTTTGGGTTGGGCACGGGGATTAAGGAAATAGTGTTAGTGGAGTAGGTGTTGTGAGTATGAAAAGTAAAGTAGGAGAGAGAAAGTGGGGTAGAGAATAATGAGTGGAAAGTTGTTGTGAGTGTGAATGTGAGTCCCATTAAATAAAACATTTCCATTTTTGGGTTGTCTTAATTCGAATGGGACACCCAAAATAGAAATTTATCCTAATTCGAGTGGGACGGAGGGAGTACTTATTTTTTCACAGATTTTCTTAATTTCGGTGCACTCCCATTTAGTATCAACTACGGGAAGGAAAAAAAAAAAAAAAAGAAAGAAAGAAAGAAAGAAAAAAACAACAAGTTACTCCATTTGGTTACAACAAGCAAACCCTCTTTTGCTTCTCAGCATATCTCAAGTGTAGTGGTTAAAGAGTCAAAACACCTCTCCATCACCATCCCAATCATAATCCACAATAAACAACTACTTTTACTTGAATTCAATCAAAATCCAAAAAGTCCTCAATCTCCTCTAATCCTTTACCAATACTACAAGACAAATTCTTTCTTCGGGTTTGCCGTATTTCAAAAGTCCAATCACCCCACAAATTTCTTGTGATTTTATCTTCATTCACAGTTTGCTCGATCATCAATTTGTATGCCCTCTTTATCCCCATTTTTTGTTTCTTTATTTATCAGTATCTAATTTCAGTAGTTGAATTTTGTGTTTTATTCGTCTTTCTTGAAATAAATCGGTTGTAAGTGTGTTTGTAATTTTTTTTTTTTTTTTTTTTTTTTTTTTTTGTAGAATCTAGGCACTGTTGTACAGTTTCTGGGTATTCTTCATTCTGATTTTGATCGTACGTTCCCGATCAAAGACCCTATCTTTTAATTTGGTATGAAATTCTTGATTCGGTTTTAAAACCTAAATTGTTTATTGTACTATGAAGTTATGTAATTAAAATGAAAAATAATAAAAATAAACAGGAGGGTGCTGCAAAGCAGTTACAGATCATCTGTATTTGTTATGTTGTTGTGGTTATTAATTTATATTTTTAATGCTGATAAATTTAGTTTGATTCTGAAATTGGATTTTGTTTTTGGTGTGCAGTTTTTGAAGCCAAAATGACTAAAAGCTGCTTCAAGCAAGAGCATGAATTTGGTATGTTTGGGCTTTCAAGTGTGTGGATCTTCATGATCATTTGTTCTTTCATTTTCTTTTTATTGATTTTAGGTGATTATGTATCAAAGTTGAAATTTTTTCGATTGTGTAATTAACGCTGGTCTTTGGTTCTTCAGAGAAAAGACGTGCTGAGGCTGCAAGAATTAGGGAGAAATACGCTGATAGAATTCCGGTGAGGGCTAATAACTAACTTCTGGGTTTTTTTTTTTTTTTTTTGTTCTATTGCATGCTTTTAGTATCACAATTGACCTGTCTTACTTAACTACCTCCGTCCCAAAATGATCTTCACAGTTGACTATTCAAACTTTTTAATGATCTGAACACTTGCTTCACTAGCCATGTTGTTTTATACATATTTAAGCCTAAATTGTAGAAATGAGAAGAATTTCTTGGGACAATGAAAAATGGAAAATAGGAAGATCATTTCGGGACAGAGTATTTTGCATCTTACTATATTTAGTTTGTGCTCTTTAACTTCCGTATTTGTGTTCTAATGGCTTGAACCTTGAATTCCTTTAATAATTATGGAAGCTAGATCCATCCTCACTACCTTCTCAATAGTTTGACTTAAATTACTTCCGAGTAAAATAGAATCTATGACTTGAGGGTAACTGTGGTCACTTTAGTTAACATGATTATTTCCTTCTATTTCTTCTTTGAAACCGGGACATGGCATTTTGGTCTATTTGGAAGGGCGTAGCAAAAATAATAAGGACCTACCATCTTCTCCACCTGACCTGATGGAACAACATGTGGTAAGTGAGAATTAAATTTTTACTCCCTCCGTCACAAAATGAATGTCCAAAAGATTTTCAAATTTGGTCTTGATCAAGAGCAAATTTGACTTTTTTAGATCATTCTGGGACGGAAGTAATAGTAAAATAAGTTAGACCGAAATAACAAGCTGATGTGAGTTTGGGACTTTAGGTATAACTGGAAAAGTGTAATTTTGAAGTGAATATAGACGTAACTGCAAGTGGATATAATAGCAGAGTCACTTACTTGAGATGTTGGACATGTACCATATATTTAGACCAGTGAAGAGCCTGTTTGGATTATTGAAGTTCTCGTCTGTTCTCTGGGCCAGATTGGCCCTTATGGCGTCTCTCTGAACGTTGGCGGTGATGCTTTTCATGGTGTGCTCATTTTGGAGACTCAATGGGATTTGAAGGCTTCAATTTCTCAGTTGTTCTAAATATTGAATATCATCTCCTGAATTTGGATTTCAAATTCAGTAGAACTATTATATTAGTTGATAAATTCCTTGTTATAAAGCTGTATTCAAACAAATTTAGTTGCAGATTGAAGCTATTCTACTCCCTCCGTCCCAAAATTATAATCCCGTTTGGCTTTTCAAACATTTTAAAGTTACGTTATAAGTTTTGGAAATTCATTGACTTTGATGCCTTAATTTTGGAAATGGAACTAACTTTTTGGGACAAACAAAATGGATAAATGGGACTATCATTTTGGGACGGAGGACCCTGAAGCCTCCTTAGGATATTCCAAATGGTTGGTTTAAATTTGTCAGGCTAGAGTATGATACTAGCTACTTGAGTGTGTTTGAGTACATCATCCATAATTTGGAGTCTGATAGCTAGCTACCTTGAGCTGTACCTGACAGATGTTGTTATAGTGTTCGTAAACTATGCTTGAGCTCTCTTTAGTATCTAGTTAGTTTCTTTATAATGCTGGCAATTCACTGAAAGTTTAGAATAAGCGTGTACATGTAATTAAGTACTCCCTCCGTCACAAAATGATCTTCCCACTTTTTTGCTGTTATTACGAAGGTATTTTGAGCAATAATTTTATGTGGATTTACTCATTTTAATAAAACTCTAAAACCTGTTACTGATAGTATTGTTGATGGTGTATCAATAACAAGTTTCAAATTTTCATTAATATAATTAAATCAACCTAAAATTATTGCTCAAAGTTCATTCGTAGTGAAGGCTAAAAAAGTGGGAAGATCATTTTGGGAAAGAGGGAGTATGTAGGAGTATAGTGATAATCGCGAGTCTGTAATGAAAAATGACAATTTTGTCCAATCCTATTTAAAGAATGTGATGATTAGAGAGAAAATGGTGATTTTTTTTTCCGGGATTCACTGATTTTGATCTTATGCAAGCGTGAGATGCTCGTAGCAGTTATTGATTATTAATTTTATTTTGCTTAATAGGTGATTGTGGAGAAGGCGGAGCGAAGTGACATCCCTAACATTGACAAGAAAAAGTAAGTGCCTGCTTTATATGCTGCAAAGATTCGTATCCTGTTTCTGTGTCACAACTTGGCTCAACACTAATGAATTTGCACTTCATCACTCTTAATAGTAGTATCACTTGACATTAAAATACTATTTTTTTTGGTACAAATAAAAATACTATTATGCGTAGACGTATAGATTGCAAATTCAAGTTGATGCCGAAATATCCAAAATTCATGTCTTTATACTACTTGTACACGAGACCATTAATGCTTAATCGTCCTATGCTTACCTCTCTTTCCTTTTTGTATGGCCAAAAAGCCGCAAATTATTTCAAGTTTAGGACACTAATCCATTCCCTTAGGCATGTTCATATTAAAGAAGCCAAATCTCTCTCTATCTCTCTCTCTCTCATGGACACACACATACACACACACGTATATATGCACTGAGGCACACCTTTTGACCTTGAATCACACCTTTCAAATATTGACCTCAGCCTCTTCCATCACTTCTTCAATCAAAATCTATTCAATGCCTGCTACTTTTAGCATTGTCATGAACTCGGTGTCTATTGTGAACAATCACGCATTAGCCAATTTTTTCTTAATCAATAGTGTTGGGTTGTGGAGCCAAAATTAACTAATTTGAATATGAGTAATTTAGAGTTTCTTGGGATTCCTTGTTTGACTATGTTTAGAGAATTGTGTTTATTACGTAATTAGGTTTTGGGTTTTTATTGTATCCCTATATAAACGAAGTGATAGTCACTATCAAGGTTCTAAAAAGCGCTAGGCGGTCACTAGGCGCCGCAACAGAGTCTAGCGCCTAGTCGGGGTCTAGATGGAACTTAGGCGGGGTCGAGAATTTAGAAATAGTTATAATATCCTAGGCGGGACTTAGGCGTTTCATGAACGCCTAGCGCCTAGGCGGCCTAGACAGACGTCTTTTAGAACACTGGTCACTATCGTATGTGAGCTAACAAAAAGAGACAGAGAGAATCTGTGAGATCCGCAAGAGAGAATCTTCGGCCCAAAGCCAATTTTTTCGGTCAAAGCCCTCAAATTTTTCTAACATGGTACATTGTGAATATATCGTTTCAATTTCCAAATAAAATGCGATAATATGAGGGTAAAATCAATAATTTATTTATTTTGAAAAAAAAATGATATCCTCTCCATCTCAATATGAATGACTTCACTCTTAAACTTTTTAACAGTTAAAATTCATTGATATTCTTGCTTTTCACTTTCTAACTTTTAGCTTCAAATTATAAAATGAAATATGAAAAAAAAAAAAAAAAATAAAAACTCGTTTAAGACACATTTTGGAAAAAAAAAAGTCATTTATATTAAGAAAGAGGTAGTAGATTATTTTAGTCCAAATCGAATTATAAGTATGTATTGAGTTGTAAAGCTGGAGGCTCCGGGAAGTTAGAAAGGGCTTGCTAAATTTGTAGCCAGTCCACTAGAGAATTTAAATAGACTCTCTGCCCTTTTTGCATTATTGTGCAAGCCATAGTACTGGACCAGGCCTGTATATATATGTATACGTTAGGAAATTGGTTAAGAAAATACAAAGGCAGAAAACAACTTTTTAAACACATACTCTGTTTTCGATTTATCCTTTTGAGCATGTGATTTGAATAAATTCAATGCCGGTATACGGAAGTCTTGAAGTTAAGGCGTTACATCACTTAAACTGCAAATAAAAGTAACCTGAATGCAGAAACTGCAATGACCATTTATTCTATGCATCATTTTATTGTTATTTTCAAATTCTGACTTGAATACGATAAAATACAGATATCTTGTTCCAGCTGACCTTACAGTGGGGCAATTCGTTTATGTTATACGTAAAAGAATTAAACTGAGTGCTGAGAAAGCTATATTCATTTTTGTGGAGAACGTGCTTCCACCTACAGGTACCATTTTTTTTATTTTTTTATTTATTTTTGGCGGAAAATGGTTTCATGGGATTTGGTATAATACTTTTAGTGTATGAATTTACTGTAAGAGCCTTGTGGTTTGTGTACTTACGGTGTGTTGATTGTTGGTACCGAAGGGGCGATAATGTCAACAATATATGATGAGAAGAAAGATGAAGACGGGTTTCTTTATGTTACTTACAGTGGAGAAAACACATTTGGAAGCCATCTTCTTCTTCTTCAGTAACGCGTGTTTGTAAATAAGACCCTCATTCTCGCCCACACTTCCTTCGTTCTTTATGAAAATAATCGCTTATGTTCTCCGAAATGGAGTATTTTCCCGTGTATATTTCTGTGTATATGTATATATGTTACAAGAAGTATGAATTATAGTCTACTCTAAAGGAGTAAATAATTACATCTATTTATTGGGGAAATGGCAATTTAGGGTCCAAAGTTTGGGGGTGTGTGCCGGGTCTGATGTATCAATTTTGTCAATTTAGGGTCCAAAGTTGCGAAAGTTGTGCAGGTTGGGTTTTTTTTTTTAACGATTTTGTTAACAGAATCCAGTTAAGTCAGTGTGCTTTGCACATGCACTTAACTGGGGTTTATTTTGATCTTTGGCATGGGCATTTGGTCATTTCACAAATAACGTCAGTTGAGTTCACCCACCACTACCATCTATTCTCCTAAATTTCGGCACCCACCATAAAATCCGGCAACCATCCACCATAAATCATTAAATCCGGCAGCCATCCACCATTAAATTCGGCAACCAATTCCACAAACAATAAAAACCCATTTACAAATCATCATCATCTTCCTAATAGCAACTAAGTCACGTCGCAACCAAGTCACCTCCTCCGTCACCGACTAGTCTATTGCCGGCCAATATCCATTGCCGCCTCCGCCCTCTCCTTCTACTCCGGCCACATCTCTTGCACTGATGATAACTCCAACTGCATCCATGGCCGTCTCTGCCCTCCTCCGACCACGTCTATTTCCATATTAGATTTTACTGGTCCAAGTCGGTTCAGGTCGGGAATTGCGTCTGTTTAGGTATTTTAGATCACGTGAACGAAAACGATGACGGCGGGCGTAGATATGTGCGGTGGAGGTCGCGGTATGGGGGGCTAGGGTAGAGGGAGGGATGACTGGAGTATGGAGGAAGGGAGTATGGAACAGAGGGAGGAGAAGAGTGGCTGGGGAAGAAGAAAGGGGAACAAAGGGGGATGAACCTAGACATTAGGTTTTATTTTATTTTTTTCTTTGGGCAAACTCTGTTTTCATCCTTTGTACTTTACATGATGTTTCACTTTTACCGTTATACTTTTTTTCTTCCAAAAATACCATTGTAGTTTGGAAAATGTATCATTTTGACCCCAAATCCGTGGCTAAATCCGCAACTAATCCGTGCCTCAATCCGCGATTTTGGGGTTAAAATGATATGTTTCCCAAAGTACAATAGTATTTTTGAAAGAAAAAAAGTACAATGGTTAAAGTGAAACACACTTGAAAGTACAATGGATGAAAACGGAGTTTGACCTTTTTCTTTTGTTGGGTTAATTGGAATATTAGTTTTTTGCACTTTCTTCTTTTAAATAATTAGACTTTATCTTATGGTTGTAAATGAAAAAAGATTTTTATTTTATTTCTTGAAATATATTTTTATTTATTATATCATTAGTTTATGTTTTCTTTTTTTCAAAAAGATTAATGAGATTTCATTTTTTTTCAAAAAATAGATAAATATTTTATTTTTTGAAATAAAAAAATATTTTTATAAAAAAAATATTATCAGTAAGAAGTTTTAATTATTCGTTATTTAAAATTTAATATCTCAAACAATTATTATTATTTTTCTTTGTTTGAAATGACCAAATGCCCATGCCAAAGATCAAAATAAACCTCAGTTAAGTGCATATGCAAAGCACACGTGACTTAACTGGATTTTGTTAACGAAATCGTTAAAAAACCCCAACCTGCACAACTTTCACAACTTTGGACCCTAAATTGACAAAATTGATACATCAGACCCCTATTGGCACACACCCCCAAACTTTGGACCCTAAATTGTCATTTCCCCCTATTTATTTGTTTATGTTTCTTTCGTATAATTATTGGGTTGCTCTTGTGTGCTTAAATTCAGAGGTTATTTTTTTTACAATGAACCATCTGTTAATGTGTTATTTCTTCCCTTCTTTCTTATAATTATTGGGTTGCTCTTGTTAAGTACTCCCTCCGGTCCAAAATAACTGTCATTTTTTGTATTTGCACAACTCTTAAGAAATGCAATAGTTATCATGACTTAGTGACAAAAGTTCCAACTTTACCCCTATTAAGTGTGCAACTTTCTTACATTAATGTCTCACACTAAGATAATTAATAAAAGAGAACAAATTTCAATGCAAAGATAAAAGAGACATTTAGCTCAAAAGTGACAATTATTTTGGATCAAATTTTTGATCCAAAAGTGACATTATTTTGGACCGGAGGGAGTAGTTTTTTTTTTTTTATTGGCTGACAGGACAACCCCCCCTCTCTAAATTTGAGATAAAAAATTTAGACAATCCTTTGAGAAAAATAATGAACATGCATGTTTGTGTAGAACAAGAACAAGAGACATTCTCAAGTTTCAAAGTAGAAGCATTCCCTTGATTCTCACAAACTAAAGTTAATTAAGCATTAACTAACAGTACCTTCTTAAAAATAAGAGGAAAACTTTTACGCCTCCTTCCGTCCCATCACAATGAATTTTACAATTAACGTGTTGTTTGCTCATTGTTTGTACAATGATACAATTACATTAAAACTATTTCTTTTTGTTTAAAAAATCAAATTATTTTTGATAGATAAAAAGAAAATTTTAACATTTATTATAAGACTGAGAGAGTACATTCTTCAGCTTTGGTTGGTCAATACATATATTTATTCAATGCTTGGGATTATGACAAGTTTCTTGGTGAATTTCTCTTAACTTGATAACGCTAGCTGTAAACTGTACTCTTTATCTCTATTTTTATGTCCAACATAACAAAATTTTAATAAGGATAACAGAAATGGTTGTATATTATTTTTTTATTTGCAAGTTCAACCATTTAATTTTATTTTGTTGGAAATGCAAAATTCATTGACTTGTCCCCTTTACTTAAGGATTTGGAATATGGGATGTTTGCAATTACTACTATTTTTCAATTGTTTTTATTGGGATTTTAAAATTTCTTGGAATTGCTATTATATTTCTTGAAATTGTTATGGAAACATTCTTGAAGTTGGTTACACTCTTTGTCCCTAGTTAATTATGCTTTGAAGGGTGTGTTATGTTTATAAAGTTGAGCCCTCTCATAATTTTTTTCCTGAAACTAAAAATAAATCTATGTGAAGAATAAATAAAAAAAAAATGCAATGAAATTTTTACGCCAATTTGGTTAAATAAGAAAAAGAAAAAAATAACTATTCTGTCAAAATAAAATCCAAGTTGGCTAATCTTTGTGTTTTGGAGGAAACTAGTTCCTCCATAAGTTATAAAAAGTCTTGTTTTTTACCCTTAAACCCTAAAACCTAAACCTGAAACCCCAAACCCTAAACCTTAAACCCTACAAAAACAAGATTTTTTATAACTTATTGAGGAACTAGTTTCCCCCAAAATTTTCTCAATCAAAAAAAGTGGCAGGAATGGAATATATGGTTGGAGGAAGGGAGTAATTAGTACGAGTACACACTAATTTTTCAAGAGAATTAACAACTAGTATTCAGATTTTTTTATTTTGTCAAACTTGACCACATAAATGAAAAGTAGGACAATCTCTTGGGGACTGGAGAAATTATAAAATAATTATTGTCAAGAGCTTTAATATATTATGATCCAAATTCTACATTATCAGTCCCTCAGAAATAAAACTCGTATTTGACAAGTCAAATCTTTGCTTTCACTATTATTAAATTAATTGACTAAAATTATTTACTAGTATATCCAAAAATATTTTTTGGACAAATAAAAATACTTTCTACATTCTTGAGGAAGATTTGTGCGGTTTAACACATGATACGGATCTCGACGAGAGAAAAAATGAGTTTGCCCCATCCCATTCATAGGGAGAGATCCGTCTCACTCGTCTCACACAAGTTTTCGTCTACTTTCTTTAGGGTGGTGTTGATCTCTTTTGCCCTTTATAGTTAATTTTAACATTTTCAGATTTTAAACTTTATTAGTTTTGGAGAATAATATCTTCTGAGATTCATTTGGAATAGAACTAGAAATCATTGACTGAATTTGAGATCGATAATTTAACCTTTTAGAAGGATTTTAAAGATCAAAATGGATATGCATTCATGATTCAACTATTCAAGCATGCAGATTTTGTAGTAAAATTTGACCAAAAAAAAAAGGTTTCAAGAATGACAAAAAAAAAGAACTAAATTATGGACATATTTTTATCTCCGTAATGTTTTAGTTTTAGAAAGTAAAATCAGATAATGCTCCTTTGTATTCAAGACATGAGAAATTTGGTCATGTAATTTATCCCCTTACCAAATTAGTCATTTTGTATTTTCTCTATAAAACTAGTCCAAGAATAATTTTTTTTAACAATTCATTTTCCCTACTTATATTCATTAGAGAAAAAGCTTTTCATGGCTTCTTCTTCTTTGCTTTTATTGTCTATATTGGTGTTAGGTTTTGCAATTGCTTTAGCTTTTGATATCCCTCTTCAGGATTTTTGTGTTGCTGATCTAAAGAGCCCCGGTACAAACCTAATCTCTACTCTTGGAATGATATAGAACTGCTGCTCCAAAATTTTTGTTGTGCCTTTTGAATTTGAACGGGCGAGATTTGACCACATCTTTCACTTTGCGTGATGGGTGACTGAAATGAATTCAGTGTTTCGTGCATGGGACTAATATATACATTGCTGATTCATCTCAACCATCCATCTAGCCCGCATATCAGAAAATGTGGACCCCCGATCTAGAGTCGTGATATATTGCATCATTTCATTTATCAATACAATTTAATGTTCAAGATCAAAATGTGTGAATAAATGTCTTTTTGATATGATTTAATCAACAATCATTTGAATTTAATTGATAAATGAGATGACACAATTTGAAAACTGAAAATTAGTTGTAACTTCAAAGTTAGAGGTTTCGGATCCATAATTTACAGCTTCATAAGTGTGGTATTAATCATTTTTGTTTATTTAATTCATAGTTCATGTGTTTTTGCAGTCCATGTAAATGGTTTTGCATGCAAGGATCCGGGCCTTGTACAGTCGACTGATTTCCACTACACCGGCCTACAAATTCCCGCCAACACATCAAACCCACTCGGAATAGGCGCAACTCCGGTCACTGTCGGTCAGCTGCCCGGCCTCAACACTCTCGGTCTCTCCTTAATCCGGTTTGACTTCGCCCCATCCGGTGTCATTTCCCCACACATTCATCCTCGTGCGAGCGAAGTCGTGACCGTCCTTCAAGGGTGCCTTGAAGTAGGGTTTATCACATCCGCCCCGGGAAATAAACTATTCTCACAAGTGCTTGAACCCGGGGACGTTTTCGTCTTTCCGCAAGGACTTGTTCATTTCTTGCATAATGTTGGAAAGACTAATGCTAGCTCAATTGCTTTCTTTAGTAGCCCTAATCCTGGTTTGATTGCTATTCCTAGTACTGTTTTTGGATCTAAGCCTGATATCGCGACGGGTTTGCTTGCAAAGGCTTTTCAAGTTGATGAGAAGATTATTAGTGAGATTCAGTCGAATTTCTAGATAGTATTTTTGAGACAGAAGTTGCGAAAAAATCAACTCTCACAATTTTTAACCTCGACGTTATTAATCTCCTTGTATCTTAGAAAAAAAGAAAAAAATTGCGATGAAGAGATTTTGCTACGCGTAATCCTTTCATGTTATTGCTAGCTTATGATCAATCAACTTGAAAAATTGTATGAATTTGAAAATATTAAAATATGGAAAATGAAATCGAGTGATACCAGAGCTTCCACTATACAAAAGGGACGGAATGGGATCCACACGACTGAATGTAATGTAGACATCTTCCCTTGTATTTTTTTTAAAAAGGACTAGTTCTAAGAATAGGACAGGAAAGAATCATATAGACTTGTAGAAATATGCATCAAAATTTCTCAAAATTATCGAATGTACATTTAGTCAACGCGGGACAACGTGCATATTTAGTTATTTTCGTGGTATTTCTACCGAGAGCTCATCTAGTTATCATATATTGCAATATTTCTCTTGAACTCTATTATGTTAGAGGCTAAATAGATGTATATATAGATATATAACCTCTAAGATTTGATGTAGAAGAAATATTAGTAGAAAATGGAGCTAGCTCGATCGATCAGTTGTGGATAGGAGGGTGTGTCTTTGGAGGGGCGTAATCTAGATTAAATTCTGGATGTTGATCTAGCCCTTCATTGTTTCGTGGAACCCGAAATGAGACTGAAACAAGAGATTCATGGCCATGAAGAACACTATCTTTACTTCTCAGCATCCTTTCGACTTTCACGATCTCCTTTCTGATGGCCTCAAAATTGATTTTCTTTGGTTTATGATCATCATTAACCCTAATTTGCTTAACTTTGCTGCCTCTTTCAGCCTCTTGATCAAGTTTGTTCGAAAATGATTGATCCGTGTTAGGAGAAATTGTGATTATATCATTCTGATTGGTCACCTGAAAAGATCAAAGAACCCATATCAGAAAGATGATCATTAATTGGCAATGTGGAGAGAAACCTATAAATATTTCATGTCAATAATGATGCATCAAAGCAAATTGTAACGATCCAAGCCAGAAAACCCAGTTCGCGATGTGGGGCCCACGCATCCCATTAATGGTTAGTGCGTGGTTCTATTATAAATCACAATCAAAATCCGTATCTTTTAAATTTGGGATTGGTATCATAGACATAGTGTTTAATATCCACACTTAAGATCTAAATATGACACTTCACAAAAGGTGATATTTTTTAAAAAAACATCAAGAAACAAAATGAAGTTTAAAGTGTTTACTTATTCCTCTTTAAACCTAATTAGAACTTAACATTTTTATCATTCCTCATATAAAGGGGAATAAGGACCATTTTGCACTTCTGAACAAATTAAACATACGGAGTAATAAAGAGTGGCAAGAGATCAAGTCATAAAAAAACTTGAAAAGGGTATAACATTACAGCATTTCACCTCTAGAAACATGAGAAATACATCTAAATAAAAAACATAAAAATTCACTCAGACATAAATATATTACTCCCTCCGTCCCCAAAAGTGAACGTCTTTTACTGCTCTTGATCATCAAGAACAAAACTGCACATTCATTTTGGGACGGAGTGAGTAGAAAATATGAAGCAGAAAGATTTTTATAGAACTCACCTCATTGAGATATTGCAATTGCTTCTCATGGCCCTCATTTATCTCAACTCGAAGATTTCTACAGTTACATGGATGTAACAAGGAGATGCAGAAAATCAAAAGAACGATAAACGATGATAGAGATGGCATTGTGATTGTATCAAGAAAAGATAGATGAATGTGTTGCCTTGCTGATTTCAGTGGTGGTGATTTTGGTGATATATATTTGTAGTGAAGAGATAGGGGAATGCAATAAAAGGGAGGTTTCTTGATAGAGGGAATGTGTTCCTTTTAAAGAACATGGAGTTGTGATAATGGAAGAGGAAGCTATGGGTGGGTTGCCTTCTTCCTTTTGTCTCTTTTAATTTTTGAGGTAGTATTACGGACCCCAAGAACAAAAAATTCTCCCACCAGGGAGAGAATGAAAGAGAGAAGCTACTCAATCTCTTCTCATGGATATATATGCAAAGAGAGAAATGGGAGGGAGAGAGAGAGAGAGAGAGAGGGTGGGGTGGGGGTGGGTGGGTGGGGAGTGGGCATGTATGTGTTTCAAACTTGGAACTCCATTTCTCATCTTTTATTAACATTCTTTAGTCATACATGGTGTTATGGCGGATTTGGATCTTTTGCAATCTGATTGTACATAAATCATATTTATGTTACTACAAAATGTAACCCATAAAATAAAAGATGTAGCTTATTTTACGCTTTTCTGATAAACGTAACACATGTATTATAAAATGTAACTCATCTGTTAATAAAATTCAACAATTGAAGGACTGAACATGCCTGAATTTGTGCATGGCTCATTCTAGCAACTATACTATCACATGGCACCATATCAATTTATTTTTTATTGAAAGAGAAAAATGAGATCAACTCATTAAGTTAATTTAAATTCCTATATATATTAAAATAGCTAGTTGTACATGCCAAAAGCAACTACCCTTTTAGGTTTATGGAGAAATTCAAACATAGGTAAAATAAACCGGAATGTAAGTACCTTGTCCTACATGTATGTTGAGAATGTCAATAGTTCCGCACCAATTTCTTACCGAAAGGTGCGTACCGGCCGGTACGAAACGAGATTAATAACTATGAACTGATCTAAAATGCCTACTCTCTCCTGTTTTTATATATACGTGTGTGTATATATGTGTGATTCAGTTAGTTATACATTATTAAGCATTCTAATATTCTTAGAAGCTATCTTAGCGAAGAAGACCTAATTCAAACGGTATTTGGTATTACTTTCTATATAAAAGGTTAGGGGTTTAATCCTCACCGAATGCACGTTTAAATGGAATTGTAATAGTATAAGGCATTTATTAATAAAAAAAAAACCCAATTTTTTTTGTAAAAGAAAAATAGAACTCATTTCTCTAGCTCTAAAGTTTTGGGGGAAACTAGTTCCTCCATAATTTATAAAAAGTCCATTTTTTAAAAATTAAACCCTAAACTCTAAACCTTAATCCCTATAAGAACATGACTTTTTATTACTTATGGAGGAACTAGTTTCCCCCAAAATTTTCTAAAATGACATAATTTAAAATGTTTAGTGTTGACAAAGAAGTTTAATTCAAGCGGCATCTGTCACTCAGTAGTGTTTTCTGTATGACACATCAGAGGTTCATTTCTCACTAATGTACTTTCAAATGCACTCTTAAAATAGTTTAAGGTATTCATTAATAAAAATCTCAATTCAAATAGAAAAAGTATAATGTTGAGGAAAAAATAGGTTATTTCTCTTCTTTTTTTCTGTAGGTTCACATCAAGAGACAAACCACTTACAATAATAATGTGTCATTATTTTCCTTATTGTTCAATAAAAGAGAAATAAGAGAAAAGAGCCAATAAAATTTGCTTCTTAACTCAATTAGATAACCACAGAAATGCTCATCACTACAATTTTTTTTAATAGAATCACAAAGTTAATTAATAACTCCTAAGTTATCATAAAAATTGTGACACTTTACCTTCGACAATCTATTGAAAGTATGAGCAAAAGAAGTCCCCCTTTTAGATTTCCTTCAATCATTTGAAAAAAATTCAGATCAAACAATGGAAAAACTTAGCAGAACGTACTAATCACAATGGTCTAGCTCATTCTGTTCAAGTCCAAACCACAGTTTCGACCGTGATTCAAACCACTTTTCGTTATCAGATTTGTCTTCAAATTTCATTGATTAGCTATAAGTTGCAATGATATTATCAAAGAATAAAATGAATAGGAGTAAGATATAAAGTGAGAGTTATGGTTAGTTTGATACCAATAATTAAACAGTTGAAATTACTCAAGCTACAAATTTATCGTTAATATTTAATTACAGTCTGATATATCAGTATTCGATCTGGTAGTGCGGTCAAGCAATCTCAGGTGGAGTTCAGTATAAAACAATTTGGTTTGATAAATCGGAATTGATCTGAAAGGATTGCATCACAAATTAAATCAAACAATACGGTATGTCAATTTTGATACTGAATTGCCACACTCTTACTTAGAAACCGAATCAAATTGCATGATTTTGTTGATATGATTCGGAAACACCATTTAGACCCAACCACTTTCACTTGTAACTTAGTGCCACCATTCCATATTGAGTTTGAGTTTGCAATTTTTTCTCAAAGGAGCGCAATTTGGTTAATAAATCTCATTGCCATTTCAAAGGCTTTTGCCTTAAAACATAAGAAGTCCTCTTTGCTTGAATCCAAAGTAGTTAGAACATAGCCATCTTTTAAGGCTTGTCTGGTGCATTGTTTTAAAAACGGAAATTTTCAAAATGGAGTTTCTTTTTTAACGCTGCTATTTTGAGCGGTTAGAAAGGGCTAAGCTTTGTAAAAAATCTATATTCGAAAACTCTGCACTGATAAGCTTAATTAGCAAAAATATGATTTTTTTAATCAATTTTAAACACACTGCTCTACCAAACAAGCTCTTACCAAACAAGCTCTTACCAAACAAGTTATTTTTTTTTTTATAAAATAAAATAAAATAAGAGTTATTAAAAAAAAAATGGAATAGGTGCCACAAGAAAAAAAAAATCTGGAATAGGTAAGGCCCACCCAAAGAGACAATGTGGCATGACCAACTCCTTGATGTTTCTACGGCAATCGGCATTTATACCGGCGACTTTCCCACGGGGACTAACCTGTCTACCCAACTTGCCACGGTGGCAGCAAGTTGGGTAGACAGGTTAGTCCCACGTGCATTATAAGCCGCAAAACCTCATTGGTCCCACTCGCAATAAATCTCTAATTATTTGTCTTGATTTGCTTGTCTTTCATAAAGTCATGTTTTTTTTTTTTTTTTTTTTTTTTTTTAAAACAATAAAGTCATGGGTTAGTGAAATGATTTACTCTCTCTATCGAAATAATATTGCCTATAACTATAACTATAAATAAATATGAATAAATGCCTATAACTATAAATATAAATAAATATAATAAATATGAATAAATAGCTTCTTTTTTTAAAAAATATGAATAAATACTCGCTCCGTCTCATTTTTATCTGGCCACATTTTCATTTTTGTTTGGCCACTTAAAAACTCGAGGGACACGGTTTCACACGTGAGACGGGATCTCGTTGAGAGAGTAAATGGTTTCCCCTTTATGGGCTGGTGAGGCAAGCTCATTTACTCTCTTAACGAAACCCGTCTCACGTGTGAGACCCGTCTCACACAATACTTCCTCAACCAATATACGGATTTTCATGCCACAAACAAAGATATAACTAGAAATGTAAAAGTTAAATAACACACCTGTTGTTAAGGTTTTTTAAACTACGATCTTTTATTTTGGGCTATACGAAATGGGATGGAGGGAATATAAATAATTGTTATAAGTGGATTATAAAATTAAAGAACATGTGATTTTTTTTGAAAGGATTAAAGAACATGTGATAGAAGATAGTAGTAAATAAATTATTATTGTGAAAAAATAAATGAGTTCTATTAAATAAATAAATTTTTATTTTGAAACCACTACTTTTGTCACAAAACGTCTAAAAAGAAAATTAAAAGCGTATTTAAAATTACAATTCAAATTTTTTTTAGAGGTCATATTTTTTTAGTATTTCTTAAATTTATTTTAAGAGGGATGAAGTTAAACGTTGAGGGGTTAATTAATTAAGAAGTTCTGTTAAAAAATAAAATAAAAAATTAAGAAGTTAAAGATGAATGGAACCGACGGCGGGGCAAGTGATGTGCCGAGGAGCATATTGGGATGAATGCGTGGGGGTCGTTGACAAGTGAGCCGAGGATTCACCCGTGTGTCTTGATAAAGCCCAACATTCTTGATATCCTCACCCCGTTGTTCCCGCGACACTTTTCTGTTTGATCTTGGACCAATGTTAATCGAGTAAACTGCTTTTCTGCCCTCGTACTATTGCCTCAACATCAATTTGACAATTGTACTGCAGAAACACTAAATGTATGATGCGTACTATTGATTGGGTATCAAAATCAACCAATATTCCTAACGCCAGTTAAATATTTAACGGACAAGTCCTTGTAGGAAATTGTTGACCGCCTCAACATCAGTTTAAGGGTTATTTATTGATAAAAATAAACTACAAGGATACAAATGAGAAAAAAATATTCCAAGATCGTATCTTAATAGCGCCGGCCAAATTCCCCACCCTCCTTCCTAAATCGGTTCCCCTTCTTCCCAGATCGTAACTTCAAGAGCGCCGCCCATTCCCACCATCTCATCCATTAACGCCACTCATCCTCCATCTCACTCTTACCCCACCCTATCCACATGTACATCCGAATCCTTTTCTCCATACTCCCATTGATTCCAGTGAACAATACCATGGCAAAATTCCCGGTTCAATTCGCCATTAGATACAGGTCGCAGCGAAAATTCGGGCATAAATTTCTGTAGATATGGATTTACTATTGGATTTAAAGCCAAACCGACGTTGCCGTACAACAGAGCTTGGGGAGTAAAGATAGGATCTCAAAATTTAGGTCAGATCGGTGACTGGAAGGGAAAGATGGGGAACATGACAGCATCTCAAACATTATTACCTCTAAATGAATCCCATCAAATCTCGGTTTTGATTTCAAATACGTGTTTGATTATAAATTTACGTAGATATGGGTTTTTGATATTTTCGATTTCCAAAATTAGATAGGAAGATCTGAGTTTGATTGTTCGATTCTTCGTGGCCAATGAACAAGGAAGTAGAGGCGTGGTGGGGAGGAGAAGGAGGTGCGGAGGTGCAGAGGTGTGGTGGGGTCCGCCGTGAAATCAGGGTAGCCGGAGAAGATAGAATATCCGACGAGTGGGGTCGTCGGAGAATCTGAATTGTTGGTGGAAGAAGATAACCATGGTTGTCGGTCAACAATTTCCTACTTGTCCGTTAAATATTTAACTGGCGTTAGGAATATTGGTTGATTTTGTTACCAAATCAATAGTACGCATCATACATTTAGTGTTTCAGCAGTACGAATGTCAAATTGATGTTGAGACAATAGTACGAGGGGCAGAAAAGCAGTTTACTCAACGTTAATCACAAAATTTCATCAATTAAATTTCAATAATTAGTTTTTTTTTTTAAAGGTAAATAGCACATTAGTGCCCCAAAATTTCATATGAGTTGCAATTTAGGTCCTAATGTTTCAATTTTGGCAATTTGGTGCCTAATGTTCACATTTTGTGACGAAATGGGTCTTTTTTGGATGGTCATGGATGGAAGCTAACGAAATTAACAAAAAATTTAACGAGCTTCTTTAAAAATTGCATTTCTTACCCATAAATGCAAGTTGGCGTTGTCAGAGTAAGAGAAAGCACGGGAGAAGAAGAGACGTGAAGGTGGCGGGTGGGTGGGTGGGGTGGGGTGGGGGAAGGAGACGAAGAAGGTAGAAGTTTAGGTTTGATTTTTTATTTTCCTTTTTCAAGCAAATTCAGGTTAAAAGAATTTTTTTAAGGCTATTATCTATGAACTAATATCTAAATTTAGACTTTTACCTTTTTATAAACATAATTTTAGCCCTTTACTTAAGGAATTAGAATTATAAATGACTTTAGTGTAAGAAATTTTTATTTTTATAATATTCACTGCTATATTAAAAACTTATTATTTTAAATGATAAACAATATTTTACTTTGATATTTATTGTGTTTTTTTGGGTTAATTAAAATATATATATATATATATATATATATATATATATATATAATATTAGGAGTTGTAAAGTTTTTAACAAAATGGGGTCAACATAAATAATTATTGAACTTTATGGGTAAGAAATGCAAGTTTCAAATAAGCTCATTAGATTTTTCGTTAATTCTGTTAGCTTCCATCTATTATCATCCAAAAAAGACTTATTTCGCCACAAATGTGAACATTAGGCACCAAATTGCCAAAATTGAAACATTAGGACCTAAATTGCAACTCATATGAAACTTTGGGGCACTAATGTACTATTTGCCCTTTTTTAAAATTTAAATAACTTTCAGTAACTAGTACATGATCTCCCTGCTTCAAAGTAAGTTTATTATTTTAATTAAAACAAAAAAAATAAAAAAAAAACTGGGACAAAAGAGTAAGACAAAAACTTGACGGTTTCACACGTGAGACGAATCTTGTTGAGAGAGTAAATAGTTTGCCCTCTATAGGTGGGCGGGCAAGCCCAAACAGTCTCGTCGAAATCTATTGTGTGAGACCGTCTCACACAACAGTGGAAGAGACAAATGATAGTCCAAGGGTTTGAGGTCAAGGGACAAGAATTTGATCAAGTGCTTTAGCTCTTGGTAGAGGGGATATATCTGGAGGGATCGGGTAATGAGAAGGAATTCAATGATGTAAAAAGAGATCGCGGGTGCATTTAGTCTGAGTGAGAGAAGTCTGTTGGACTTGAGGATCTTAGATTCAAGCGCGTCACTTCATTCTTGCAATATTCTAAAAGGGGTGGAGGGGTATACGTTGGGTGATTTTAGGGTTGTTTATCTTCAGGGGCGGATCTTACATTGTAGGAGGGGGTGCACGTGCACTCGGTCAACCCCATTCTTTAACTATTTTTTTTACTAAGTGCACCCCTCAAAAAAATTGAGTTAGAGTGTTAAATTAACTAGATGGGATGTGAACTTAGTAAAAGGAATAAGAAACCCACCTTACTTGTGTTTTACGGAAGACATAACAGAGCCCACAAATTGCAAACACAAGTCTGGTGGAAAGGAGTGCGCACGCGAACGAGAGAGCGATCGGAGAGAAAAAGCCGCAAATCCGCCTGAGATCAAGAACCGATCCAAGCATTATTCTCAATCATTCGCACTCTTGTAAGTATCCTCAAGTCCCTCATCTTATTCTCTTTCTCTGGATTGAAGTAAATTAAAATCTAGGGTTTGTATATTATTTTGGGGCTTTGATTTTTTTTCTTCAAATTTCATGGGTGATTTCAATATGAGTGTTTATTAAATGTTTGACTTTAAATATATATGTGTTTGAATGGTTATTTCATTGATTTTTGTAGGATTGTTGGTGTTTTTGGTTGATTATTGAATATGGACAAATTTCTTATCAAAAGGAAAAAAATGGGGATGGTGAAACTAGTTTTGGGGTGGGTAATTCTAGTAGTGTACCAAGTCAACAATCGGTCCCCGTGATGGCTTCTGCTAGTAAAGAATTTGTTAATTTGAATAGTCTTCCTTCGGATCCCGCATTTATAAAAAGGATTTCTGAATATCATCCAAATCAAGTAGATGATATTAGAAGATACTATATACAAAATAGTACTTGTCAACCCATCGGTCATGTTTTTACTCAAAAAATGATTGGAACTAAAATGCGTCGCTTTAATCCAATGTGGTTTGATGATTATCATCAGGGGCGGATCATACATTGTCTTTTATGTTTCATTGAAAAAGATATGCTTAGAGAAGTTAAGGAGGAGGATGTTATAAAACGTTTTCAAGGTATGAAAACGCGTAAGGGACAAATTTAATTTAGAAAGTTGTATTGTTTTCTTTTATGAGACAATTGTATTTGAAGTTATGAATTCTAATGTAATTGCGTTTCGATATTTTTTTTTTTAATTCAAAGTTATGCAGTGTAAATTGTGCACCCGGTGTTTAGAAATCCAAGATCCGCCACTGCGTAGGCACTACATACATTACAATAACAATTACAAATACATCAAAAATGTAAGAAGAGGGATGATGAAAGATAGTGTTTTTGCATAAAGTTGCACTAGCATTCTCGATCTTCCACCTTGCACCTCTTGTAGCAATACCTTGGAACACACAGATGCATCTCCAAGCGTAACTTGGACACTGCCATATATCGGCATTAATAAAATCCCCCACCAGAAAATATTTAGCGTTAAAAATACTATAAGTTAAGGCTTATGGGTTACCAATAAATCGTCAACTAAACTTTCCAAGTCATGCTAACATCTTCCATTTATGATTACACAATGATAGTCGAAAAATAGAAGAAAAAAAAACAAGGTTCCCACAACGGAGAGAATGCAAAGACTCTCACAAAGTAGAGAATACAATAAATCAAACATTGTTTTAATAGTATCCAAGAAAAAGAAAGAAAGAAAAAGCAAAAAAACAACTGGATCTGGAAGTAGATTTAGAGAGAGATCTCTGTCTAAATCTAAATCCAAATCCAAATCTATATTGAAGAGAAGATTTAATCGGAAGAAAACTTATAAATCAATGGAAGAAATTTTGAAGTTGTGAGAGAAGAGAGAGACGGACGGGATAATTTTACATCTTTGTTAGGGGCATAAAATTAAAATGCTCACAAAATCTTGTTCACAAAATATGAGTAGTAATTCATTAATTTGTGATATAATCTTTTAACACTTAGACCACACCCAATTTGTGTTGAAATGTTTTAACACTTAGACCATACCCAATTAATAACTGCCAACTGAAATCTTAATCTTATGAGCAAAATTTTATGAGTATTTTGTGCCTCTACTATTATTTCATTTCTTAATTTGACTATTTATCTAACGTACTAACATAAGCCCAGCCTGTTACACCTATAGGCTGGTCTGGCCCGTGGTACTGTGGGACTAAGATTTCTGTTTGGGACAACGAGCCGGCCCGGGTCTTGTCTAGCCCGGATCCGTGGCCTGCTAAAATTAGGTCAAATGATGAAAATGCCATGTTAATTTATCATACATTTTTCTTCAGTATGTCACATTTACAAGTACAATACTCCCTCCGTCCCCAAATGATCAACACACTTTTTTCACCATTACTACGAATGAACTTTGAACAATAATTTTAGGATGCTTTGATTACCCTAATAAAAATTTAAAACTTGTTATTAATAGTATTGTTGATTGTGTATCAATAACAAGTTTTAGATTTTCATTAGTATAATTGAATCAACCTAAAATTATTGCTCAAAGTTCATTCGTAGTAATGGCGAAAAAAGTGTGAAGATCATTTTGGGACGGAGGGAGTATTATTCTAAATGTCGGGATTTCCGCACAATATACTCCTTCCGTCCCAAAATGATCTTCACGTTTGACTAATCAAACTTTTTAAGGGTGTGAACACTTACTTCACTAGCCATATTGAGTGTATGCACATTTAAGCCTAAATTGTAAAAATGAGAATTTTTTTTTGGGACAATGAAAATGGCAAATGAGAAGATCATTTTGGGACGGAGGGAGTATACAAACTTGCCCGATTAATGTAAGAAGAAAAATGCTTTAAAAGATTATTTTTTCCTCATTTACATATGTTAAGCAATATTTTATTTTACCGTGTTTACAAATAACTAGTACTCAACGCCCGTGCCAATGGCACGGTAACAGTACCGAACAGGAAGAAGTGGGGAAAATGATAGTTGCAAAAAAGCAGCGTCACTCCATCTACTTGGTTGGCCAATGGAAATGACAAATTATTGTACTCCCTCTGTCCATAAATGAGTGTCCATTTTCAAGAAATCTTTGTCCCTAAATGAGTGTCTTTTTTGAACATAACTTTCTCTCTAAACGTTTTTTTTCGAAAAAAATTTCACCGGTTTCTTTATACGTGCAAAACTAAAGGTTTGGAAAGAAGATTACAAGATTATACATGAATCGTTGTTACCAAATTGTTCAAAAAGTTGAGATTTTCAGTGTCCCTTAAAATGAAATTTGGACACTCATTTAGGGACAGAGGGAGTACGTATCAATGTGTGCACACAAACAAAATATTGTGAGGCGATGTTTTGAGACTCAGCATCTCGAGATTATATTGTCAATTAAATTTTAGAGTACATAGAATCCTAGTATCATCAAATCGGGAAGGTCATAATGATCAAACATTTTTTATTTATTTTTTGAAACATTGTTGAAAGAACCTTTCCGCAATTTACTCACCCCTGAACACAGCAGTCCATGGGCGGATCTTGCATGCAAATAGGGGTACACGTGCACCCGGTCAACCCAATTTTTTACTTTTTTTTACTAAGTGCACCCCCAAAAAAAATTAATTAGAGTGGTAATTTAACTAGAAGGGATGTGAACTTAGTAGAAGGAAAAGTTCACAAATCAACGCATAAGTTTACGGGAAACGAACGAAGCGGAGCCAAAAAAAAAAAAAAAACTTACTGACCTTCTTTTTTATTTTAATTATGTAATTGAATATAATTGCGTTTTGAATTTTTTTGGTATGAAGTTATTTAGTGTAAATTGTGCACCCAGTGTTTGGAAATCCTAGATCCGCCACTGAGCACCATGCATGAGGGGAAGAGAAGAAATAAAAGGCAAAATAAACTCTTTTACATGAAACTAAGCATTAATCCGATTACGTGGACAATCTCCTTGCTAATGACCTAAATCATACTCCCTCTATCTCAAAATGATCTGTTCCAAAATGTCTTCTCATTTGTCACTTATCATTTCTACAATTTGTGTTTAAATGTGCTTAAACACAACATGGCTAGTAAAGCATGCGTTCATATCCTTAAAAAGTTTGAATAGTGAAATGAGATGTTCATTTTGGGATGGAGGGAGTAAAAAGTAAGGGAAAACAGCAAAATCAACAAATATAAAATTTCAATCCGTATCTATATACTCCCTCTGTCCTGAAAAGTTGTTCTCATTTTTAGAATTTAGGCTTAAATGTGCATAAACACAACATTGATAGTAAAGCAAGTGTTTATATCCTTAAAAAGTTTGAATGGTCAAACGTGAAGATCATTTTGAGACGGAGGGAGTATAACATGATGAAAACTATCAGTCACATGAAGAGTAATAAATTAAATCTCCCCATTAAATCCTTTTGTTTGAGGGAGATCGATTCACAGCAACAATCTCAAAATTCAATCCCCAAAATTTTTATTCACGAACTGAATTTCCCCCAATATTGATTTGGCCCATGTAGGCTGGAGCTTAAAGTAGTATTGTGACATACGGGCAGATTGGAGTATATGCAAAACATTCTACACCAAAAGACTTGCAGGGCTTCAGCAAACCAAAAGAAGATAGAAAAACAAAGTGATTTGGAAATATGCTTGTAACTCCACAAATTGAAGATTACCAAACAAGATGAACTCCAAATCCATGAGAAAGGCAAATGGATTTCAGCAAAAACAGTTCAATTATAATTGTGGGTTTAACTGCAGGTCGCGTGGGGGAGTGGGAAAGAAAAGAGAGGGACGTCGGTTAAGTGCGTTAAAACTGATCAAGGGAGAACTCTAGGCCGTCCGATCAAATTTTGAGAAGCAATCTCAGCCGCTCTTTGTAAAACGGTTATTCTTGCTTTGTATTGTAATATAGATGTGATAATTTTAATTCCTATTTTAAAAGTGAAATAAGTTTACACATAAATGATATTCTATCCGTCAAAACTTAAGTGTTGATATAAAAAAAATATTGTCAATAGGCCTTTTTAATAATGATTTAGTTGTTATTAGAGTTTTTAATTTGAATAATTGGATTGACTATATATTTAAAATAAAAATTAGTGCATTATTTGTCATTAACTTTTTTTCTTGCATAAATAAGAATAATTAGATAAAAAATTAACAGTAAAAAGAATGATAAATTTAAGGAAAAGTACCAAAACACCCTCATTTGGCGTGTACACAGTCATTTCTAATAATTTATATATATATATATATATATATATATATATATATATATATATTGAAAGAGAGTTTTTAACTATTCCCACAATATGCCCCATGGAATTCCATGTCATAATTCCATGTGGCATTCTACTTATCACCATTCAATAAGATTGTATTATGTTGACAATATATCAAAATTCAAATTTCAAATTTCAAATTTCAAAGTGCCTAAAATATATCGACAAACATTTCTTTTCAATTTATGTCATTCAAGATAAAATAGATATTAGCCCGTCGATAATCGGCGGTGCATAGAAATTACTTATAAAATATAAATAAATTTCTTCCCGCCTGCCTTCTCCCACCCCCACCACCTACAAAAAGAAAGAAAAAAAATATCCATTAAACAGCAAAATCAGGCTTTTTTTCAGTATCTTGAATGCCTTTGTATGATGTTTTTATTTCTCATTTCAATACATGTAATGCTTGGTTTGACACTAACTGTCGACCCAATTGCTTTCTGTTTTTGTGATATCAAGGTCAAATTTTGTATGAATGGAGATCTTTTGAATGCACATGTTGGGCGATGTCAAAGTTATACTTGAAGAAGCTTTTGAGCATCCAAGTTCTTGTAGTGTGTGCATTATTCAAAGCTTTCTATCTTTGGTTGAAAGAGATACTATAGAAATTTATGAATCGGAGGAAGTAATTGTTAGGATTTTAGTAGTTTTTGGTAAATCTTCATTTACTTCAAATAGTTTATTTATACTCACACATGTAAGCTGTTGTAGTGTGAATGTGGCATTTAAATGTCTGTCAAGAATTGCTTGCCAAGTATAGTGTGAATGTCGCATTTGACTGTTTTGTTGAGACTCGCTTGTCAACTATAGTAATCATCTTGTTTGGGATAAGCCTCTGTTTTTATAGTGTGTAATCTCTTTTATTGTTGTGCTTGCTATTGAAAATCTATCTTTCTTAAAAGGATTGATTATTTAAGATTATGTAAATAAATTTTACAAATAAAATTATACATTTCCTTTGTCCCAAAATGTATTTTTACCTTTTAATTTTTTTATTTTTTTTTTACAAAAAAAAGAATGTCTATTTTCTAAAATTGTCTCTAAAATAATATTCATCTTCATCATTAACTTTTAAGTATTTTTAGAATGTCCTCTAAATGAAAAAAAAAACATTTATTTTAGAGGGGAGGGAGTACAATTTAATAACATGCATGTAATTTAGAGTAAAATTTTTCTACAAAAGTATAATTATATGCATAAAATTTTAAAAATTTTAATTGATGCATCACTAAAAATATTATAAAAAGATTAATGAGAATAATAAAAACTTTATAGATTTTCTTAATCACAATTTAGTTAAAGTGTGGTATTATTGGATGATTATAATATCATTTTATGCAGTGACACAAAATACTTTTAAAGCCTACAATTAAAAAATACGGGAAAAAAAAAGATGATATTAGCCATATGAGATTATATATCTTTAATTACTTAAATTTAAAAAAATGAATTTCATAATGCACTATTTGGATTATTATCCCCATATTACACATGCGTAAGTTGATGCCATTGGATTTCTGAAAACACATGATTTTTATATTGAACACGTAGATTGTTATTTTGATTAACATTCTATATAACCCATTTTCTTAATTATTGAATGACCTTGTTAAAATCTACATTTTTTTGGTAACATATGGTACTTATGTTTTTTTTTGAAGCAAAATAAATATTTTTTAAATTTAAGCAAATTAACAACTTATTTAAGAGAAGAAAAATGATATAGTTATGGTTGAGATAAAAGTTGGTTTAAATCAGAATATATTTGAGGGACAATCAATATAATTAATGTAATTCATTTGGAGCTTTACGTAAATGAAAAATGATTTTTTTTTCTAAATAGTGACGTGTTGTGAATTGTCCATATATTATCACTGACATCATTATTTTTAGATTTATTATTGACATTATAACTTTAATAGTTTTGCAAATCTATTATTAAGAATATATTTATTTAAAGTTTTATAATTATTGTTGTTATTTGTGCATTACACTTGCATCGCACAGTTCAAAATATTATAACTATAATCATTTTTACAATATTACTATTTTACGTGTATAACATGTGCATCACACTATTTCAAATAAAATATTGTAATTAATAACAATCATGATAATTGGTTTTCACACACACACACACACACACACACACACACACACACACACATATATATATATATAATATATATATATATATATATATATATAATATATATATATATATATATATATATATATATATACTTCAAAAAGAATTAATAACCCTTAAATTAATATATAATTATTGCTCAAAATAATTCTAAACAGGTTGATGTTAGAGGTATTTTTATTCAACATACTATTTACGCTGTCATTTTATCCTTTTCATGGTATGTTTGTTTGTTTTTTGTTTTTTATAATTCTCCTATGATTTTTTTATTTTATTAAAATGTCATTGATTTTTGTTGGTCATTAACCCTTAAATTAATATATAATTACAGCTAAAAATCCATTATTAATATCACTCCTAAACCCAGTCCAATACGCTTTACATGTATCCAACATGATAATATACAAATACCACAATAACAAACATGCAAAATCGAAAATATTATGCGATATACCAATCAAATCATAAGTATGTATGCAGAAGATAAACATACGTGCATACAAGTGATCATACTAAAATAAGCATTACATAGAGTATATAAACCGAACCAACATACAATCAAAGCAATATTCGATATAAAATGTCGTAGAATATATAAACCGAACCAACATACAACCAAAATAATATCCGAGCCAACATACAACCAAAGTATAATGTTGTGTAACTACGCTTCACCATATATAAACCGAACCAACATACAACCAAAAGAATATCCGACATAAGAGTATATAAACCGAAAAAATATACCTCCAAGATAATATCCGAACCAACATACAATCAAAGCATAATAGTGTGTAACTATGCCTCACCAGCGGTGGGAGCGGGAGCGCGAGAAGCACGAGCGCGGGGAGAACGAGCGTAAAAGACAACATAGTCACCAAGAGTAAGTGGGGATAGCCCTTGAGGGGTCGGGGCAGGGGTCTGTCCATGTCTGCAATTTTATTAATCCAATTAGCGTTTTACTAAACAAGCTATAATATAGTACTCCCTCCGTCCCATTTAAAATTGCAAAATATTGTCAAAAATTGTCAACTTAATTTCATTTGACCAAGAAAATATAAAAAAAAATTGATAGTCCTAATAGAAATTTAAAAGTTGTTATTATTCACAATATTAGGAGTTGTATCAATAATAATTTTTTATTTTTAATTAGAATTATTAAACTTTTCACATATTTTTGGTCAAAATATAATTAAGCTGACAATTTGTTCAATATTTTGTAATTTTAAATGGAACAGAGGGAGTATGTGTTGTCTAATATGGTATTACCACATGCTAGGTGGCGAGGAGCCGAATGTCGCCAATAGAAATAGATTGCCCATAGGGACACAATCGCCTGCCATCTGTATAGAATACATCTGCGAATGTGTTGTCTAATATGGTATTACCACATGCTAGGTGATGAGGAGTCGAATGTGGCCAATAGACTGCCCACATGGACATAATCGCCTACCATCTGTATAAAATACATCTGCGAATGTGTTGTCTAATATGGTATTACCACATGCTAAGTGGCATATAAGCTTTGTTCATTTTTTATTGGCCTTGAGAGGATGTGGTTGCTATAAACGATTAGAGAAAGAAATAGTCGGAGCCAATCATACATGGTAGAGAGGGTTTGAATACGAAAGACTCAAATATTATTGATGCTAGTAATACATATTTATATGGTTACAAAGAGTATTCTAGAGTCCTAATCTAATTAGGAAAACTAATACAAAAAGGAAACTAATGTTCTAGAATAATAATATAATTTTTAGCTGACTTGGGATTCTTGGGATTCAACCGGTAAAAGCATGCAATGTTAGTGGGGACTTTTGGGTTTTGTAGTGGGTTAAAGGTTATGGCCAAATCAAAACGCATATTCAAATCACAGGTTGGAACAATGCATCAATCTATTGGACAAATTAGAAGTATAAGACGTGAGATTGGATGGGACTGGATAAACGGAATGAACTGACCTTTTGTGCGATCAAATTTCAAGCTCCCAGCGTTTAAACGAAGTTGCCTCGTCCCTACCAAATTTTCCTCTTTGGACAGTATATGCTGCAGCGCTGGGGCCACAGGTCACAATTTATGCACCGATTTTTTTTTTTTTTTTTTTTTTTTTTTTTTTGTAATGAGCCCTTATATTAAAGGGTCAATCTTATTTTACTACCCCAAAGCTTACATTCTATATAATTTATGCAGAACTTTGTCGGATCACTGCTCGGATGAGACTCGTAGTCTTTTAGCGGTTTGAGCACCCCCATTCTTGATAAACCACGGAACAAGGATTTCACATCTAACTGTAGTTACTTGAAGGCTTCGACCATTTCTAAGATGCTAGTGTCATCTTCAATTATTTCCACCATATTGACATCCATGGCGATAATCTTTCTTGGGTCGGCGATAACATTGTCCTTGATGAGCTTCTGTATAACTCGCTTGATGGTAAAGAATTCGTTGTTGGTGTGTCCGGACATTCTATGATAGTAGCAGAACTTGGACATGTCGCACCCATGCTTAGGCCATTGAAATCCACGTTCCATAGGAGTTAGCAACCCAATCTTGACTAGTCCTCTGAATAGAGTATTCATGTCTAGCCCCAGTTCGGCGAAGGTGTCTACCATCTCGAGAATGCCGATGTTACCTCCGATAACTTCGACCATGTTCACGCCACCATTGTTAGGGAGAGGGTTTGCTATGGTGTTAGGACTTTTAGGTTTCTCAATCTTCCCCTCGGCTATGAGCTTTTGTATGGCTCGCTTGAGTAGTATGCAATCATCGGTAGAATGGCCAATGTAGTGATGGTACTTGCAGAACTTCTTTGCATCAAGGTTAGCCCTTTTAGTCAAGGGTTCATAATTCTCAAGTGGCTTGATCAAACCCTTCTTTAGCAATACTTCAAATACTTTACTAGTAGGCATGCCGAAGTCGTCGAAATGATCTTCTTTCCGGGGAAAGCTACTTGTGACTGCTTGGACATCGAAGGCGAAGTTGTCTTGGACCATACTTACTTGGCCGGCGACTTCTTTGGCTTTGGGAGCGGTACTTGTCGGAGCTTTGTAGCGGAAAGAGGAGTTTCCTGTTTTGGCAGCTTCTTTAACAACACCGGTAATGCCGGCTTCGTGTCTGACCCCAGCGTCAACCATTTCCCGAAAATCGGGGAAGTAACCATTACCAATTGCCACCCTAAGCTCGGGTAACAAGCATTTGAAAAATATTTGTTTTTTTTCCTTTGCCTTAGGAGGGTATTTCACCTCTGCTAGCTTGTGGTTCCACCTCTTGTAGAAGTTATAGATAGGTTCGCCGGGCCTTTGCATTGTGTTCTCTAAATCGGTACGGTTGACGTGCCAATCTAGGTTTGACTGATACTTCTCGCAGAAAGTAGCGGTGATTTGTTCCCATGTCTCTCGTTCGGAGGGATCCAAACTCAAGAACCAACGGAGAGTGATTCCGTCCAAAGTGGTGTGGAAGACTCGGGCCATTTGCTCGTTGGTGCAGTCACGGGCTCGCATGGCTAGCACATAACTGTCAAGATGAGTCTTGGGACAAGTAATACCATGGAACGTAGAGACCTTTGGCATCTTGAAGTCTTTAGGTAGAGCACCCACATTACTCGGGTCAATAGTTTTGACTATCGGAGCGGATTGCTTGGAGACCGTGTCGGATAACTTGCGGATCTGTTCTTGCATGGCGACCACTAGAGGGTGATTGGAGAAGTCTGTGCTACCATAGGCTTGAGTAGCAGGAGGAGCAGTAGAGATAGCTAGCATGGCAGCACCGATGCTTAATGGTAATGACGGCGGAGGTAACTTGGTAGAGGACAAGTAACTACCCATCATTTCTGGTGACGGCTCATATGGACCTTTGCTGGAGGTTGCTTTAGTATTGAAATTAGGAGGAGGGACCCTTTGGTAGTTGGGCACCTTGAGAGGAATGGCATCATCATTGGCGGGATAGGTCACAACCACCGTTTCATCTTCAATCAAAATAGCTTCCCCATTATGGAAACTAGCGGCCACACCTTTCTTCTTCATCTCAGTATGAAGATGATCTTTGAGCTCTTGGTTGACCCTTTCTAGAGACTTGCTTCGATCCTCAAGTTTGGAGATCTGTAGCATGAGGTTGGTGAAGAAAGCATGGAGAGGTGGCGGAATGTCCGAGGGCTTAATGCTGGTGGCGATATCTGGATTGTCAGAGGCAGTAGAGACTGGCGGAGTAGAGACACTAGGAATAGTAGGCTCTGATGATGGAGACATTGTTGATGTAGAGACTGAAGACTGAGCTTGCGGAAGGCTTGACCGTTGAAGACGACCACCGGAACGGACCCAAACTTGCTTCTCTATAGAGGTAGCGGACGAAAGGTTTAGGACGGTACAAGGCTCATGCAATGTATTTTGTTAATTACAAAACAATGTATTATTAGTCCTAATGGTTGGAAGGGGTACCCCTTTTAGGGTTACTATCTACAAAACCTGGATCAGTGGAGGTCATCACTACGTCTATAGACCCCTCGTTTTTCACCTGTATTGCACCTCCCAAATGGACAATTTGGGCGAGGGTCCTATAGGGCAAGCGATTTCCACCGACCTAACGGATCCTAGCGACTAACCCTTGTTTAAGGGCATTTAACGTAACGTTTATGTTACTTCCGTTAAGTTTTTTAACGAGTTGAGATCCTTGTACAAAGTATCACTCAGATTACTATATGCACACCCTCGTAAGGAATTTCATTTTTTTGTGCTTTTTTTTCTCTCGAAGGATCTCGACTCATTAAAGACTTAACGGATGACAGCATGAACGACACGTTAATTGTATATAAAGAAAAGCTAGTCACACCAACCGGTCAACTTTGGAGTGTCCTAGACTCTGTGAGTGCATGGTTTCGAAATGAACAAGGGATTAACCTCGACTGCTTCACAAGTGAAAACAGTGAGTTAGATATCCCGGGTGCCACGAAGATAGAGGCGATAGGATCACCAAAATCTGTGCACTCAGCGGAGTATCCAGTAGGGTGTGCAGTGTGACACGGACCTAGTGGTAGTGTGCGGACAAAAAAACTAGTTATTTTTTAGGGAGAAAACAGAGAGTTTTTTGTATTTACATGTATGCAATGCAAAACAGTTAGGAGAGGGTACAATAGGAACATTTAAGATATTAACGCACTAAAGTACGAGGGAAGCAAATATGTACAAGAGTCGCCACTGTGAATACCCTTTCTGTCATACGGGCGACGCACGGGAAGTCTTTCTTTTATTTATCTTTATTTATATTATCTATGGGATTAGGATATTCAAGTTGGCATTTAACCTTATTAAGAGTCGCCACGTTGTTTTTATTGAGCTAAAACATTGAGAAAAATCTAACAAAGAGGGTTCGGGGGTCAAGTTACGACAAGAGAAGAATATCAAGTTATCACTCCTATCGCCCGACAAGTCGGACTTTCTATCATGATGAATCTGTTAGTAGTGTGTTAGTGATTGAGACCGGATCCGAAGATTGCCTACGTTCTTCTCGTGATGAGAAGCTCAGGTCAACGTAGTTCGCACATAATCGGAATAGAGAGAGGAAGCGGAATCATGCATAATGAAGGGGGAGGAGAAAGAATCATACAAGATGATCACATCCTAGAATAATGATTATACCATCGATAAGATCAATGTGTAGTCCTCATATTCATCCTTGGAGAGTTATTGATCATGGGAATATTTACCTAAAGTTTAGGGTTTAGAAGTAGTTCCTAGATCTTGGAGATCATCATCGGCTATGCAATATGAACAGGGATTAAAACATTAGATCTAGCATGTTATGCATGGGATAATCCGTAGATCTAGCATAATAATAAGAATATCATGAAACATGTATGAAATAACACATAATCATGAAGATCGCTACCCTAGATATAGAGCATATTATGAATTCTAGCAAGAACATGAAGAACACATTATGAATCATATGAATATAGATGCATAAACATGATGAAACTAGCATAAATCAAATCTAAGCTAAGAAAGCATGACAAATTCTCACCAATCTTGACAAGAACGAAGTCGAATCTCTAGCGCAGATTCGTCGGACCTTCGGGATTTCTAGAAAGGATTAGAGATAGAGTTCTGCCGTCAGTTTGGCTTATAGAACTCGGGGGAGAGAATTGTGTGTCGAAATAATGAACTGAGGTCATCTATTTATAAGAAAACTTGACCCTGAAGGAGTGGCCGCCCGGCCGAGCATGTGGCCGCCCGGCCGGTCTGATTGGATGGGATCGATTCCCGAGGCTCTGATCAATCTGGACTTTGGAGAAGGATTAGATAACGCCTATCTTTGTAGATTCATCCGATCAGTCGTTGATATCTTCTTATCTGGGCTTTTCGGGAAATTCTGGATAAGTCCTGTGCAGCTCGTAAATACATGGGAGGTCCCTGTGAGTTCTAGAATGCCTAATAACTCATTTTCAGGTTGGGTACTAACACTCCCCACCACGATCGGATCTAACGTTCTTAATAGTCTTACCTAGTTGATTTTCAACTTCGGCCTTAAAAGACTTGAAAACGTCTAAAGATTGAGATTTATCATGAAGTAAATAAATGTACCCATATCAAGAGTAGTCGTCTATGAACGTAATAAAGTATTGTTGACCATTCCAAGAAGGAGTAGGAAATGGCCCACAAATATCCGTATGCATTAGTTCTAAGACGCTTGATGCTCTCGAGGATACCTTTCTTTTCGTGTTTGTAAACTTTCCTTTTAGGCATTCAATGCAAAAGTCCTTTTCAGGAATATCAAGTTTATTTATGATTCCCTCTGACACAAGCTTGTCAAGTCTCCTTTTGGAGATATGACCCAAACGCCTATGCCATAATGTATAAGAATTTTCACTTGAAAACTTTCGCTTCTTACTTTTAGTTTCATTATTATGGGACTCATTTATTGTTTGAGTAGTGTCAAGCAAATAAAGGTTATCACTATTCGATAAAGTACTAGTACCAACAATCATGGAATTAAAATAAAGATCACATCTATTATTACCAAACGAACAAGAGTAATCCTCTTTGTCCAAAACAGTGATAGATATTAAATTCCTTCTAAATGAAGGTACAATGAATGTATTATTTAGTACAAAATAATAACCATTACTCAATAACAACTTAAAAGTCCATATGCCTTTAACTTCAACCGGGTTCCCAGCTCCCATATAGATGAATCTTTCATCTTCGCTAGGTCTTCGGTAATTCAGGCAACCCTGCATAGACATACTTATGTGAGTTGTTGCACCAGAATCCAACCACCATGTATATGTAGGAATTGAAACTAAATTAGCCTCAGTACAAACAAGACCAAACGACATACCTTTCTTATCACGCCAAGCGTGATACTTAGGTCAGTCATACTTCATATGTGTAGGGTCCTTGCAAAAGAAGCACTTCTTTTATTTATGATCTTTAGATCCCTTGGGCTTCTTATTGCTTGTTTCCGCAATTTCTTTCCCTCTTCTCTTTGTCCCACGAGAAGAGGTAGATGCTAAATGAGCACTTTCAACCTTAGATTGCTTCAACCTATCTTCCTCTTGTGTCAAATGGGAAATTAATTCATTAATATTCCATTTATCCTTTTGACAATTATAGGTCACCTCAAAGTGACCAAACTGAGGAGGAAGAGAGATCAAAACTAAATGCACGAGAAGATTGTAACGCCCATCCTTATTATCGTTAAATATTTGACATATTTGTTAAATACCTGAACTTGCATATTATGTGTTAGTTTTACTTGGGTTAAAGTTTTAACTGCTTTAGAATATTAAGGTGGTTAAATGTCTAGTTTTGACTTTTGGGTCATTTGTGAAAATTTGACTTCAGGGGTCTTTTTGTTAAAAGTGAAACTTGAGGGGCTAAGTGCAATTCTTTGAAAGTTTTAAGTATATCAAGACTTGGGTTTGCCTGAGAAGGCATTTCACCCAAATTTCTTTACGCTCTCCCTCTGTTTCATAACCTAGGGTTAAAAGTTTTCCCTATTCCCGACTCCTCGAGTTTAATTATCCCTCCGTTCTTGATTCCGATCCCGGATTAATATTCGTGGCGTTGAATAGAGCGTTCCAGGCCGAACAGAAATAAGTTTGGGTCAACTTGAATTTTGACTAGGTAAGTTATTAGCTCCCCCTTGCTTGTAATAACATGCATAAATGTTATTCTCGATACTTGTGATTGTTAATTTTGTGTTTGGGGTGATTTTTGGGGTACTTGTAAATTTGGGACAAAGGGAGTAAAATCCTCTGTATGAAATGATGAAAAGGGACTTGGAAATATGAGTTTAAATAATGTTATGCCTTTTGTAGGTTGTGAAATTGGTAGTAAATGTTACTCCTATGTTTTGGGACGGAAATAGTTCAACCTGGGAAAGAAATGGGAATTTCGCATTTTAGCACATTGTGCGACCGCACAAAATTGAGTGTGCGACCGCACATCTTTCTGAAGGATTTTTCAAAGAAATTGACATGCTTGTGTGCGGCCGCACAGTCCATTGTGGGCGACCGCACAGTTGTCTGAAAAACAAAGATTTTGTTTAAAGTTTGTATAAAGTTGGAAGTAACCCTAGTTAAGGTATATAACCTTAATATAAGATGTCCTAGCAAGTGTTGTGATACTTTAGGGGCATCATACTTGGTCTTAAACATGTATACTCATTGAATTAAAATGAGAACATAGGTATAAGAGTAGTATCTCTTCTTTATGTCTTGAAAGTGCTATGAACAAGCACTAATGTGTTATACTTGTTGTGAATCCAATGATTGTGTACCTTGGAGGCATTAGCATAAGGTCTTAGACTTGAACATCCTAAGAATAGGATTGGGATTTGGTAAGAGTAAATGTATAACTCTTATACTTGTTTGAATGTCCAAAGATTGGAAGTTATAACTTGAAGTATAAGACATTAAAAGCTTGTACATGACTTGAACATCCAAAGAATTGGATTAAGACTTGAATATAAGATAATAAAATCTTGTACTTGACTTGACACCAATACATATGTATGGTAGTGAACTGGAAAGTGCTATGAACAAGCACTAACGTGTATGAGACATGTTCTTGTTGTGTATGTGCAAACATTGCATATAGTTGCTTGATAACAAGGTGACTTCTTGATTACTTGAAGCATGTTCCTTGTTGAGCTAGTCCACTACATTTGGATTAGTTCCTCTCCCGTTGTTCAAGTAAATATCTACTTGTACTTTCTTGTGTGAGTCCAGCTGGTTCTCCTTGCTTGTTCGAAAATGTATAGGTTCACGCTTGTCGCGAGAGCTGGGGTTTAAGTGACAATCGGGTCCCTATGTATTTCCGCCCGACCCCTTACTACCGGCCATAGTAAGGGCATAGCTTCCTTAGTTGGAGCAATAAGCCTGACTAAAGTGAATGCTAATTTCCCATCCCGAACACCTCATGAATAATCATGAGTACTGATATTGAGAATGACACTGGTTACCGGGTCTTCTGATATACTGAATAATCAGTTCCTGTTATTGATCGTGATGTCAAAGTAATACAAGCTTCGACAACAATGGTATTCTTGGGAGGAATAAGGAAGGAAGCAATATCCTTATAACTTGCTTGGTTAGCTTTATGTGCTACTTGATGAGTGGATTATCCTCTCATATACTTGTTACTTGATGATACTTAATATATGATTACTTGAGTATCTACTTGAATTGCATGATAGCATGTCATGTAGTTGCATCTAATAGCTTACTGAGATTTATCTCACCCTTTATTTGCTCCCCCCCCCAGGTAAAGAAGGATAGTGCGCAGTGAGGCTCGACATAGTTGGGAGCTTGCTTCGCAGGTCGTGATTATTTTGGGGCTTGTGTCCTTTTACACTTGGCGAGGACGATGGATTGGGTTGTATAACTCCTTATTTTGGGGTAGACTGTCTTGTTCAGTTCTTATTGTCACTAGACATCTTGTATAGTACTCTTAATGCCAGCTTATGTGCTAGGCATGTTTCCGCTGTGTATGTATTAAGTTTGGTTTTAAATTTTCTTGTCTAGAACTCGTGTTGTGAGCTAGTATAGCTCCTTACTCTAGAGTATATATATCATGTTCGTTCGTTAAACAAATGTCATTAAGTTTCTTGTTAAGTTTCTTGTTTCCCGTTAGGCACTCCCATCCAGGTTCGAGGTTCTATTAGGGGATCCCGGGACCTGGGGGCGTGTCAGGTTGGTATCAGAGCTACCCTGGTTTAGCTACCCTGTTTAGCTACCTTGGTTTGCTCTAAGTCTGGATAGGGTCTATGGCCTAGGTATGGGTGAGTCTTGGGGTGTTATTAATAACGCTGAGTGTTTACCTACAGGTACAATGAGTTCTGAAGGTACTAGTGGCAGTAATCAGCTGAGATCTATAACTCCTCAAGAGGAAATGGTTGATAATGTTGACTGGGATTATCCTAATCGCCTTACAAGGTTCTTGAAGCTGAAACCTCGTAGTTTTGATGGGGAATTTGATGCTAAGAAGGCAGAAGAGTGGATTGAAAGTATTGAGAAGATCTTTACAGCCTTGAGATGTGCAGGTGGTGATAAGGTAACCTTTGCAACTTTTAAACTTGAGAAAGCCGCTGAACATTGGTGGCAAGTGTTGAGTAAAAGTTGGGAACTGGAAGGTGTACCACAGACATGGGAGAATTTTCTTAAAGCTTTTAAGTCACAGTTTATTCCAACAGTGGTCCAAGACAGAAAAGAGATGGAATTTCTGAATCTGGAGCAGGGAAGTCTGACCGTGGGGCAATACTCAACCAAGTTCACAGAATTGGCAAGGTATTGTGATCACTTAGTTCCAAATGAAGCTAAGAAGGCACAGAGGTTTGTTAAAGGGTTAAGGACTGAGTATAGGAAGCAACTTCTTTCTCTACAGCTCACTAGCTATCAGTAAGCAGTGGAGAAGGCTTATACTATTGAAAATGATATTGAAGAACACAAGGTGAAGTTGGGAACAACCATGACTGGTCGTGTATCAGAGAGAACTCAGGGATCTGGTTCTAAAGGTGGTAAATCTGGCCGCCAAGATCGTCGATTCCGACAGCCAACCGAAAGCAAAGGTAGTGTATCAACTGGTTCGAGGACAACAGTCCAAGGTTCCAGGAGAGTATGTGGCTATTGTTCAAAAGAAGGCCATTCTGAAGACAAGTGTTGGCTAAAGCAAGGAAAGTGTATAGTGTGTGGTGAAGCGGGGCACTTTGCTAGAAATTGTTCTAAAAGTAAAGTAAATCAAGTTGGGGGTACAAGTCAACCAGCCTCAGGTTCCAAGAGAGATAGTGGTGGTCGACCAAAAGTTCAGGGTCGAGTGTTTGCTCTAGATCAGCAGGGTGTAGCTGAGTCTTCTGCGGTCATAGGAGGTATTATATTACTTTCTAGTACGAGAGCGCGAGTCTTGATAGATCCAGGCTCATCTCATTCTTATGTGGCATCTCATTTTGTGTCGCATTTGCATGTTCTTCCTGATTCTATGCCTTATGTGCTAGAAGTATCTTCCCCTATGGGAGATTGCATGTTTACTTCTGAGGTTTACAAGAAATGTGAGGTTCTTGTGGGTGATCATGCCCTTCTTGCTGACCTAGTCGTGTTACCTATAAGGGACTTTGACGTGATTCTTGGCATGGATTGGCTATATGTGCATCATGCATCTGTTGATTGTTATAGAAAAGTAGTAATTTTTTCTATTCCTGGTTTGCCTGATTTTACCTTTGAAGGTGATAGGCCTTTATGTGCTATACATGTTATTTCTGCTTTAAAAGCTAGAAAACTTTTATCTCGTGGTTGTGCCGGGTATCTCGCATGTGTACTTGATCAGAGTTTATCTGTTCCCAAGATGGAGGATATTCCTGTTGTGTCTGAATTTTCAGATGTGTTCTCTTCTGAGTATAGTATGCCACCTGATCGAGAGCTTGAGTTCTGTATTGAGTTATTACCAGGTACAGCACCAATCTCTAAAGCACCTTATAGAATGGCTCCAGCTGAGTTAAGAGAGTTGAAAACACAGCTTGAGGAATTACTTGAAAGGGGTTTTATCAGGCCTAGTGTATCACCGTGGGGTGCACCAGTGTTATTTGTTAGAAAGAAAGATGGGACTCTGCGATTGTGTATTGATTACAGAGATCTTAATCAGGTAACTATCAAGAATAAATATCCGTTACCTCATATTGATGACTTGTTTGATCAGCTTCAGGGTTCAGTAGTGTATTCGAAGCTTGACTTGAGAAGTGGTTATCATCAGTTGAAAATCAGATCTGAGGATATACCAAAGACAGCTTTCCGTACCAGGTATGGGCATTATGAGTTTATTGTTATGCCATTCGGTTTGACAAATGCTCCAGCTGTATTTATGGATTTGATGAACCGTATATTCAAGCCATATCTTGATTGCTTTGTGGTGGTATTCATTGATGATATTCTTGTGTATTCTAAGTCACGGGCTGAGCATGAACAACATCTCAGAGTAGTATTACAAGTTCTTCGTGAGAAACAACTATTTGCAAAATTCAGCAAATGTGCTTTCTGGTTAGAAGAGGTTTCATTCTTGGGGCATGTTGTGTCTGCTACTGGTATTGCAGTAGATCCTTCCAAAGTTGAAGCAGTTGTTAACTGGAAAAGGCCAACTACAGTGACTGAAATCCGTAGTTTCTTGGGCTTGGCTAGTTATTATCGGAGGTTCATTGAGGGATTCTCCAAGATTGCTACTCCATTGACTAATATGACTCGAAAAGCTATTTCTTTTGAGTGGAATGACAAATGTGAAGCAAGTTTTCAGGAGTTGAAAAGGCGTTTGACTACAGCTCCAGTCTTGGCGTTGCCTAATGGTTCTGAGCATTTCATGGTTTATACTGATGCTTCTAAAGAAGGATTGGGTTGTGTTCTAATGCAAGATGGCAAGGTAATAGCTTATGCTTCTCGAAAATTATCTCCTTATGAAAAGAATTATCCTACTCATGATTTAGAGTTGGCTGCGATTATTTTTGCTTTGCATAAATGGAGGCATTACTTGTATGGAACTAAATTTGAAGTCTTTACTGATCATAAGAGCTTGAAGTACTTGTTTTCTCAAAAAGAGCTTAACATGAGGCAACGTAGATGGATGGAGAAATTGAAGGATCATGATTGTACTATTCTTTATCATCCAGGAAAAGCCAATGTTGTGGCAGATGCACTGAGCAGAAAGACTTATATTTCTTGCTTGATGATTCGTGAATGGAAGATGTTTGAAGACTTGTGTGATTGGAGTCCTTGTGAATCAAATCATGGAATTATTATTGCTAATATAAAAGCTACTTCAGATTTACTCCAACAGATCAAAGAAGCTCAGGTAATGGATTCTGAATTGCAGAAAATCATTAGTGGAATGAATGAAGGAAAGCAACCAGATTTTTCTTTCAACAGTGATGGAATTCTTACCTTCCGAAGTCGAGTTTGTATTCCAGTTGATCCTGAGATTAAGAAGAAAGTTCTTGAAGAGGCTCACAAAGCCAAGTATATTATTCATCCTGGAAGCACTAAAATGTATCAAGACTTGAAGAAACATTTCTGGTGGAACAATATGAAAAGAGAGATTGCTGAGTATGTTTCCAAATGTTTGACTTGTCAACAAGTAAAAGTGGAACATCAACGTCCAGCAGGTTTGTTGCAACCATTAGAAATTCCAGAGTGGAAATGGGAGCATATTACTATGGATTTTGTGACTGGTTTGCCACGTACCAGACGAGGCCATGATGCTGTTTGGGTTATTGTGGACAGATTGACTAAATCAGCTCACTTCTTGTCTGTTTCCATGGGATATTCATTGTCTCAGTTGGCATCCTTATATGTTCAGGAGATTGTCCGACTGCATGGAGTTCCTGTGAGTATTGTATCTGATAGAGATCCTCGTTTTACTTCTCGATTCTGGCAGGCTCTTCAGGGTGCTATGGGTACTAAATTGAATTTCAGTACTGCTTTTCATCCTCAATCTGATGGGCAATCTGAGAGACTTATACAGATTCTCGAGGATATGTTACGTGCTTGTGTTATTGATTTAAAGGCAGTTGGGATACTCATCTTCCTTTGGCTGAGTTTGCTTATAATAACAGTTTCCAGTCTAGCATTAAAATGGCTCCATATGAGGCTCTTTATGGCAGAAAATGTCGATCTCCTATATGCTGGGATGAAGTGGGAGAAGCTAGACTCTTGGGTCCTGAAATGGTTCAACAGTCAGTTGAAAGTGTGAAACTCATTCGAGATAGATTGCGCACAGCTCAGAGTAGACAAAAGAGTTATGCAGATCATCGTAGAAGGGATCTTGAATTTCAGGTAGGTGACTTTGTATTCTTGAAGATCTCTCCTCGTAGAGGTATAAAGAGATTTGGGAAGAAAGGAAAGTTATCTCCTCGTTATATCGGTCCATTTGAGATTCTTGAAAGAGTTGGGAAGTTGGCTTATAAAGTGGCTTTACCTCCTTCTTTATCTGGTATTCATGATGTGTTCCATGTATCTATGCTTCGCAAGTATATGGCAGATGAATCACATGTTCTTGAGTATGAGGCTATTCCATTTCAGCCTGATTTATCTTATGAGGAACAGCCTGTTGAAATTCTTGACTGGAAAGAGCAAGTATTGCGTACCAAAAGGATTCCTATTGTGAAGGTCCTTTGGAGGAATCATGAAATTGAAGAAGCTACTTGGGAAACCGAGAAAGAGATGCGAGATAAATACCCGAGCCTATTTGAAAATCTTGGTAAGTAAAATTCGTGGGCGAATTTTCTTTAAGGTGGGGAGGATGTAACGCCCATCCTTATTATCGTTAAATATTTGACATATTTGTTAAATACCTGAACTTGCATATTATGTGTTAGTTTTACTTGGGTTAAAGTTTTAACTGCTTTAGAATATTAAGGTGGTTAAATGTCTAGTTTTGACTTTTGGGTCATTTGTGAAAATTTGACTTTAGGGGTCTTTTTGTTAAAAGTGAAACTTGAGGGGCTAAGTGCAATTCTTTGAAAGTTTTAAGTATATCAAGACTTGGGTTTGCCTGAGAAGGCATTTCACCCAAATTTCTTTACGCTCTCCCTCTGTTTCATAACCTAGGGTTAAAAGTTTTCCCTATTCCCGACTCCTCGAGTTTAATTATCCCTCCGTTCTTGATTCCGATCCCGGATTAATATTCGTGGCGTTGAATAGAGCGTTCCAGGCCGAACAGAAATAAGTTTGGGTCAACTTGAATTTTGACTAGGTAAGTTATTAGCTCCCCCTTGCTTGTAATAACATGCATAAATGTTATTCTCGATACTTGTGATTGTTAATTTTGTGTTTGGGGTGATTTTTGGGGTACTTGTAAATTTGGGACAAAGGGAGTAAAATCCTCTGTATGAAATGATGAAAAGGGACTTGGAAATATGAGTTTAAATAATGTTATGCCTTTTGTAGGTTGTGAAATTGGTAGTAAATGTTACTCCTACGTTTGGGACGGAAATAGTTCAACCTGGGAAAGAAATGGGAATTTCGCATTTTAGTACATTGTGCGACCGCACAAAATTGAGTGTGCGACCGCACATCTTTCTGAAGGATTTTCAAAGAAATTGACATGCTTGTGTGCGGCCGCACAGTCCATTGTGGGCGACCGCACAGTTGTCTGAAAAACAAAGATTTTGTTTAAAGTTTGTATAAAGTTGGAAGTAACCCTAGTTAAGGTATATAACCTTAATATAAGATGTCCTAGCAAGTGTTGTGATACTTTAGGGGCATCATACTTGGTCTTAAAATGTATACTCATTGAATTAAAATGAGAACATAGTATAAGAGTAGTATCTCTTCTTTATGTCTTGAAAGTGCTATGAACAAGCACTAATGTGTTATACTTGTTGTGAATCCAATGATTGTGTACCTTGGAGGCATTAGCATAAGGTCTTAGACTTGAACATCCTAAGAATAGGATTGGGATTTGGTAAGAGTAAATGTATAACTCTTATACTGTTTGAATGTCCAAAGATTGGAAGTTATAACTTGAAGTATAAGACATTAAAAGCTTGTACATGACTTGAACATCCAAAGAATTGGATTAAGACTTGAATATAAGATAATAAAATCTTGTACTTGACTTGACACCAATACATATGTATGGTAGTGAAACTGGAAAGTGCTATGAACAAGCACTAACGTGTATGAGACATGTTCTTGTTGTGTATGTGCAAACATTGCATATAGTTGCTTGATAACAAGGTGACTTCTTGATTACTTGAAGCATGTTCCTTGTTGAGCTAGTCCACTACATTTGGATTAGTTCTCTCCCGTTGTTCAAGTAAATATCTACTTGTACTTTCTTGTGTGAGTCCAGCTGGTTCTCCTTGCTTGTTCGAAAATGTATAGGTTCACGCTTGTCGCGAGAGCTGGGGTTAAGTGACAATCGGGTCCCTATGTATTTCCGCCCGACCCCTTACTACCGGCCATAGTAAGGGCATAGCTTCCTTAGTTGGAGCAATAAGCCTGACTAAAGTGAATGCTAATTTCCCATCCCGAACACCTCTGAATAATCATGAGTACTGATATTGAGAATGACACTGGTTACCGGGTCTTCTGATATACTGAATAATCAGTTCCTGTTATTGATCGTGATGTCAAAGTAATACAAGCTTCGACAACAATGGTATTCTTGGGAGGAATAAGGAAGGAAGCAATATCCTTATAACTTGCTTGTTAGCTTTATGTGCTACTTGATGAGTGGATTATCCTCTCATATACTTGTTACTTGATGATACTTGATATATGATTACTTGAGTATCTACTTGAATTGCATGATAGCATGTCATGTAGTTGCATCTAATAGCTTACTGAGATTTATCTCACCCTTTATTTGTTCCCCCCCCAGGAAAGAAGGATAGTGCGCAGTGAGGCTCGACATAGTTGGGAGCTTGCTTCGCAGGTCGTGATTATTTTGGGGCTTGTGTCCTTTTACACTTGGCGAGGACGATGGATGGGTTGTATAATCCTTATTTTGGGGTAGACTGTCTTGTTCAGTTCTTATTGTCACTAGACATCTTGTATAGTACTCTTAATGCCAGCTTATGTGCTAGGCATGTTTCCGCTGTGTATGTATTAAGTTGGTTTTAAATTTTCTTGTCTAGAACTCGTGTTGTGAGCTAGTATAGCTCCTTACTCTAGAGTATATATATCATGTTCGTT
>JAOWBW010001594.1:0-17500 GCA_026119855.1 Campanula takesimana
TTATACAATAAATGTTAATATTTAATATTAATAGTACTCGCTCCGTTCTAGAGTAAAAGTCCTACTTTCTATTTTTGTACGTCCCACTAAAAGTCTATTCCTAAAAGGACAAATGGTGAGAAAGAATGAATCGCGTTTTGACATTATACCCTCAACACACTTGCAATGTTTACCATTTTTCTATTGTGTCTGTAATAAGTGTGCACAAACAAGGTAGGACTCTTACTCTATTATTATAGTTAATAATAGGTTAATTATAACTATTAGTATTATTAGTGAATAATAATAGTTATTATACTCCCTCTGTCCCACTCGAAATAGAACGTTTTGCCATTTTTGCTGTCCCACTCGAAATAAGACATCCCAAAATGAAAAGATTATTACTTTTTTAATAGTAGGACCCACTTGTCATACTCACAACAATTTTTCATTTATTATTCCCCACCCACTTTCTCTCTCCTTCATACTCACAACACCTACTTTTCAAACAACTTTTTATAATAAAAGATTATTATTCCTTAATCCCCGTGTCATGACCAAGAATCCTATTTCGGATGAGACGGAGGGAGTATATGTTAATAAGTACAATTAATAATATTAGTTAATTATAATAATTCGGTTTTTCGCACAGCTTGCTCATAGTGTAGGTCCCACTCGGGGGGATGTTCAGTACCGATTCTTATAGTATTGTTCGGGCTAGACCGTCGATGGAAGAGCCAGGTCAGTAGGACGGTTGATCATTGTGCTTGAACATCGTTATTCTATTTTAATTATTACTAAAAAATTAACACAATTTTCCTAAATTTATAAGCAAACATTTTAATTCATATACAATATAGTTATATTAAAAAAGTTATTATGTTACATTACTAAATAAAATCATAAAAAACAAAATACGAAAAAATAGTAAATTAGTTTCCCGTGCAAAGCACGGGTTACCCACTAGTAAAATAAAAGACGGGAAATTGCATACCCGGTGAAAAGAGGCTGCTGCAAATGACTCTTTTATTCTTGATTTTGCTGACGTGGCGTAACCCTATTGGATGGCTGCAAATGGAGGGATTTGTAGTGACACCGAACCATATTTTTTCTCATTACTTACTCAGACTATCGCAAAAAATGATTATCAAATTTCAAATATTTTTATCTCAAAATGATTATATATTATTTAAAATATATTATGAGTTTTTTTTTAAATTTGTAGTTAAATATTATAGGTCTATTAATTTATATAAAAAATATTATGAGTATTTATGGAGTATAATTGCTGTTAAAATAACCACTCCACTTTTGGGCTAGTGAGGGCATCACTTAATACATAAACCAAAATGGAATACTAACCTTGTTCATACCTAAAAAGAGAATCCAATAAATTAGCTAGTCTTATAATATTATGCTTCACTTTTTTTATTTCTTTTTCTTTTTGGCAAAAATGTTCTGGCAGCTTTATCTACCTTATAATTATGAGAATCAATCAATTAAAGGAGTTGTTAATCTCCTTTACCATTATTCAACCTAATTACAATTAAACTAATGAGATATGGCACCCTACTTTAGCTTGGTTACCTATTTCTTTGCCCTTTCCATGGTTGACATTAGATATTAAAGCATACATCATCTATATATTAATCTCATTAGAAGTGTCAAAATGATGTATTATGACTTTTATTCCACCCCAAAAGTTATCTTTATTGATGGAAAAGCTAACATAAATGTCCAGGTGGGATACTGAAGTTGAAAAAACTAACAGCCGTTAATTTTTTAACGAATTTAACATATAACTTAACGAAGATAGTATCACTCCCTTCCGTCACACCATCTCCGGAACCACCAGCAGCAAGCCACTCCAAACTTCCCACACAAGACAGTTCGAACTAAAAATAAAATAAAAATGAAATTAAAAATAAAAATAAAATCTCATCTGTCCGTCCAAAATCAAAATCCAAATCATGCTAAAGTAGATCCCTGCCCCAACTTAACAAACTAAAATCAGTATGGGGTGGGGGTGGAGATCGACTGATGTTGAATTGGAGAAGAACGAGTCATCATAAGTTCATTAACGACGTTATTCTATACATTACATATTTAACGGTCGTTAATCGTTATAACTCCATTATCAAACCTGGACATATTAGCTTTTCCATAACTAAATCAGGATAAAGATAATGTCACTAATTTTTTTATTTTTTATTTGGGGGGTGGGGGTGGAATGGAATCCATATATATATATATATATGGTATGATGAACATATACAAACATTACTTCATTTTTCAAAGAATGAAGTTTGGACCACAAGGTACGTACAAGGATTAGGGAGCTTTGACAAACTTGAATATGTTACCTTGGTCCCTAAATAAATGGATCTTGTTTTCATCTATCTCTTCTGTATAGCTACTCTATATATATGTAGGCATAGACCAACCTTCACGAACAATAATTTATGTTATTTTTAAATACTACCTCTGTCCCTAAATGAGTGTCCAAATTTCATTTTAAGGGACACTGAAAATCTCAACTTTTTGAACAATTTGATAACAACGATTCATATATAAATCTTGTAATCTCCTTTCCAAACCTTTAGTTTTGCACGTATAAAGAAACCGGTGAATTTTTTTTCAAAAAAAAACGTTTATGGAGAAAGTTATGTTAAAAAAAGACACTCATTTAGGGACAAAGATTTCTTGAAAATTGACACTCATTTAGGGATAGAGGGAGTACCATAATAAAGATTTAAAAATTATTTTAATAATATATATACTAGTGTATCACTGACAAGCTTTAAATTTATTAGGATAATTAAAAGTAACGTAAACTATGACTCAAGACATTCAAAGTATGTAGCACCCAAAAAAAAAAATAAAAAATAAAAAAAAATAAGAATTCAGTTTACATGAGCGATGGAGTATTTAGTAAGACGCCACCCATTTTACAAACATTTGATTGAAACTTAGCTGATCCGCTAATGTTAAGAAGAGGAGACATAATGGTAGGAAAATTGAAGTCCATTTCAAGAAATTAAAGAAAAATAACAAACATCATTGAAATATGGAAGTTTAGTTGACCAGTCCAATATGCGACTAGAAGTCGACATGCAGATGGAGAGAGTAGAGACTAGAGAACCAAAGCAAAAGAGCACTGAAACTTTATCTGGATTAACCTTCTCAGGAGAAAATGATCATTACCCATCATCATATTCATATATGGACCAATTTTTTACTATTTTGATCCAATAAATAATCAAAACTATTTATTTATTTCTCTAATATTTTTTATGATGGAAGGAGTATTACCGACATAAATTTTATTGGTTGGTCGATCATGCCAATTTCTTGATTTAAATGGAAGAGATGAATGAGTAACGGGGTAGATTTAATATAAAATTATTAAGAATTGGCTATTTTGAGGAGGTCTCAAATGAACAGACAAAATGAAAATAACAGAAAATTTAATTTAGGGAAAACTAGTTGCTCCGTAAGTTATAAAAAAATCCTGTTTTTATAGGGTTTAGGTTTTAAAGTTTTAGATTTAGGGTTTAAGGGTTAAAAGTGGGATTTTTATAACTTATAGAGCAACTAATTTCCCCCAAAACTCACTCTAAAAATAAATCTCAAGTGAGCGGGACGGAGTATACGTAATACATACTATAAAGATGTTGAGCTTGAAGGTCAATATCTTAATAATGAAGGCGAAAAAAGGAATTGAAGGAGAGAGAGTGGAGATAGAATTTATGCTTTAGTAGTTTAGTGGGCTGGTTTCTGCTCATTATAACTTTAGAAAGACAATACCTTTTTTGCGAGCATAAATACAAAAAAGTAAATCATTATAAAGGCTTAAGTCCTAAGAAGGATTAGCACGTGGTTTGCTCATGAAATTCCGATAAGAGTCATAAGATAGTAATAATATGTACATGTCAGAAGGAGCCACTAAAAGATACCCTTGGACTGAAAAACAAAAGGTCCAATTATATTTAGATTAGAAATTAATTTAAAACCAAAACTAGGTTATCTTATAACCTAAGTTTGATCATAAAAATAATAGACGTAAAAACAACGAATCTTTAGTTACAGTATTTTATGGCTCAGATCACGATAGATCGAAGATGACGTTTGTATTACGAAAGCGGAACATGGAAGTGGGGAAAATCGAGAAGTCGACGAACCCGTGACTAGAAGAGAGAGAGAGGTGAAAGACAACAAAAAGTTTAAGGGGTTAACATGTGGAAATTGACAAAGTTTATAAAGATGAACCTTAAAAATGAAGCATTATTGTAAGTATGGGGTGAAGGGAAGGGGAAGAGAGACTTTCGTGTGGGGGTGTTCAATTATAAGTGTTGGTTTGTGCTTTTACATTCTTTTTGTTGTTCAAGGTATGTTTGTTGCACCCCTGTATTTTCGTCTGCAGTGCTGTCCCATGGAATATGGGAGCAACCATTTCTTTGGCTGGATTTATTCTTTTAGATATGATTTTTATTTTCCTTTTTTTTTTAATGCCCAGATTCCTCGCTTGCGTGAGACTAATCTTGGAGATAGTAGTTCTGGTCCCTCATTGCTACTACCAGTTAAATCGGGGGATGTGCCTGAATGACCAGGGTTTGAGCACATGTCAACTAATAAGGTCCAACCCTAGAAGAGAGTAGGATACTCCCACCATGAATCGAACCCACGCTGCATGCCTCTAGCAAGATCTTATGTCCCCTTTGCCATCCAGCTATGCCATGGGGGACTTCCCCTCCTTTTCTCATACTAGGAACACTAGTACTCAAGCAAAATTAAATTGTTTAATGTTTAAATTCAATAAGTCATTCATATTCACTGTTTATATTTTAGACTAGTTTTAAAATTATTTATTTGCTTTGGCCTATAAGGTTGATAACTTTTAGTAAAAAGTAACCCCAACATTGACCTTCCCCTTTGGCATGCATACTGATTTGATTTGATATAAAGGTGCATTAGATGCATGATCAATATGATATTTGAGGCGTTTGCATTCGGAGTGCATTGTATTTGAGAGAAAGTGGGGTAGAGAATAGTTAGTGGGTTAGTGGATGTGAGTATGAGAAGTGGGACCCACTAATTAAAAAGTATTAAAAACTTTCCATTTATGGAATGTGCAATTTCTATGGGACGCCCATTTTAGTAAGTTTTGCAATTTTCGGTGGGACGGAGGGAGTATATCTTTTCCTAAATCGGTCAACGTAAATAGGGAGATGTTGTATGTTTGGTAGCTTAAGTTTAGGGATTAGAGTTTTAGAAATTTCGAGACGAATGAGACTCTAATGTATATGTGCTCGACTCTACGGATGAGAATACACTCAAAATTTCCTCCACATTCTTCACTAGTCTTTAACTTTGTGTTAGAGCTAACTCTTCATACACGCGATTCTAAAAAAGACCCATAATGTTCTTGGCTTCTAGCGCCACACCACTCAAGTCTATGTCTAACCCAAAGTTCGGCTATACGTGAAGAGGCGGGATGAAGCAATTATCGCCTTGCAGTTGCTGAAGAGGATGAGATGACAGATTCTGAATCCTATCGTGGAATCATTGGCTGTCTCATTTACCTTGTCATCACTCAGCCAGGGATTTTTGTGTCCACATTCTCGCTCAAGTAAAATACTCATTGGCATGCCGCTCTGCGGATGGTTTGATATCTCAAAAGACACTCGAGACAAGGTATTAATTTTTAGGGCTCTAAATGAGCTGAGCCAAGTCGAGCTTCGGGGGTGTCGAATTCGAGATCGTTTATAACTTATCGAGTTCAAGCTCGAGCCCTATTAGTATTGTAGATAAAATAGGAGACTACAAGCAAAGGGGAAAGAGAAGAGGTGTGGATTAGCAAGGAGACAATTGCACGGTCGTGTGTTGTAGCTTGAACAGTCATGCAGCTGAGAGATCTGGGAGCAGTTGGCTTCAGCTTGTCTGGCACGGCCGTGCTAGATTACAAGTACGACCGTGTAGGACGACATAAATCTTGTTTTCTTATTTCCATTGGATTCCTTTCTTACAGATCAAGTAGGGTTCTTCTAGGGTTTTTGTTTTATATCCTATAAATACAATGTGGCAGCCACAAATACATTGTAACACCATAACATATTATTAGAGAGATAATAATGTAGGCTTGGTAACACCTCCGGATGAGTTGATTTGTTCGATGAACTGGGTTAACAAATTGTGTTATTTATTTGTGTTTGTGTGTGTTCTTGTTTGTTTCCTGATTGCTTTGGCCCAAATCTTCAACAACTGGTATCATGAGCTTGGGATTTTTGACCCAAGATTTAGAGATCGTTCTAGGGTTTGTCTTTGGGTTGAGGGGTGTTTATGGGAAGTTTTGTGGAAGCAATCAAGAGGGGAAACAAGATGTTGATAAGTGTTTTCAATTGAAAAAAAAAACTATCAAGTTTGGAAGACAAAGATTGAAGATTACCTTTCTGGTAATGATCTACATCTTCCATTGGTGGAAAAACCAAGCAATGTTGAGGATGAAAAGTGGGCTGTCTTGGATCGGAAAGTGTTAGGGCCTGTGAGGCAAACTGTACCTGAGAGTGTAATGTAGAATACGTTGGAGGCAAAGACAATGATTGAATTATTGCAGTTGTTGGCAAACATATACGAGATGCCATCGGCTTCAAAAAAGGCTCATTCTGATGAGGAAATTGTTGAACCTGAGGATGATGGAAGGCGTGTCTGCAATTATTCATGTGAGTGAATTCAAAGCCATCATGGATCAAATTAACTTCAGTCGGTGTACCTATTGATGATGAGGTACAACCTTAATTATACGGTCATCAATGCTGGATAGTAGGTTGACAATTGTTGACTCGATGAATATATCGGCGGGTAAGACAAAGATGAGGTTTAACGATGTCGTAGATGTACTTCTTGGTGAATACGTTTGCAAGAAAAGAAAGGTGGAGACATCAGGGCATGCACTAGGCGGGCCAAATAGTGGGGGTATCAGATCAAAGTCCAAGAGTTTGAAGACTAAGGACAAGAAATTAGTCAAGTGCTACAACTGCGGAAAGAAAGGACACTTCAAGAAGGAATGTCCGGAGTCAAATGGAGATTTGAATTCTGCTGAAGAAATCTTGGATACATTAGTTCTGTGTGAGAACAATTCGACAGAGTTGTGAGTTCTAGATTCGGGCGCGACATAACATTCGTGTAATAGTGCGGAGGGGATGGAACAATATACTCCAGGCAGTTTTGGGGTTTATTATATTGGTGATGATAATCCGATCAAAGTCGTAGGGAAGGGGGATGTTCGAGTCAAGCCACTGAATGGAACTGTTTTGCAGTTGCGCAATGTACAGCTGTAGACACCTGGGAAAAACCCACGCTTGTTTAAGGGACAGACTTTTTATATGAGTCTAATTGTTTAGAGTTGCCACCCGAGTTTATAAAGGAACGCGAGAAAACCCTTCTTACCTTTGGGAAATCAGAGATTCGAAGATGAGGTTCGGGGGTTAGGTTACGGAACAGGAAGGTGTTAGGCAGGTCTTACAATTAGTGTTGTATGTCTAGCCCATGTTCTTCCTATGCTAACTGATTAAAGAGTTAAGGGATTAAGGGGGTTGGAATATAGGGAGATAACTCCTTGGTTAACTTCAATGTTGTGAAGTCACCTTTAGAATCATGTCCCTTTTATAGGGATTGCATGCTTAGGAAAAATAAGTAAAAGAGATAGATAGAAAAGAGAGATGGAAATAGATAAAATAGAAGTTTCAATACCTAAACCTTCATGAAAACTCCTTTTGCTTGCCTTGGAAATCCTTGGAGTAATTTGACTATAATGAGTTTAAGTAATGAAATTGTGGTCCTTTGCAATGGAGGGATAGAAAGGTATTTATAGTTGAAAAGGGGTTGCTTTTTGTGCCAAAACAGGGTTAAACAACAGAAATTTCCCAGATGATCTTGGAGTTAATGATTGAAAACAAGTAAGGGATGAATTCTTGGGGGGGGAAATCTGTAACTGACCGCACAGAAGCGTGCGCCTCCCGTCATGGGAGTGGAAGGCGCACACCTCTGACCCCAAAAGGTGGAGGCGCCCGTCTCTGAAAAGGCAAGTTTGACAGAATGGACTGAAAAGTTAGAAGTGTTATACAGTTTAGCCCCTAAAACTGACGGAGTTAGTCAAGAACTTAACAGAAGTAACAAAAACTAACGGAAACAAGTAAAACAAAGTGAAAACACAAACTAATGCAATTGGTGTTGGTGTATATGCCCTAGGACATTATTTGAACGCTATTATGTTATCATTTATTCATTATATAAAGAGATATTATTTGATTTATTTGTTTTTACATGTTTTGTTATAATAATCTCCGTCACTAGTACTTATTAAGAACTAGTATAAGTTTTAATTAGATAATCATGTGATGATTATGTGTATGTGGTACAAGTTAAACTTATGGGTATATGTTTGGTGAACACATACTGGACTTGACCCACCTAGGAAGTTTATGTCATGGTCAAATATCATAATTAAATCTCATGATAGTTATATAATTAGAATCCTTAGACCTGAGATTATTGCGATATTCCACATAACGAACATTATGTTTGACATATTCAAACGCCACTCTTAACCAAGTGATCATTAAGGATATGATTAGCATGATCAGAGTTATGTTGAGAAGTGTGATAGGTCAAGATGGAATTTGTCTCTCTTCGTGAGAGATGTCAAGTTTGTGCCACTCGATTAATAGTATTGAGGAAATGCATGGTCGTGCTCACATGAATTGATAAGATCAATGTCATTTGTATTATCAATATATTCGGAATCGAGAAAAGTATTGAACGTTGTAATTTGACTGTTGACAATGACTTACGTTCAATGACATCGTGGACAAGGGATTGTGATATGTTCTATAAAGGATGAACGAACCTTGATAATTTATATTAATTGGGTAATTATGATGGCTTGCTAGAGTCCGCTCATGATTTATGAGAACGGTCTTGGTCGAACTCATTACCAACTTAATATAATCCTATGGGGTTACACACAAAAGAACAAATTAATTAAAAGGCTAAAAATGAGTTTCTGGGGTGCACGGTCGAGCAAAGTATAGGACACGGCCGAGCTGCTCCGGCGAGCGCTATACCTAACTCAGCCAATCTCTAATTACAGAATGAAATTGTTTTCAGGTCGTATTGCCGGTCGCTCCACTTAAATGACTCGACCGAGCTCCCTTAAGAACACGGTCGTGCATGACCGCCTGGGACAAAATCTGATTTCGTGTTTAGACGAGATTTTGACTATTACTCCTTAATGGTTAAGGACTAATGAGTATAAAAAACCCACTCTTCAACCCTAATTAGTGTTGGGTTTCCAAGTAACATGCGCAACGGAATATAGCAATTAAAATTTTAAGAAACCCAAAGCCATGGAACCGTTCATATGATTAAATCAAATACAACAATATGAATAGAGGAATAACTAACCCTTGATGGCTATGAATTTTCTCTTGATCTTTGGTGGAGAAACTTGAAGACTTGATCACGATCACAAAGCTTGAACACGAACTTTGAAGATGATGATTTTCACCCTCTAGCGGTATCCACACTTCGAACGAACATCAAAGGAGCTTCTTTGATCTTGGTTGCTAGACCAATATTATGAAACACACTTTCACAATATAATAAAGAACTATATGGAATTTATTTATGAATTATTTTGTTCCTCAATCAATGATATCTTAGAACAAAATAAAATCTCTCTCAAACTCTTTGAGACTCACAAAAGCACTTGTTCAATATGGTCTGGCCGAATTGGGGTTTTTATACACAATTAAGACCTATTCCAAATAGGTAACTTGTGCCAAAAACCTTTCCTAATCAAATTAGGAATTTTCCAATCGGCATACCGGGCGCCCGCCTGTTTGGACAGAAAGTCCAATTCCTTTCCGGCTTGTTCAGGTGCCCGCCTGGTGCAACCCAAGCGCCCGCTTGGTTGACCAGGAGGCCCAGAACTTTCCAGAAATTCCTTGGAAATCCTCCGACCCTAAATTCCAATACAGTCCTTTTATTTAAGATTCGTTCTATTGTGTGTGACCCTCTAGGATTATACTAAGTTGGCAATGGGGTCAAACATGATCCCATAAGATATGATTAGGTTCTAGCAAACCGTCATACCTACCCAAATAGTATAACTAGATACAAGTTTGCATTCCTTTAGAATATGTCACAATCCCTTTGTCCACGATGTCATTGAACACAAGTCATGGTCAAAGAGTCAACTTGTTTTGTTCAATACTTTCTCGATTCCGAATATGTTGATAATCCAAATGACATTGATCCAATCAATTCATTTGAGTCCGGCCGAACATTTCATCAACATCATTCCTACGAGAGGCCCAAGCTTGACATCTCTCCGAGGAGGGACAAATCCATTTAGCTTATTATTCTTCCCTACGTGAATCCGATTATGCCAATCATACCCTTTATAACTACTCGGTTAAAAGTAGCGTTTGAATATGTCAAACATAATGTTCATCAAGTGGAAGACTATAATAACTTCATGTCTAAGGATTCAAATGACATAACTAATATGAGATATATGTTCGACATAGACCATGACATAAATCTCATACAGCGGGTCATGTCCAGTACCTTGTTCTAAACAAGTACCCATAAATCTAACATGATCATCCCATGATCATTTAGCCTTTATACTAGTGCTTTAACAAGTACTAGGGACGGGGATTATTATAAGTAAACATGAACAACAATAATAATCAAAAACATCTATTCATTGATATGAAATAAATGATAACAATTACAACGTTTATTAAACGTGCCTAGGGCACCACTACCAACAATCTCCCACTTGCCCTAGGCCCAATCTCCCATGTATCTAATACCCATGGACCTAACATGACCATCATGTTTAGCTTGTGGAAGTCCCTTTGTTAGCGGGTCCGCAACATTGTCATCAGTAGGTACTCTGCATATATTTACGTCTCCCCTATCAACGATTTCTCGAATGATATGAAAATGCCTAAGTATGTGTTTGGATTTCTGATGTTCTCTTGGTTCCTTTGCTTGAGCTATAGCACCATTATTATCGCAATAAAGGTCTATTGGACTAGCAATACTAGGAACCACTTCAAGTTCGGTTATGAACTTCTTAATCCAAACAGCTTCCTTTGCAGCATCCGATGCAGCAATATACTCAGCTTCTGTTGTAGAATCAGCGGTTGTACTTTGCTTGGAACTCTTCCAGCTTACAGCTCCACCATTTAACATAAACACAAAACCCGATTGCGATCGGCTATCATCTTTGTCGGTTTGGAAGCTTGCATCCGTGTAAGCATTTACAACGAGATCATCTTCCATTCCTCCATAGACCAAAAACGAGTCTTTAGTTCTTCTCAAGAACTTAAGAATCGCTTTTACAGCTATCCAGTGATTTTCGCCAGGGTCGGATTGGTATCTACTTGTCATGCTCAAAGCATAAGATACATCCGGCCTAGTACAAATCATGGCATACATGATGGACCCAATTGCCGAAGCATATGGAACATCATTCATTTTCTCACACTCATCGTTTGTCTTAGGACATTGAGTCTTGCTTAGAGAAACTCCATGTAACACGGGCAAGGTGCCTCTCTTAGAATTTTCCATACGGAATCTTCTAATGACCTTGTCAATGTATGTACTTTGGCTTAAACCAAGTAGCCTCCTTGATCTATCTCTATAGATCTTAATGCCAAGAATATATGCGGCTTCACCCATATCTTTCATTGCGAAGCACTTTCCTAACCAAGTCTTCACAGACTGAAGTGTAGGAATGTCGTTTCCAATGAGCAATATGTCATCCACGTATAAAATAAGGAATAGCACTATGCTCCCACTAATCTTCTTGTATACACAAGGCTCATCTTCGTTCTTGATGAAACCAAACTCTTTGACCGATTCATCAAAACGGAGATTCCAACTCCTAGAAGCTTGCTTCAATCCATAGATGGATCTCTGCAACTTGCATACCTTAGAATCTTGTTCAAAACCTTCTGGTTGTGTCATATACACATCCTCTTGTAGTTTTCCATTCAGGAAAGCGGTTTTGACGTCCATCTGCCATATTTCATAGTCATGATATGCGGCAATGGCAAGAAAAATTCTTATAGACTTGATCATTGCTACGGGTGAAAAGGTCTCATCATAGTCAATACCATGAACTTGCCTATAACCCTTCGCTACAATCCTAGCTTTGTAAGTATGCACCTTCCCATCCATGTCAGTCTTCTTCTTGAAGACCCATTTGCATCCTATGGTTTTTACACCTTCGGGCGCATCAATCAAATTCCAAACTTGATTGTCTTGCATGGATTGCAATTCGGATTCCATGGCTCCAAGCCACTTGTCCGATTCAGGAGAGGACATCGCCTCTTGGTAGGTTGACGGATCATCATTCTCAATGATTTCTACCTCATTACTATCCGTTATGAGAAATCCATATCTCTCGGGCTCGGATCGTAACCTACCAGATCTGCGAGTTGCTTGTGTATTTTGAACAGGTTCCACAACTCCTTGTGGTTCTTGTTCTTGTTCCACTATTGGTTCAATGTTATTTTCTGGGTCTCGAATTTCTTCAAGATTTATTTTACTCCCACTGATTTCTTTGGAGAGAAACTCTTTCTCTAGAAAGACACCAGTTCGGGCAACAACCACTTTGTTGTCCTCACGGTTGTAAAAGTAATATCCTCTAGTTTCCTTAGGATATCCCACGAAAATACATTTATCAGATTTGTGCGCAAGTTTGTCTGAGACAAGTCTTTTGACAAAAGCTTCGCAACCCCAAATCTTCATGAAAGACAGACAAGGCTTCTTTCCGCTCCACATCTCATATGGAGTCTTTTGAACCAATTTAGTTGGAACACGATTTAGTGTGAAAGCAGCGGTTTCTAGGGCGTAACCCCAAAAGGATATTGGAAGATCAACTTGACTCATCATTGATCGAACCATGTCTAACAAGGTCCGATTCCTCCTCTCGGACACACCATTCCATTGTGGTGTTCCGTGTGGAGTCAATTGTGAAACTATTCCACAATTCTTTAGATGATCATCAAATTCTTGACTTAAGTATTCACCACCTCGATCTGATCGAAGTGCCTTTATACTTTTGCCAAGTTGTTTTTCTACTTCATTTTGAAATATTCTAAATATCTCAAATGCTTCACTTTTATGTTTCATTAGGTAAACATACCCAAATCTACTATAATCATCAGTGAAGGTTATGAAGTATTGAAATCCTCCCCTAGCATTGCTACTTAATGGTCCGCATACATCGGAATGTATCAACCCCAATAAGTCGCTTGCCCTTTCACCCAACTTGTAAAAGGTGTCTTAGTCATTTTTCCAAGAAGACACGACTCGCAAGTATCATATGACTCGAGGTCACATGAACCTAAAAGTCCGTCCCCATGGAGTTTTGAGATACGCTTCTCATTAATATGACCGAGACGGCAATGCCACAGATAAGTATGATTTACATCATTAGGTTTAGATTTCTTATTTACATGATAGACATTGTCATTATTTTCATTCTTGACATCCAAGATATAAATGCCATTAAATGAATTAGCAATACCATAAAGCACATCTTTAAATAAATAGAAAATTTCTTATTCTCAATAAGAAACTTAAAACCTTCATTATCCAAACAAGAAATTGAAATAATATTTCTGCTTAAATCCGGAACATAATAACAATTGTTCAAAACAAGAATTAATCCGGAAGGTAAAGTGACTTCATAAGTCCCTACGGCTAATGCAGCAACTCTTGCTCCATTTCCCACGCGTAGATCTACTTCACCTTCTTTAGGCAGTCTCCTATTCTTTAGTCCCTGCACATTTAGACAAATGTGAGAACCACATCCGGTATCCAATACCCAAGAATCAGTGGTAGAAAGGAGAATATCTATCATATAGATACATGAAGTCGACGCAGCCTTGCTGCCCTTCTTCTTCTTTTGCTCTTCCAAGAAAGCCTTGCAATTACGTTTCCAATGACCAATTTCTTGACAATGGAAACAAATTGCATCCTTTTGTGTATCGGGTTTTGCCTCAGAAGCCTTGGCAACCTTTGCCTTGCTTATCTTGGGTTTGACAACTTTTGCCTTACCCTTGCCTTTGGCACCAGGCTTCTTCCCATCATGAACCAAGAGCACGGGAGAACCTTTCTCCACAATTTTCATCTCTGCAGTTTTGAGCATCCCATGCAACTCAGAGAGATTCTTATCCATTCCATGCATGTTATAATTCATCACAAACTGATTATAACTTTTAGGCAATGAATTAAGAATGAGATCCGTGGCTAGCTCCAATGGGATTGGATAGCCAAGTTTCTCAAGGTGCTCTACATAACCTTTCATTTTAAGAAAGTGAGGACTCACTTGTTTCCCTTCATTCATTTTACAAGTAGTGAATGCAACAATGGTCTTGTACCTCTCTTGCCTAGCTTGCTCTTGAAACATGGTTCTCAACTCCACGCCTATCTCATAGGCTTCCAAATGTTCCAAACTTTGTTGGAGTTTTGAACACATAGCAGCAAGCATGAGACAACTTACATCTCTAGAATCATTACGATGTTTCTTGTAATTGTCTCTTTCTACCCTAGGGGCAGTAGGCGGTGGTTCAGCAGGGAGAGGCCCATCGAGAATGTACAACTTATCTTCTTGCCTAAGAACGATTCTTATGCTACGGATCCAATCCATAAAGTTAGTACCATTCTCTTCGAGCTTATCCTTCTCAAGGATCGATCGCAACGACATTGATTGAGTGTTATTAGTCATTATCTACAAATATGCAAAATTTCCAAAATTTAATAAGTACCGATTTTCATTAAAGAGATAAATAATGTATTTTTCAACCAAAATACTCCCACTAAATTATATAACCTTCATATACATCCAATGTATAATATAATTTAATTGGGCTAAGATCCAACTTTAATTTAACTTTTGAGTCCACGGAGGCGGACCGCTCAAAAACTAAATTAATTAGGTAGACAATCATGTCAATCATATCCCATATGATTCTTAGATCCTTTTATGAGATTCTTTGAGAAATCCGATTTCAAAAAACATGTTTAATCTCATCTTTTGCCTAGGCCCAAAACTGTTTTGACGCCTAATTAAGTCCAACCATTTTAAACGCATAGGAACCATTCAATTTAACGCACCTTGTAGAGGCAAGCCCACATTAAATTAATGAACCTCATATTGCTCATATATGAATAAAATCAATGCACTTCGCGGAGGCGAACCCACATCAAAATCACCCATATATAAACAAGTGTTTTAATCATGGCATGGCAAAGAAGGACTTAAAACTTTCTTTGAAGGTTCATCACATATAGCATATAACACATTTATGAGCACATAATATAAACATGTTACACATCAAGTTTAGCCACTAAATTAATCTCTATTAATTTAAGCATGATATTTATGTGTCATTAGTTTCTCTATAATTATGAGGATGAGACTATTTCAACTTTGGTTATTATCTCCAAATCAAGACAACAAGAAGTGCGGTCGAACTAAGCCATTAGGCAACCACAATCCCGCACTAATTCAAGAAACCAAGAAAGTAGTCCATGTGGCCGAAACTAAGCAATAGATGATCTCGATGAACGTAGGCCAATTGCATTCACAATTCCACATGGATCTCCAATCATTGAATCAAGAACTTTGTTTCTCAATTTTAGCAATTATGAACTCTTCATAATTCTAACTTCGTTTTATCTTTGAAACTTTGATTGCGATCAATTTTGGGAAACACAATCTCGATGAACGCAGATTAGCCATCCAAAACTTGAACCAATCTAGGAATCACAAGACTAAAACAAATAGGAAAATCAAACCCCAAAATCCACACACAAACCAACTACCCAAAACCCATTCCAGATCAACAGTCTGGACTGGTTCTGTTACTGGTTTTGTCGAATTTATCGAAAATTCCATATTCAGACTTTAACTAAAATCAGAACAAATCTTGACCACCGAGCGCCCGCCTGCAAAGGACCAGGCGCCCGCTTGAATGGCCAGAATAGTATAGAATTTTAAAGTTCGAAAATTTTCTCTCAAAATTATTTTTCCCCGATTATTAAAACTTTGATCCAATCAAAAATCAATAATCGAAATAATTCAGAATCCACCATAATTTTTATTGCGATTGAATCGTGCGATTAAAGTTTAAAAACAATAAACCACATAAAATCACAAAACACATAAACATCATATAATCCAATATTCATATCATGCTTGGCACATAAACAATTTACATACATACAACATGATCCAAGTATTGAATTAATCAACATGAACGGGGCTCTGATACCACTGTTGGGTTTCCAAGTAACATGCGCAGCGGAATATAGCAATTAAAATTTTAAGAAACCCAAAGCCATGGAACCGTTCATATGATTAAATCAAATACAACAATATGAATAGAGGAATAACTAACCCTTGATGGCTATGAATTTTCTCTTGATCTTTGGTGGAGAAACTTGAAGACTTGATCACGATCACAAAGCTTGAACACGAACTTTGAAGATGATGATTTTCACCCTCTAGCGGTATCCACACTTCGAACGAATATCAAAGGAGCTTCTTTGATCTTGGTTGCTAGACCAATATTATGAAACACACTTTCACAATATAATAAAGAACTATATGGAATTTATTTGTGAATTATTTTGTTCCTCAATCAATGATATCTTAGAACAAAATAAAATCTCTCTCAAACTCTTAGAGACTCACAAAAGCACTTGTTCAATATGGTCTGGCCGAATTGGGGTTTTTATACACAATTAAGACATATTCCAAATAGGTAACTTGTGCCAAAAACCTTTCCTAATCAAATTAGGAATTTTCCAATCGGCGGGCGCCCTCCTGTTTGGACAGAAAGTCCAATTCCTTTCCGGCTTGTTCAGGTGCCCGCTTGGTGCAACCTAAGCGCCCGCTTGGTTGACCAGGAGGCCCAGAACTTTCCAGAAATTCCTTGGAAATCCTCCGACCCTAAATTCCAATACAGTCCTTTTATTTAAGATTCGTTCTATTGTGTGTGACCCTCTAGGATTATACTAAGTTGGCAATGGGGTCAAACATGATCCCATAAGATATGATTAGGTTCTAGCAAACCGTCATACCTACCCAAATAGTATAACTAGATACAAGTTCGCATTCCTTTAGAATATGTCACAATCCCTTTGTCCACGATGTCATTGAACACAAGTCATGGTCAAATAGTCAACTTGTTTTGTTCAATACTTTCTCGATTCCGAATATGTTGATAATCCAAATGACATTGATCCAATCAATTCATTTGAGTCCGGCCGAACATTTCATCAACATCATTCCTACGAGAGGCCCAAGCTTGACATCTCTCCGAGGAGGGACAAATCCATTTAGCTTATTATTCTTCCCTACGTGAATCCGATTATGCCAATCATACCCTTTATAACTACTCGGTTAAAAGTAATGTTTGAATATGTCAAA
>JAOWBW010001594.1:22500-104656 GCA_026119855.1 Campanula takesimana
GTTCCATCCTTTTGTGAATGGTAACTGTTTCTGCCATGATTCTGATTATCTCATCGGCACTTCGTTCCTTGACACATTGGTGGAGTGTAGAAAGCACGACATTGGAGCTATGGATCCATAGGCGGCCCAAAAGTAAGTTGAATGAAGATGGGATGTCAAGTACTTGAAACGACACTTTCATTACCATGTTACCAAACTTAGCGTCCACCTCTATCATGCACAAAACTGTACGGCTTGTGCAATCGTAGCCCCTAATTACTTGGCCAGAGGGCTTCAAATCTGTAAGCTTAAGCCCCAAAATGCCCATAATCTTTCTTGGTATTATGTTAAGTGCGGAGCCCCCATCAACAAGGACTCTTGATAACAGTCTCCCTTCTATTCTTACTTTAAGATAAAGAGCTTTATTGTGGTTGGTTCCATAGGACGGGAGGTTCATGTCGGCAAAGGTGATGGAATTTCCAAAGTGGCCAATCATTGTCGTGAGGTCTTTGGGAGAAGTTTCAGGAGATATTGAAGTAGCATCGAGATTGTTGATGACAAGTTCTCGTTGTTTCCTCGAAGATGCCATAAGATCTGAAATGGAGATGTTTGCTTGTATCTTTTTTAGTTGTACGGGCAATGGATCATTGGGCTCACTCAATCTTTGAGAAGTTGAGGTAAGATCTTGATTGGGGACGTTGCTTAGATGACTTGGTCTGATTGAGTCAACATGTTGACGTGCCCTTCTTGTTTATCTTTCATATTTTCTAAGACCTCTCTCATAATCTCATCATAAATCACGACCTAACAAGAACTAGCAAATTCATTGATAAATGTGGAGCCCTCATTCACAATTGAGCTTGAATGAGTGGTCTCCTCAAAATTTCCTAGCTCTATTACATTGTCATCACCCCCACTTGGGATTACAAATTCTTTCTTATCTACGAGGTTTTGGATGACTTCTTTGAGGTTGAAGCACCTCTCAGTGGTGTGGCCAATATGTTGATGATAGGCACACTATTGATCGTAAGTATTGTTGGGGCGGATTTCTTTGATCTTAAACCCCTCGATCGGTTTGATTTTCCCCTTTGCAGCAAGAACCTCAGATGCTTCGTTTGATTCATGCCTTGGAGAGAAGTGTAGACACGATTATTTGCAAACTTTTTTCCAATGTGGGGTGGAGGGAAATTGTTGTAGCTCCCATTGCCAATCATAAATCCATTGACTGAAGCTTCCTTTGTTGCATTGAGGAGGGTTTGTAGCGGAAGGTGGGAGAGGTTTTATTGAGTTCACGGAGCAATTCATCCAAACGAACCCCCGCCTCGTACATATGAGCATAGTCGGGGTAGCATCCCCCACTTAAATGAGCACGTTGGTCCACCTTAAGGCACTTGAGAAAGATTTTCATTTGTTCTTTGATGAGAGGCCTATCAACGACCTTGGCAAACTTGTCATTCCACCTTTTGGAAAAATAAAAAAGGACTCATTATCCTTTTGGGTGGTGTTCTCGATTTCTTTCTTTGTAGGGCGGCGAGTGGTGCTGCCTTGGTAATGTGTCTTGAAGGCGAGCATGGCGGCATCCCAATCAAGGCGAGTGGGAATAGGAAGAACCATGTACCAATCTTTTGCGTCCTCCTCGAGAGTAAGTGGAAATCATTGGGCCATGAGTTGAGGAGAGACCTTCTTCGGGATCATTGCCCATATAGGGCAAGAGTTGCCTTTGAAATTTCCCACATCAAGAATCTTGAACTTGTTGGGGGAGAGATTGCATTGTATTTATGAGCATGGAAGATTGGGAGAGAGCTGTGTCAGGACCCTTGCCCAAACTAAGCCCACTAAGTTTTTGGTCAATATAGGACATGAGAGTATTGACCATAGTGCCATTGTTGTCATCGACCTTGGGCTCTTCTGCCTTTCGTCATGGAAAATAACCTATGGAGCTAACTTTATAGATTTGGGTTGGAGAAATTGTCATACACCACGTATGACGATGGCCACATGGGGACTCAGGAAGAAGTCCAAGATGTGAAGATGGTGAAGTTGAGTGGTCCATGCTTGGGGAATAATTTTGCTTAAGAAATCGGTATGTTGGATAGTAAGTTTGATGGGTCAAGCAGGCCGACAATATAGACATGAAGTCAACAACCCAACATTAGGCGGGATCCAGAATAGGTAAGCGATGGGTGGCAAAGAAGACATAGAGGAACCAAGTCTATGACAAACATGTGGACTCGCAAGGTTCGTGGATGAGACTGTAGAGGAAGATGAGTGGGTATGTGCAAAGAGGATCACAAGAGGTGATGACTCGAGGAAGGTGGTACCCGATTATTAGGTTGAAGGACCGCTCTTCTTCAACTCATCTCGAGAACTAAGGAAGAAGGAAGGGTCGGGCATTACCAAGTTCAATTGGCTACTGACGGAAGATTTGTATTTGGAGAAGGCATTCTTGGATGGGACTATGATGAAGGTAGCCACGAGATTTTTTGTTTTGTCTACAGGTGAGAGATTGTTAGTATTGTAGACAAAATAGGATACTACAAGCAAAGGAAAGAAAAGAGGTACGGACCGACAAGAAGTCAGTTGCACGACCGTGCATTGTAGGTTGCACGGTCGTGCAATTGAGAGATTTGGGAGTAGTTGGGTTCATCCTGTCTGGCACAACCGTGTCAGACGACAGATCTGATTTCATTTATTCCATTAGATTCCTTTCTTAGAGAGCATGTAGGGTTCTTATAGGGATTTTGTTTTATATTCTATAAATACCAATGTGGCAGCCACAAATACATTGCAGTACGAAAACATATTATTGGAGAGATAGCTTGTTAACGCCCCCGAATTAGTTGATTTGTTTAAGAATCTAGGTTAACAAACCGTGTTCTTGTGCGTGAGATTCGTTTGTGTTCATGTGCGTTCTTGTTTGTTTCTTAATTCTTTTGGGGCCTAGTTCCCAACAAGCTCACTAATTTGTTCGAACTCGAGTCGAATCGAGTTTCGAGCTATTTGCAACTTTTTTTACGAATAACTCGAGTCGATATCGAGCTCGATGTTCGAACTCGAGTAGAATTGAGTTTTGAGCAATTCGCGATTTGTTCGCGAACAACTCGAGTCGATATTGAACTCGAATTATAATGAGCCGAGCTCAAGCTTAAACATTTTTCAATAAAATGGGTTCTTAACTAGCTTATCGAGTTGAGTTTGATCTTATCAGCTCAAGTTTAAGCTTATCGAGTCGAGTTCGAGACGGTCGAAAACAAAAATTCCATTCTAGCGAGGTTATCGAGCCGAACTCGAGCTTGAGTTGATCTTGTACAAATAATACTTGAGCTTTTAACGAGCTTAATGAATCGAACACGGTCGAATCGATAACAAAACAAGCTTTACAACTGGTTCGAGCTCGAGTCGAGTTACACCTCGATCTTAAGCATTTACGAGCTAAGCTCGAGTCTACGGCTGATTCTGAACATTGCCTCCACGCCTACTGCGCCTGATTAGACTAGTTTTCCCATTACTTGGAAACCTTTGAGAATTGAGGGGGGTCTCACAATTCATGGAAGACTAAGAAGCAGGCTACAGTCTCTTCGGTAGAGGCGAATTATCGTTCCATTCCATGGCTAGTATCAATTGTGAATTAAAATGGCAACGTGGTTTAACGACTCGAGCCCAGAGACCCGACCCGCATAAGCATCACTCACTGACTCATTGAGCACAAACCACTTGGCTTACCTTTGGACCACCCAAAAATCCATAGATATTATTAGTGCTCCATGGTAGGTTTGTGGATTTATAAATATCACACTAAACTCTCACATATTTATGTATGGGATGTAGATATCACAATCTCCCTTAGTCAAATACTTGTTGTCCTCGGCAAGGTCCACTTTCTTTACTGATCTTTAACTAGGTTCTACTTTACTACATCAGCATTTTTAGTGTTAAATGTTGTAAATTAAATTTATTATCATCATTACCCTTGGTGGGTTAGCCACCATATATAGAGTTATAGGAAATCTGAGCAGATGGGTTGTTTAACCTCATGCTAAAATTCAAACCCAAATCTTACTCGGTCAACGGCTGCCCATGTTAGATGTCCAAACTATTGGGTGAACATTGGGAACAACTCATGAATTTCTGTATTTTTCACCTCATGAAGTAATATAACATTTGATTATACGGATTTGACCAGTATGAATTTTGACTGGAAAAAATAGTGTATTTTAAGAGAAGAGTTGAGATAATCAAGTATTTTAATTACTAGACTTACAACTGGTGCATCGATCTGTTTGTTTATGTGTCTCTATATAATTTCTCTACCTATTAATTTTTTAGGTGGTCTCCCATGAGAACAAGGGGATCCGTCTCATACATGAGACGGGTCGACCCATGACCCATGAGGCATGACCCGCCACGTGGCAACCTCCCAGAGGTCCAAAATTTTTTTTTTTTTTTTTGAGTTTTTATATTATTTTTTCGGCTTTTCAGCCGTTCACCAAAAGTAATAGTTACCATAGCTTAATGTAATGACTGTATACATATAAAGTAACATTGTTCATAAGATAACGTAACACCTGTTTTACAAAAACAAAAGCTCGTTTTACACATTTTTTCAAATGTAATACTAACTATAATTACATGTAACCCAAACAATATCTAAATGTAACTATCATTTATACTGAAATGTAATACTGCTTTTGCAAAAATGTAAAATATTATGTATTTTGATTTAATTTTTTGAAAGAAAGTAACATTTGAAAAGTAACAACTCATAAATGAATGTAATTGTTTGTACAAGTAAATGTAACACTTTAATAAAAGAAATTATAACATATTTCTATAGATAATGTAATACTTTTACATGTAACACTAATCAAGTGTTTTTAGCTCTAAAAATGTAAATGGTTGAATTATTACTTTTTCTATACACATGTGTTACAATTATGTATAAACATTATTACATATAAGTAACACGTTCGTTACATTTTAGTTGTAATAAGTATTACTTTTGGCAAACGAAGAAAACATAGAAAAAACACTGTTACTTTTTTGTATATATGTATTAGTTTTATGTATACAAACTGTTACTTTATATGAATACAGTCATTACATTAAGTTATAGTAACTATTACTTTTGACAAACCGAAAAAAAAACCAAAAAAAAAATATAAAAATTTAAATATATATATATATATATATATATATATATATATATATATATATATATTGGGCCTATGAGAGGCTGCCGTGGCAGGTTCGACCCCTGGGTCTTGGAGCCGGTTCGTGGGTCGGGCGAGCGGGTCAAAAACCGACCCATCTCATGGATGAGACGGATCATGCATGTGTGCACACAAGTTTTTGTCTTAATTTTTAGTTACTTTATTGTCTCACGATAATTTCCCTTTTATTTCTTTCAACGGAAAAAGGGCAATGCGCCCTAAATTTTCATTAATACTAGGAAAAATACCGTGCGTAATTTATTACAATTTGTATTTTATTTTGGTTAGTCAAGTAAATTTCATTATAATTAAATTAAATTAAATTATTATAAAATACAGCTAAAAGAAAGAAGGTGTAAAAAGTAAATAATAAATTATATTGTAATTTTTAATTTAGTTTGAGGGGATAAATTAAAGAGTAATCATTTTCTAACTTTTGAATTTAAAGCTAAGATTAATGTTTTCTTGTGACTTTCTTTTGTTTACTGGATTACTTAAAAGTTGCCTTATCATAAGCTTTTTAATGTGACTTTATATTTTAATTATGACTTTTCATTTCTTATACCCGAAAAGTCAAAGTTACTTTTTCATAATTATTATTAATGTATTAAGTTATATTGAGACTTTTCATATTTCAGAAACTGTTGAGGTGGTCTCCCATGAGAACAAGGGGATCCGTCTCATGCATGAGACGGGTCGCCCCATGACCCATGGGCCGAACCCGCCACGTGGCAACCCACCATTGGCCAAATTTTTTATTATTTTTTTTTTTTTTTGGTTTTTTTTGAGTTTTTATATTTTTTTTCGGCTTTTCAGTGGTTTAGCAAAAAATAATAGTTACCATCTCTTAAAGTAACATTGTTCATAAGTAAACGTAATACTTGTTTTAAAAAAACAAAAGCTCGTTTTTACCCATTTGAAAAGTAATAACTTATGTATATGAATGTAATAGTAAGTTTATACAAGTAAATGTAACACTTTGATTGACGAAATTGTAACAGATTTCTATAGATAATGTAATACTTTTACATGTATCATGATAAATTTGACCCCATTGTAACTTATTGTTTGAATATGCATGCAAAGTTGACAACATCTATAAAAATGATTATAATGTATCATGATAAATTTGACCCCATTGTTTTAAATAACAAAAAATACAAATTCTCATATAAAAATGAATATGCATGCAAAGTTGACAACATCTACGTCCAAATTAAAGATAACGACTTTTGTCCGTCTCGCTCCGACGTTCGATTTGATATGCGGTGCGTTCCGCGGTTCATCCGGAGTCAAAAGTTATGACGGTTTCGGCGCACTCGCTGAAATTACTCCAAAAACTTCAACGCGTTAGTGTCCGCATCAATTAGTAATTTAAAACATCAAACATACTTTATTTATAGAATCCTTCATTTTTGTTTATTTTTTATTTTTATTTTTATTTTTGCAAAATATGTGGCTCGATTTTCTTCACCGAGATATACTGCTACATCACATTTCTTATCTTTAGCCATATCTTAAAATTCAACTAACTGAATGATTATAATTTCTAATATTTTAATTTAAGATATCCATTATCTTTAGCCTACTAAAATTAAGTAATCATGTTTTCGTAATTTAAGCTCAGAAAATATTTGATTTAAAAAAAAAACCAGTTTTAAAAAACTAAATCATTTCCTGAAATAAGTATTATATACATTTGCCTATAGAATAATGCCACGTGGATTTCCACGTCATAATTCCACGTGGCTTAATGAGAAGGCTTGAAATGTTTTTGCTTTTATATATTATGTAGATAGATGTGTAGATTTTACCATTAATTATTAACTTTAATTTTTTTTTTCACTAAATAACAAAAAATACAAATTCTCATATAAAATGAATATGCATGCAAAGTTGACAACATCTACGTCCAAATTAAAGATAACGACTTTTGTTCGTCTCGCTCTGACGTTCGATTTGATATGCGGTGCGTTCCGCGGTTCATCCGGAGTCAAAAGTTATGACGGTTTCGGCGCACTCGCTGAAATTACTCCAAAAACTTCAACGCGTTAGTGTCCGCATCAATTAGTAATTTAAAACATCAAACATACTTTATTTATAGAATCCTTCATTTTTATTTTTATTTTTATTTTTATTTTTATTTTATTTTTATTTTTATTTTTGCAAAATATGTGGCTCGATTTTCTTCACCGAGATATACTGCTACATCACATTTCTTATCTTTAGCCATATATTAAAATTCAACTAACTGAATGATTATAATTTATAATATTTTAATTTAAGATATCCATTATCTTTAGCCTACTAAAATTAAGTAATCATGTTTTCGTAATTTAAGCTCAGAAAATATTTGATTTAAAAAAAATCAGTTTTAAAAAACTAAATCAATTCCTGAAATAAGTATTATATACATTTGCCTATAGAATAATGCCACGTGGATTTCCACGTCATAATTCCACGTGGCTTAATGAGAAGGCTTGAAATGTTTTTGCTTTTATATATTATATAGATGTGTAGATTTTTACCATTAATTATTAACTTTAATTTTTTTTCACTAAATAACAAAAAATACAAATTCTCATATAAAAATGAATATGCATGCAAAGTTGACAACATCTACGTCCAAATTAAAGATAACGACTTTTGTCCGTCTCGCTCCGACGTTCGATTTGATATGCGGTGCGTTCCGCGGTTCATCCGGAGTCAAAAGTTATGACGGTTTCGGCGCACTCGCTGAAATTACTCCAAAAACTTCAACGCGTTAGTGTCCGCATCAATTAGTAATTTAAAACATCAAACATACTTTATTTATAGAATCCTTCATTTTTATTTTTATTTTTATTTTTATTTTTATTTTTATTTTTATTTTTATTTTTATTTTTGCAAAATATGTGGCTCGATTTTCTTCACCGAGATATACTGCTACATCACATTTCTTATCTTTAGCCATATATTAAAATTCAACTAACTGAATGATTATAATTTATAATATTTTAATTTAAGATATTCATTATCTTTAGCCTACTAAAATTAAGTAATCATGTTTTCGTAATTTAAGCTCAGAAAATATTTGATTTAAAAAAATCAGTTTTAAAAACTAAATCAATTCCTGAAATAAGTATTATATACATTTGCCTATAGAATAATGCCACGTGGATTTCCACGTCATAATTCCACGTGGCTTAATGAGAAGGCTTGAAATGTTTTTGCTTTTATATATTATATAGATGTGTAGATTTTTACCATTAATTATTAACTTTAATTTTTTTTCACTAAATAACAAAAAATACAAATTCTCATATAAAAATGAATATGCATGCAAAGTTGACAACATCTACGTCCAAATTAAAGATAACGACTTTTGTCCGTCTCGCTCCGACGTTCGATTTGATATGCGGTGCGTTCCGCGGTTCATCCGGAGTCAAAAGTTATGACGGTTTCGGCGCACTCGCTGAAATTACTCCAAAACTTCAACGCGTTAGTGTCCGCATCAATTAGTAATTTAAAACATCAAACATACTTTATTTATAGAATCCTTCATTTTTATTTTTATTTTTATTTTTATTTTTGCAAAATATGTGGCTCGATTTTCTTCACCGAGATATACTGCTACATCACATTTCTTATCTTTAGCCATATCTTAAAATTCAACTAACTGAATGATTATAATTTCTAATATTTTAATTTAAGATATCCATTATCTTTAGCCTACTAAAATTAAGTAATCATGTTTTCGTAATTTAAGCTCAGAAAATATTTGATTTAAAAAAAAAAATCAGTTTTAAAAAACTAAATCATTTCCTGAAATAAGTATTATATACATTTGCCTATAGAATAATGCCACGTGGATTTCCACGTCATAATTCCACGTGGCTTAATGAGAAGGCTTGAAATGTTTTTGCTTTTATATATTATATAGATTACTTTTGGCAAACGAAGAAAATATAGGAATAACACTATTACTTTAAGAGATGGTAACTATTACTTTAAGAGATGGTAACTATTACTTTTCACAAACCGAAAAAAAAAAAAAAAAAAGCAAAAAAAAAAGCAAAAAAAAAAAAAAAAAAAAAAATATTTTTTGGGCCAATGAGGGGCTGCCACGTGGCAGGGTCCCCCCATGGGTCCTGGAGCAGGGTTGTGGGTCGGGTAATGGGTCAAAAAAATGACCCGTCTCACCCATGAGACGGGTTGGAGTGTTCTCACACAAGTTTTTGTCGAAACTGTTTTGCACTTAAATGCATACATATAATTATTTTTTCAAAAATGAATCCATATAGAAATTTTATATTGATGCAAATTTATATTATTAATACACTCATAATAATTAAAGTAACAATTTTAAATTTAATATAATTATACAAACGTATAATATTAATACACTTATAATAATAGATGTAATAATTTTAAATTAATGCAGACTCTTCACCTATCTTCTTCTCTGCTCTATTTGTATATACTGTATATTAGTATAGTACTTTAATAGTACTGAATAATAGAATGTGTCTATCTATTATATTAGTAGAATGTTATTGTCTAATAGCTATTTTTTCTAATATAGTAACTAATAATATAGTATGCTAATGATTAACTAATATCGTAATCATTATCTTAAATAGCATATTAGCTAGTAATGATAAACTTCTTTATATAGCAAGTTAAACATTCACTTATATAGTACCAAGTATGAGTGGCGGATCTATGATCTGTTGTTGTCAGGGGGCCAATCTATATAATATATAAAAGCAAAAACATTTCAAGCCTTCTCATTAAGCCATGTGTAATTATGATGTGGAAATCCACGTGGCATTATTCTATAGGCAAATGTATATAATACTTATTTCAGGAAATGATTTAGTTTTTTAAAACTGGTTTTTTTTTTTAAATCAAATATTTTCTGAGCTTAAATTACGAAAACATGATTACTTAATTTTAGTAGGCTAAAGATAATGGATATCTTAAATTAAAATATTATAAATTATAATCATTCAGTTAGTTGAATTTTAAGATATGGCTAAAGATAAGAAATGTGATGTAGCAGTATATCTCGGTAAAGAAAATCGAGCCACATATTTTGCAAAAATAAAAATAAAAATGAAGGATTCTATAAATAAAGTATGTTTGATGTTTTAAATTACTAATTGATGCGGACACTAACGCGTTGAAGTTTTTGGAGTTATTTCAGCGAGTGCGCCGAAACCGTCATAACTTTTGACTCAGGATGAACCGCGGAACGCACCGCATATCAAATCGAACGTCGGAGCGAGACGGACAAAAGTCATAGGGTAAAGCCCCTTGAGGCGGGGTCTAAAACAAAAAAAAAATGTTATTTAAGGCCTTAAACGGGCTTCTTTATATCCTTGCAAATGAGATGGTGAACTTATATTCTGAGTTTGAAAATATCTTTCATCACTTAATATCCTTGCAAATTATATGGTATTATATAGATCACTTAATTTGATTTTGTACCGTTATCTCAGTTTGAAAATGCCTTTCATCAGTTTTTCTTAATTAATTAACTTTATTATTCCCGTCGAATTCCGACGGGTTACTCACTAGTATTTTAAATGACAAAAATGATACATAAAAAATTACATTATCTAACCCATTTTTTTACCCAAACATATACTAAAGATCAGTATGTGTACCGTTTGTATTGTAAGAAGTAAATAGAGACATATAAATTATAATGAGCATAATATGAGAAGAAAGAGAATGAATAAAGCAATAGACTGAAGGGGAATAAATACATAAAAGGAAGAGATCTAACAAGATGGAGATTTTCTATATTTCTCTCTCTATATAAACAATAAAAAGACAAAAGGAAAGTTGACCAATCTTAGAGTGATTGTTTTCATGAGATCAATTCAAAAAGTTTCCTAAATTAATAAAAGGCTTCCTAAACTAATTTACACTACATGTGTGTAGAACGAGATCTGGAAATATGGATATAGTAAATCACAGGAGTGATTTATTCTCCCAATTTTTATGCTAATCACTTTCCCATTATATTTTAGTATACAAGTGTATAATTACATATATGAGGGGGGTCATTTAATTTTTTTGAGGGGGGTCAAGTGTTATATTTGAGGGCTTAGTGTAATAAACCTCGAAAATTTGAAGCGTCAGAGTAGAAATAATTCGAAAGTCATGGGGGTCAGTTGACCCCTCCCCCTTATACATGGATCCTCCCCTGAGTAACTAATACTCCCTCTGTCCCAGCTCACTTGACACTTATTTCCATTTTGGTCTGTCCCAGCTCATTTAATACTTCCTAAAATAACATACTTTTTATAATTTTATATTTACTCTACCCCACCACTGATTCTTTATCTTCATTTTCCACCACTCATTTATTCAACCAACACTACTATTTACCCCACTCATTCTCTCTCTTCATTTTCTACCACACATTTTTTTTATTTTATTATTTTTCCTTAGTTATTGTGCCCACCTCTTGGGTGTCAAGTGAGGTGGGACGGATTGAGTATTTAATTATTTAATGTTTCTAATTATAATTTATTATGATGGTATCAATTAATAAATAATAAATTTAATAGTATCATATATAGTAACTGCTATAATAATTAATATTATTAATCAATAGTAAGCTAAATGATACTACCTCCGTCCCAGTTTAAGGTTCTTAGTTTTTTAGAGGTTCATTTGAAGGAACTTTGAGCATGTAATGAAAATTTTAAAACTTGTTAGTGGTACACCATTATAAATACTATCGATAACAACTTTTAGATCTTATTGCTCAAAGTTCCTTCAGAGAAACACACAAAAAAAAAAACTAAGAATCTTAAACTGGAAGGGAAGGGGTAGTAGTTACCCTTTACGAAAGGTAAACTCTGTCTTAGGGATATTTTTAGAAAGATTAATTTTCATAGAAAAATCATAAAAATATTTATTATTCACTCTCAAAATTTTTGTTTGCAAAAGATATAATGATATATGAAAATAAGTTTTAGGTACAAAATTATTTGAAGGTAAAATAAAAAAAAACATTTATTTTTGGACAAAATAGGACATTCAATTTGGAATAATGAGAGTAACTATTATAATTTACTAATATTAGTAATCATTATAATTAATTTCTTAAAAAAAACTTATATAATAGCTATTAAGATTAACAAATACTATTAATAATAAAGGTTAATATATATAGTAATTATTATAATTAACTATTATTATCAATAGTAAAAGTTAAGCTATATAATAACGTAATTAATACTGTAAATAGGAATGGTTAACTTATATAATAACTATTAACGTTAACTAATACTATTAATAGTAAAAGTTAACTTATATAGTAACTATTATAGTTAACTAATATTATTAATAGTAGTAACTATTATAGTTAACTAAAACTATTAATAGTAATAGTTAACTTATATATTAACTACTATAGTTAACTAATACTATTAATAGTAATTGTTAACCTATATAATAACTATTAGTATTAACTAATATTATTAGCTAATAGTAAGAATATCAAGAGCCACTTATAATTAAGAACAGTGATGATGTGGCCTCACCAAAAGCAAGTATTAGCCAAAATATGTCCACATGGCGAATCCGTAGCCCTCCGCCTTGACTTTTAATATATATAGATTTTTCTGTAAGAATTTTTAATTAATACTAATAATAAATCTATATATATATATATATATATATATATATATTAAAGTTGGCCAAAAGAGCTATGGTATTGACATGTGGACAAACAATGGAGAAAGCTTGCATTTAGAGAAGCCACATCAACAATATACTAATAAATAAGTGACTTTTCATTTTCTTTTCATTAGCAAATACTATTAGCTAATAATAATAGTTACTATAAAGGGTAACAATAATAGTTAACTATTATAGTAACTATTACTATTATTAGTAATAGTTAACTATAATAGTTAACCATTATAGTTAACTATTACTCTTATTAGTAATAGTTACTATTATAGTTAACTATATTAGTTAACTATTACTATTATTAGTAATAGCTATTATAATAGTTACCTTATGTAGTAACTAATAATATTAACTAATGGTATTAAGAAAATAACAGTTAACTATTAATAGTAAGAGTATTAGTTAATTATAATAGTTATTATATAAGTTAAATATTAATTTTAATATTAATTAATCATAATAGTTACTATATCAATTAACTATTACTATTAATAATATTATTTTATTATAATTATTATTATTCCCTCCGTCCCAGTTTAAAGTTCTTACTTTCCTTTTTGGTGTGTCCCAATTTATATTTAACTATTATAATTAACTATTATAAAATAAAAATTACTATTAATAGTATTAGTTAATCATAATAGTTACTATATATATTAATTATTACTATTAATAGTATTATTAGTTAATCATAATAGTTACTATATAAGTTAACTATTATTATTAATAGTATATTAGTTAATCATTATACAATAAATGTTAATATTTAATATTAATAGTACTCACTCCGTTCGAGAGTAAGAGTCCTACTTTCTATTTTTGTACGTCCCACTAAAAGTTTATTTTCTAAAAGGACAAATGATGAGAAAGAATGAATAGTGTTTTGGACAATTATACCCTCAACACATTTGCAATGTTTACCAATTTTGTATTGTGTATTTAATAACTGTGCACAAACAAGGCAGGACTCTTACTCTATGTCTAGGGCGTAGGGAGTATTAATTAATTATAATAGTTAATATAGAGGTTAATTATAACTATTAGTATTATTAGTGAATAATAATAGTTATTATATATGTTAATAAGTACAATTAATAATATTAGTAAATTATAATAATTATTTTAATTATTACTAAAAAATTAACACAAAACCAATAAACTTATTATTCCCTCCCAATCATTTACTCTCCTAACTTACTTTTACACTCACAACACTTACTTTACTTCCATCATTTCTTAATCTACGTGCAAATAGGAGGTAGGACTCTTACTCCGGGACGGAGGGAGTGATATTTAACCATTATAACTAACTAATACTATTAATAGTATTAGTTAATTATAATAGTTAAATATAATTGTTAACTATAATAGTTACTATATAAGTTAATTATTATTATTAATAGTATTACTTAATCATAATTGTTATAATATATATTAACTATTACTATTAATTATATTATTTAATCATAATAGTTAATATATATGTAAATAATACTATTAATACCATTAAGTTTTTTAAATATTCATACAACAAACTTAAATATACTTCTAAATTAATTAAAAAAACATATTTATTACAACTATGTACAACTAAAGCTATGAAAATATTTTGATTAATTTAAAATATACATATATTTTCAAATAAAATTATTATGTTAATTTATCAATTAAAAACATCAAAAAATGAAAATACAAAAATATTAACGGAATAGATTCCCGTGCAGAGCACGGGTTGCCTACTAGTATAAAGTGATGGGAGACTAGACCTGACCATCACAGAACAATTAAGGGGAATGAAGCCTTATCCCCAAGAGAAAAAAAGGCAATGCTAAGGGTACAAAATAAGGTTACAAAATCTTTCTTACAAAATGAGGTGCCGATATTTTATTCGTTGCATCGATAATGGACACAACACACTCTAATTAACAACACCAATAACATTATTACATCTAAAATTTTGAGATTAAGTTTTTGTGACTTTTTTGTGCCCCTAGTATTATTAAAAAAAAAATAAACATGTACAAGGAAAAAAACAAAGAAAAATAAATTAACCCCATATCTTTTACTATCATGCTTCTTCTTGCCAACTTTGAAGGATTTATGTTTTCGATGAATTTAGCCGAATCTTTCATCTAAATCATAACAATATTTTTCCTCTAGTTCATACCACTCTCTATTTCTATTTGACATGCTTAAATGAGATGTGAAAGGAAAAATCTGAAATGAAATGAATATTTAGCTTTCAGAACCATTAAATGATCATTAGTTTGAAAATTCTAATATAGTAAAATGATAAACACAAATACAGAAAATTTAAACTTATTTTAGACAAAATCTTCTAAAGTGAGATCCCAATGGCCACCTCTACGGCATAAATTTTGACTTCTTTAAGATATGATTTCCTTTCCTTTTTGAGACATAAGAATGTGACTAATTTGGAATTTTCCCAAGAGTTAATGAAATAGGAAAATGACTCCTCACCTTAGCCACACCATAAGGGAGGAGACAAAGAGGCTCCTACTACTTTTTGACTAAATGCCCAATAGGGGTAGTCAATGAATAATTGACATTCTTTTAGAATTAAGGTCATGATATAGTTTGATTTTATTATAAAAAACATATTTTTTTTAATATAAAAAAATATTGAGTTACTCGTCTCCTGAGATGTAACACTATGTTCTGATAAAAATAACAGTTTCATATTAAAAAAATAACACATTTACTGTCAAAGGTAACATCAGTTTTGCAAAAAAAATAAATAAAAATATATATAAATAGTTTGATAGTTTTTGTGGTTAGAAAAAGTAATATTTGAAGTGTAACAAAGTGCATATATAATTATAATATTCTATATAGATGAATGTAACATCTTTATTTAGTAAATGTTACTTTTTTCTTTAAAAAAAGAATAAAAATTTATGTATATAATCGGTTTTTGCATTTCAATTGAATGTAAACCCCTAGAAAAGGGTTACTGTAACGACCCAAAAATTTCAATAAGTTTAATATCCATAAATAATAAATATTACAACTTACATTCTCAAAAATAAAGTACAAATCTCTAGAATAACCCAAAATGCTATAAAACTGCTCGGATCCAATCTTTGTCATCTCAAACCTCTATCAATAGTCAACTGCGATTACCGGTCAAATTGCAAAACTGAAACTGGAGGGGGTTAAGCTGGGGAGCCCAGTAAGAAAGGGGATACACAGTATCACAGAAGCCAAAGGAACACAATTATCAAATAACACAGTCCATGAAATTATAAATATGGACGTACCAAAAAGGCTTAAATTTTTATAAATCGACTACCAATCGATCATACTTCACAGTTCGAGGCACTAATTATGTTCGGGTCCAGTGGTCTAACTATCATACACAAACTCAATCTCAATTGTTGGCGCCCACACTCGAAGCCGAACCAACACAAACACAATAACAAAGTCCACTGCAACCGTCACTTAAATTAGTCACATCAAAACCATTCCATATAACAAATCTCGTTTCTTTGAGAACCAAAACTCATATAGCATGCTTTCAATAAAAACAGTATTTTTCAAAGCAATCTCAATATCAAAGCAATTATCAAAATTGACTGAACGATCAATATACGTATCAATAAAAATAGAGCACAGCGATGGGATGGATTTCAAAGAAATAATTACGTGATTAAACGGAGACAGAATCAAATATTGTATAGTCTCCCTTACCTCAAATGTACTTCATTAAAACTCCGCGAAAGAAGCACAACAATACTACTTCTCAAAATCTAACATCAACAAAATAATTTATTATTAGTGATACCTAAATTTAGTCATTAACCTTTTACCCATTCTCCTAAATTAATTCATTATGTATAGATAAACCAGTTACTTTTATTTAATCCCAAACACCATTTATCTTATTGCAACCAAAACACGACAATCTGATTCTCTCTCTCTCTCTGTCTACGTGATTTCACCTTTCATTAACCCATGCCACACACACCACACACGCATAATCCACCATTTGCACACCTTTACTGCCTCTCTCTCTCTCCCTCTCTCTCTCTCTCTCTCTCTCTCTCTCTCTCACTCTCTCTCTATATATATATATATATGTATTGTATGCATAATTTTGTATCTAATCATTTTAATAACTTCAAAGAGATAACCATTGTAATTAATGAAAAAATAATTACCTCAACAAAGCTCTTCCTTAACCATACCAGTCTAAATAACATTCCAAACAGAATTAAATATTTTAATTCTATTTAACCTCAAAAGCCCAATAAATATTGCCACTATAATGGCCCAAAATTAAATAATTAACAATCTACCATCCAGCCCAAATTTACATAGCAGTATGAATGTCCAACTCAAAAAAATTATCTTTTTCTATAACTAATCTTATAAGCCCGAAATTAACTAGATCCCCAAATGAGTTGGTTTTGGGGGAAACTAGTTTCCCCCTAATGTTAAAAAAAGACCGGTTTTGGACAACCAACAAACCAACTCCTACCTTTTCTGAACCGGTTCTCGCTCATTAAAAAAATTAGGGTATAAAAAGTTAAAAACACGCAGTAGCAGGGCAGTCGTAAAGAAGAAAACAGAGGTGCCGTTCTTCCGCCATTTCTCTCTCTCTGTCGCCATTGAAATAGGAGATGGAGATAGAGACATTGGATGAAAATGTCGAATTAGAGGAGATATCTATTACAAACGACAATGAAAATGAAGATATGGAGATCAAATCAGGTAAATTTAATCTGCATTTTTTTCTATTTGAAATTGAAATTGATATTCGAATGAGCTAATTGATCTTATTGAAATTGATTTTATCCTTATAGAAGATTGAGATGGAGATGGAGATGGAGATGGAGATAGTAGATCACAAATGTTATTAAATCATAGGAGAATGAGATTGAAAATGACAATGAAGATCAATTGAAAGAGATGAATATCTTCATTTGGCTCAAAAACACCAGATCTACACTTAATTTGAATCATGTGGTCGTTTGCTGCTCAAATTGAAATATAGATGTTCAAACTGCTGAAATTGAAATAGAATTGATTTAGTGTAACTTGTTGCTTTAGTATAGTAACTTGGTGTTTTGGTATTGTAACTTGATGTTTTAGTACAGTAACTTGGTGTTTTATTAGTGCAACCTGGTGGTTTATCAAGTTATGTTGTATCAGATCTATACTTGGTATTTTAGTAGTGTAACTTGTTGTTTGAACAAACAAACTTGATATTATAATAACGATGCAATTTTTATTAAAATGAGCATTTTGAACATCAACTTATAATATAACTTGGTATTGTTTTAGTATTGTAACTTGGTGTTTTAGTATTGTAACTTTATGTTTTAGTACAGTAATTTGGTGTTTTATTAGTGCAGTCTGATGATAATCAAGTTATGTTGTATCAGATCTATACTTAGTATTTTAGTAATGTAACTTGGTCTTTTAACAGACAAACTTGATATTATAAAAAACAACAAGTTAATAACTTAAAACAATAAGTTTGGACTTAAAAACAATAAGTTTGTATTTCAAAACAAAATGTTACAATTTCACTGACTAGTACCCTTTCTAGACCTAGTTTGTCTGACATATGTTGCAGTCGAACTACCAGCTTTCTTCCTCTTCTACTCGTTGTCTTTGCTCTCAACAACCTTGTCAATGTGGTCATGTTTGATTGCCGGAAAGTCTTCAACTTTATTCGACAAAGACTCTCTTTGCTTGTTTAAATCACTGAGAAACAAGTACCAAACTCAAAATACCTAATCAAGAATAAAAAAAACCGAACAAAAAAAATACTTGAATCAACAGAATAAGCGAACAAAATAGAGTGAGAATCAAGCAAAAAAAAAAAAAAAATTGAAATCAACACATACCTCTATCACGCCATGATTTCACTACGCCTTTCCTTGTTATTTTGCTTATAATCAAACGGTAATTTGCGTCAAATAGAGTGAAATTAACGAACGACAGAAAGAGAATCAAACAAATTTTACTTCAAATTGGAAAAATTGAACAAAAGAGTAGAAGGTTAAAGGCAGTCTTCACCGTTGGAAAAGGAGACGGCGCTGTGTGTTTTTGAGAGAGAAAAGGTACGCGCTTAATTAGGTTTACCGGTTTAGTAAACCGGGTCAAAAGGACGACGTGGGTTTCAATTGTGTGTGACGGCTTCCTCTTCAAAACCGGACTTTTTGTTTCCCCCAAAATTTTGTGTCCCCAAATAACATTAATTAAATGTCAGGTTATCACAGTTACAATTGAGAAAAAAAAAGTTACATTCATTTATTTATAAAATGGAACATTAGTTTAGTTGTCAATCTTATGTTATTTTTAATCTATTTCAGCAAAATTGTGGTACATTTTTTTTTTAAAAAAAGTTTTACATATGAGAAAAAGTGTTACATTTGTTTATAAAAAGTGTTACTTTGGCACAGAAAAAAAGTTGGAGGGCAAAATAAAAAATAAAAAAATAATTTTTTTTGGATTGGTACAGCTTGGCGGCTCGGCTCGACTTTTGAGTCGTCGCACGCTGTGCGGTCGTTGCACAGGAGTCCGGAAATTTATTTTCTACTCTCTCCCTTTTAAAATATGTCGCTTTAGAAGAAAAAAATTGTTTTAAAGTATTTGTCACTTTATTATTATCAAGGCATTTTTTCCTTTTTATCTAAATTATACTCCTATTAATGATTGTAACCTTGATAAACATTTAATCACCTAAAAAATTGAATTATTTGAAAGGTAGTCAATTCTTTTGAACATGTATTTATTACATTTTTTTAATATGCGTGAAAAACTCTAAAAAGATAATTATGGGGGAGCAATTGAAAGTAAATCACGTGAATGGTTTTAAATTAATTTTTAATTGTTAACTCACTTCGATGCCAAATTAAGTAACAAGGGGCATGAAAAAAGAGCCCAAATCCTCTGTATCACTTTGCGTGCTACTTCATGTACCACAAGTGATTTAATGGCTCATAATTGTTAAGAGTGGTATTATTGTAATATTATGCAAACATGTGAACGGCTAGATTAGAAGTAATAAATGGAGTGGCACACAAAAATAGTACAGGAGATCTCGACTCATGAAAAAACTAGAAACATCCGGCATTTCCAAATTCATGTCCCTTGGTAGAGTGATAAGTCAGACTGTCATATACTCCTCCATTACCTTCGTCTCATTTTAAGATTTTAAGTGTAAAAATTGTCTAAGTTTAAAAATTAAAAAATAAATAATTTTATTAAAAAATATACAGTGTTGTGAGTATAGAAAGTGTGTAGGAAAGAGAGTGAGGTAGAGAATGGTTAGTGGATAGTTATTGTATGTATGACATGTAGGGCTCACTAAATACAAAAATGAGCAATGCTAGGCTTTCCAAAAGAAGTTTACAAAATGAAGCATACGAGATAAGGTGACGATATTTTATTGACTATATCCAATTTAAAACACCAACACAATTATGACACCTCATTTTGTAAGCCACATTTTGTAGCCATCTTTTGTAATTTTAGTATTTTCCTAAATTAATATAAAAAATGTTTTTTTTTAAAAAAATTGACTCTTAAGTTAGGACACTCACTTTTAAAAAAAAAAAAATGACTCTTAAAATAAAAATGAGTTGGTTTTGGGGGAAACTAGTTTCCCCCTAATGTTAAAAAAAGACTGGTTTACAAGCAGCCGGTTCTCTCCTACCTTTTCAACCGGTTCTCTCCTACCTTTCAACCGGTTCTCGCTATTAAAAAAATTAGGGTATAAAAGGTTCAAAAACACGGCGGCGCAAGAAAAAGAGGCGCCCGTTCCTCCGCCGTTTCTCTCTCTCTCTGTCTCGCCATTGAAATAGATGATGGAGATCGATGCATTGGATGAAAATGTCGAATCAGAGGAGAGATCTATTACAAAAGATAATGAAAATGTCGAATCAGAGGAGAGATCTATTACAAACGACACTGCAGATGAAGATATGGAGATCGAATCAGGTAAATTTAATATGCATTAATTTGATTTCTGTAGTTTTAGGATAAAAACTGTGTTATTAGCATTGATTTGGTTTACATTAGTGCAACTTTATGGTTTATGTTATTGCTCAAATTGAAATAGACATGATGAAACAGCTCAAAGATTTTTATTTAGTGCAATCTGGTGTTTTTTTAGTGCAATCTGGTATTTTTTAGTGCAATCTGGTGTTTTTATCAAGATTTTTATTTATATATATATATATATATATATATATATATATTAGGATTGTATATTGATATTTTTACGTTGTAAGTTGCTGTTTTTATACATAAACTTGTTGTTTTACAGTGTAACTTGGTCTTTGATCATCAGCCTGTTTTCAGAACTCTTGTTATAGGAACTTTATATTTTGTCTGTGTAACTTGGTATTTTACCAGACAAACTTATGTTACTTAAAACAGTATATGAATATCTTTTGGCGGGGAGTGTCCCTGATGGTGAGAATGTTGCTGGGTCCTTGATGTATCGAAAAGCAAAAACATGCGAAGAGTTATATAAGATGTACAAACAACACGCAAATGCATTAGGATTTTCGACAAAGCTTTCAACTGTGCGTACGTCCAAGAAATATGGAAAACCACTAGAAAGATATTTTAGATGTTCCTGTGAAGGAACATACAAACCAAGAGGATCTGCAGCTATAATTATAAGTCCTGTTGCGGTTGATCATACATTCATCCCGTCTCCATTGCAACCGTTGGATAGTGAACCGAAAAATGATAGGAAAAAAAAAGGAAATGTGTTGTGAAAAGAACAAGCTGTAATGCTATGATGAGGGTGAAATTGCTCCCGAATGAAGACTTATATATAGTTGCACGCCATGATTTAGAACACAACCATGAAATGACAAGGACACAGTGGAACCACTTGAAGCGTAGCGAATGGAGTGTCTCAGATGCAAACGCCATTTTAATTGAACAAATGGAAGATGCTGGTATAAGGCCAATGGATGGATTTAATGTTATGGCAAAAGCAGCAGGTGGGGAAGAGCATTTGGGTCATACTAGGGTGGATCATATGAATTTTGTGCAAAGGTTAAGATCCGAAAAGATTGATGGTGGTGATGCTCAAACTGTTGTGGATCGACTTTGTGATCTTGAGGAAGAGGATTCAAACTTCTATTATAAGATACGCCTCGGAGAAGATTCTAGATTATGCGCATTATTTTGGAGGGACACGATGATGAGAGAGGATTATGAGTTATTTGGTGATGTTGTTATTTTTGATACAACATACAACACCAATAAATATGGTCTTATTTGTGCTCCTATAGTTGGTGTAAACAACCATTGGAACACGGTTATGATTGGTTGCGTGTTTTTGCATAATGAAAAGGCAGAAACATTTTCATGGCTTCTTAAGGAATTTCGAAAGTCAATGGGTGGGAAAGAACCGAAGACAATTTTTACTGATCAAGACTGTGCAATGTCTAAAGCGATTGAAGAGGTATGTAGTTCTTAAAATATGCTTTAATAATTGCAAGTTTGTTTATAAAATTAGCAAGTTTTGGTTATACAATATCAAGTTTGTTTATAAAATTAGCAAGTTTGGGTTATAAAATACCAAGTGATACAGTAACAAGTTTGTTCATTATAACACAAATGTTTCTCCTATATAGGTGTTTGAAGGGAGAACGAGGCATAGGCTTTGCTTGTGGCACATTTTACAAAATGCAATAAGCCATTTTGGAAAACTCAAGAAGGATGACGAATTCAAAGACGAATTTGATCACTGTCTTAGAGGTTGTGCTAATGAGGCTAAGTTTGAACGTTGTTGGCATTCAATGATTGGCAAATATCAACTCGGAGAAGTCACATGGTTTCAGCGTCTATATGAGATTCGAAGCAAGTGGTGCACTGCATTAAGCAAAGACTTCTTTTCCGCCGGTATTTTGTCATCTCAAAGAAGTGAAAGCACTAATCATTCAATTTGTTTCAAAGCAAACAGAAATACGTCACTAATACAAGGTTCTTTGAGTTATTTAACGAGACTGTGAAACGATGGAGGAGTAAGGAACAGCTGAAGGAGTTTGATTCCACTTTCTCTGTCCCACAAGCTGAATTGCGCGGTAGTATTATCAAGCACGCAGGTGAAGTTTACACTTTGGAGATATTCAGGTTTGTTCTACCTGTATTAATTTCATGTGTTAAAACATCAAGTTTCTGTATTAAAAAACTAAGTTTTTGTCTTAAAACATCAAGTTGTTTTTCGAGTAAACTCCTTTTCCGCCCCTCGTACTATGGCCCCAACATCAATTTGACACTCGTACTATTGAAACAACAAATGTATGATGCGTACTATAGTTTTATTAGCAAAATTAACCAATTTACTATTCATTTGTTAACTTTTTTTAACGAACATTATTTTTTTAACGGGCATTAATTTATTTTAACAAAACTAACTTTTGGGGCGATTTTTGAGTTTTTCGCCGGATTTGCGCCGTCGGCCATATCTCCGTCACCGCTGATTATTTTACTGATCCCAACGGTCAATATGAGCGCCTGAGTGATGCGAACATAACCCAGAAATTTGACGACGATCCAACGGTTAATGAAGCGGGAATTTGATTTTTAATATAGCGATTTTTTAGAGATTCTCGTCAGTTTTCGCCGCCGGCCATTTCTCTCTCTCCGGCAATTATTTGGAAGATCCAAAATATGCGATTTGGTTTTGATGGAGATAACAAAAGTTAGTTATAAATTAATGCTCGTTAAAAAAATAACGTGTGTTAAAAAAAGTTAACGACTGAATAGTAAATTGGTTAATTTTGCTAATAAAACTATAGTACGCATCATACATTTGTTGTTTCAATAGTACGAGTGTCAAATTGATGTTGGGGCCATAGTACGAGGGGCGGAAAAGTAGTTTACTCGTTGTTTTTCCCAGGTTTTTTCAAGAGGAGGTAAAGGCTGCATTCGCATCAACTTATCGTATTGGTTTCTCTATGGATGACGGCAACAAATTGTTTGAGATTGCTCATGAAGATCATCCTGAAAGAGTAGAGTCAGTAAGTTACATGAACAATCATGGAGATGTAAGAGTGAATTGTACCTGCAATCACTTCACTGAGGTTGGATGGCTTTGCTTTCATTGCATTAAAGCTTTGAATTTGTCAAACATCAATAGGATACCTGATGTGTACATTGAAAAGAGATGGACAAAAAAGGTAAAAAAGGATGTATGGGACAGAACATACCGAGGGGATGACGTTACACCAACAACCAGACAAATTGACTTTAATCCTTGGACACAACAAATGGCAAGAAAGTATTATGATTTGATGTCAACATGCCACGAAAACATTGCTGCAAGACGTGTACTAGAAGACGGGTTCAACCGAGATTCTCTCCAAATTCAAGAAATATTATCTGCAAACTTGGAAGATACTACTACAGCAAGTGCAACAAATAGTGCTACAGGAAATTCTTCGAGAACTGCACCTGCTATAATTGATCCAGTACGTGCCAGTACAAAAGGGAGGAAAAAAAGCCAAAAGCAAAATTCCAGCGGAAAAGCCAATTTCGGATGAGTTTGGTTCAAAAACACCTAATCAACACTTAATTTGATTTGTGTGATTGGTGTTCAAATTGAAACAGAACCTTGATGTTTTGTGTAACTTGGTGTTTTGGTACAGTATCCTGGTCTTTTGTCATTGTAACTTGATGTTTTATTACATTAACTTGATGTTTTACTAGTGCAACTTCACTGGTCAAACTTGATATATATTTTATTTGGTATAACTTGGAGTTTTAAGATAGTATCTTGGTAATTTTTCAGTGTAACTTGATTTTTTGGTACAAAACCTTGTTCGTTTACTATTGCAACTTGTTCATTGAAGGTCAGCCTGTTATGGGAACTTGGAGTTTTGTCTGTGTAACTTGCTGTTTTACCATACCAACTTGGTGTTATTTAAAACAGTAAGTCCAATCTCAAAAAACACCAGGATGCAAGTTCAACTCATTGAAAAAAGAAATTGGAACTTCAACTAAGCAAGTTTCCAACTTATATATACATGTTTGTTCACTAAAACATCATGTTAGGAACCAAAACATCCCACGCTGTTGACCATGGATTACAAAAACAATCCTACTACTAAAACAGTCACTTCACAGACCTAAAACACAACCATTTTGGAGATACTAATAGCCTTAATAACCAAATGTTAAGTCACATCTACTACTAACCAATTGTTAAGTAACTTCACAGACCAAGTTAAAGCTTTACTAACTAGCAGCCTTTTTAGACCTTGTTTGTCTAACAAACGTCATACCATCATCAGCAGCTTTCCTCCTCTTCTTTTCCTCGTTGTCTTTCTTCTCGAAAACAGTGTCCCTGTGATCTTGTTTGATTTCCGAGAACTCTGCAACTTTCTTTAGCAAAAAATCTCGGTTCTTGTTCATATCACTGAGAAGCAATGCAACAAGAGCCTCTGCCCGAAGAGTAGTCCTTCGCAAATCCTAAACCAAAAGATGTACTACAATTTAAATAAAAATACAAACAGACATACATACAAAAAGATATAAAATTAAATTTAAATTTACCTTGGACAACTCAGGACATTTTTTTTTCCTTGGAAGTCTTTCATCTCCCATATAATGTAAAGACCACAATCACTGTTATGATGGTTTTCTCGAAGCACCCAATCAAAATTCATATATTCAAAATCATAATTTTTGATCTCCTCACATTTTGAGTGACCAAACTCTTTCAACAGTGGACTGAATTCTTGACACTATAAAAATAAATAAAATTAAAAACAATAAGTAACAATAAATAAAAATAAAAACAATTGGAGCAAAAAGGACAAGACTTACCAGAGTCTTAGCAAAAAGGGAAGAATGACACTTCTTAACACCATTCATTGGCAAGTTGTCCAAATACTGACACTTTTTTGTGTCAGTATTCACAACATACTTTGTGTAATGGCCGTGCTTAGCAATTGGAAGAAAGAACTGTGGAAAAAAATGAATTTTAGTATTAAATTTGTTATACAAGAACAAGTAGTATAATATATAAAAACGTTAAAATCAAAATATTAACATTACCAATTTGGTTTCTCTAAGATTATCTTATCACTCATCACTTGATTCTTAACAAATTCTTTCAATGCCCTACGGAATAAATGGCCTTTCTCATGTACACCTTTACCAGGAGAATTCTCAGACCAATGTGGCTGCATATAAAAAACAAAGTTACTATATCATAACATCAAGTTACTATAGCAGTACATCAAGTTAGAATACTAAAACAAGAGTTACAAAAACAAAAACAAAATAAAATCAAACTTACTGAACAGCTGCTGTAACTAAAGATAAACTTTGACATTGTTCCGGACATCAATGTCTTCATCAAAACTGCCCAGAGATCAAGAATTGCGATACTTAATTCCTTTCATTCTTGCAAGGTTTGAATGTCCTCATTAAAAATTAATGCAGAATCTCCATATGAGCAATAGCTACCACTACAAAAAATAAATAAATAATAAGTTATCAGGTAATAACACCAAGTTTACACAAGTTAAACCAAAAAAGGAACAAAATGAAGGATGTTTTACCTATGAACAGAATTCGCAAAGTAGTCGGAAAAGCAGTAGTCAACAACTTTCTTTCTCAAAAGCTTCATTGGCATCAACAAAGTCTTATACTCTTGCATAAACCTTGAGCTCAAAAAAGTTGCAACATTCTCTTCCCCACAATGTAATGTGCACCCTAGACCATCATCTGAATTCTCTTCCACAATTGGGGACAAACGTTTAGGATTCCCTTGATCGTCAAAAGCACGCAAAAGAATAGAATCTGGCAACTCAGTTGTATCAGTATACACATTATAACCTGCTTCATCAACAGTTCCCTGCTCCTTCTCCCTCCCCTCTCCTGCTCCTTCTCCCTCTCCTGCTCTTTCTCTTTCTCCCTATCCTTCTCCCTCTCCTTATCAAAACCAGCTGCATCAGAAGTTGTGAAATCATTCCCACCATCCCAATTGCCACCAGCATCATCAGAATCACTTAGAAGATCAAATGTTGGTCCATTTTTTAATTTGTTCATCCACTTGACCCTCTTCTTCAATTCCATTGTCACAGCATCAATAGCCTCAAAAAACCCAGGAGCATTATAAAAATCTTGACTTGATGAAACTTCCTCAGGCCTGGATCCTGGAGATTCATCAACAGTTTCATTCTCCTTCTCATTATCCTTCTCCTGCTCCTTATCATTCATTTCCTTTCCAACTTTTTGAAGTCTTTCAATTAGTGCATGAGTTATCACTTCCATATCTCTCTTGAAAATAACCATAGCCTCTTTGGAAGACTACACATAAATAAACAAAGTTAAGCCTATTCATAAACTTGTGAAAAAGAAAGTACAGCAGCAAGTACAAACATGAAAACAGAAAGTTTGAACATGAAAACACCAAGTTTATGTATGAAAAATATCAAAAGTTTGCATATGAAACAAGTTATAGAACACATGTTTGTATATAATAAGACAAAGTTCACATATCAAAGAAGCAAGTTTAAATATCATAACATCAAGTCCAGATATGAAAACTGACTACTGATAAACAATAAAACTTACATCATAACCCAGTGCTTGTATCTCCTTGTTTGTTTGACAGCCTTCTGGAATAGAATACCGCACAGTCCTTCCATCTTCTGATATCTATTCTCCTCCAACTTCTTCTCTAATCTCCTCTCGTTCAGTGTTTTCATGGCCTTCTATCAAAAAATCAACATCATCTTCATCATTACTGATTGGATAAGAATCTGTTGACCTAAGATTTTTTCCATACAATTTTTTCTTTGACTCATCATTAGCTCTTTTTTTGAGCTTTTCAACGGTCCAATGTTGAATCAAAGGCCTTTGATAAGGTTCTCTTACACCTTGAAACGGGAATCTGTGCAAGTATGCTAACAATAGCACAAGCACGCACCCACTGCAGCCCCTCATGTTCTTCTTAGCAGTCTTATACTTACCGATGCCTTTGGCCAATCTCTTCAAAATAAAATCACACCAATCAAGCTTTTTGAATATTACCAACATCCTCAAGCATACCCAACAATGACAAGTCAACATGTTTTGATATAATAGGAGCCAAAAGATGACCAACCACATGCAGAACATACAATCTCTTGAACTCATCACCTCCATCTTTCAAATCATCGTGAGTCAGACGTTTTTCAATACATGACAAACGAATTCCTTCTTTCGTTCTCTTAGAATGTCCACAATTAAAATACTTCTCTCTCACAGCCAAATCTTCTTCATTGCTCAATGCATGTATTTTCAGATTCCTCTTGTTCCTGGGAAGGCAGAATATGTCAAAGACATCATTTGTTGTCAATGTATATGACTCCTTGTCATTGACTGTATGCACATATGTATTTGCATCAAAGTTTTGAACAAGAAAAGGGACAATCCCAACAGGAAGCTTCTCAACTTTCAAATCCAACAAAGAGCCAAACCCAATAGATTTGATGTCCTTTATCTGATTATCTGTTAATTTTAGCAATACAACCTTGCTTGGTGTACACGTATGCAAAAATTGTTTTTCCTTCCCATCGATTATACATACTTGACTACGAGACTTAGAAATCTTTTCAGTCCTAGCCTTTCTTTTCTTCTTAGATTTTCCCCCACCACATCCTCCCCATCTGTTACTTGTTCACTAGTTGAAGTTGTATTGGGTAAACTGGTTGTAGTTCTATCGGGTATCTCTGTTTCCCCATCTGATGATGCTGATGTAGAAGAAAATCGTTCCTCAGGAGAATAGTCCGATTCAGAATCACTATTGACATCAGGCTATAACAATAAAAAACAACAAGTTTAAGTATAAAAAAAATTGAGTTTAAGTATTAAAACATGAACTGATAGGTTTGTAAATGACAACATGTTTCTATATAAAAACATCAAGTCTAACTATCAAAACATCAAGTTTATATATAAAAACATAAGTCTCAGTGTTTAAAAAACAGTGTGAAATCAACACAAAAACAAAAAGACAAAATGAACAAAAACAATCACGCAATGGTAGTTATCTACAAAAATTACAAAGAACACATGTAATTTGTTCTTGTAAAAATTATCAAGTTGAAAACAACACTCAAAAATACCTAATCAAAGCATTACAAAATTCGAACAAAAATGCTAGAAATCAAACAAATAAACAAACAAAATAGAGTGAGAATCAAGAGAAAAAAGCTTGAAATCAACACATACCTAATCAAACATTACAAAATTCGAACAAAAATGCTAGAAATCAACACAATAAATGAACAAAATAGAGTGAAAATCAACAGAAAAAATCTTGAAATCGACACATACCTCCATCACGCCCGTCCTCTTCTTCATTACATATCTCTTTGCTTTGGGATTCGCTGCTCTTTTTATCCTCATTGTGCTTGGAATCGAGTGAAATCGAGTGAAATAGAGTGAGTATTAACGGAGGTTAGGTCTGAGAGAGAGTAAGATGGAGATAGCGACGGCGACGGTTAGTCGGAAAGTGAGAGCGATGGAGGTTAGGTCGGAGAGTGAGAGAGACGGAGGTTAGGTCAGAGAGTAGTGAGAGAGATGGAGACAGCACGGTTAGAGATGGAGAGAGAAAGACTCGTACCTTTTCAACAACCGGTTCTCGTTATTAAAAATGAATAAGAGAATTGTATGAACCGGTTTAGAGGTTTATATACCCACTTCCAAAACAGGTATTTTTTCAACATTAGGGGGAAACTAGTTTCCCCCAAAATTTTGTGAATAAAAATAAGACAAATGGAGTATTGAATTAACGAAATATCAACTTGTGTTGGACTAGGATTGACCCCTCAGTGCATAGGCTTTTAGTTTCCTGGACCGAATACTAAAAGAAAATATAATAACTTTGTTTTTTTATACTCCGTCCTACGCCACCGACCTTGACAATCCGTCCTGAGTGAACACGCAATGGGGCCGTTAAACCCCAGGCCCATGGAAGCTATTTCGAAGCAAGTACTAAAGTTTGGGCTCTCTGGATGTGTTAGGTTTCCTTTCCTTTTTCTTTTTTCCTGACCACCTAATCATATTCTCGAGTTCAAATCTACTTTAATAACTTTTTTTTTTTTTGAGTGTTTTTGCAAAAGTGACATGTGTACTTTGTGCAATATATCAATTTGACTCGCGTACTTTGAAAACATCAAATGTGGGTTGCGTACTTAATGTTTTGAAAACTAGTGTTACTCTCATGCGATGCACGGCTGTCACTTACTCAATTTGTATAAATTTAGATGAACTAATAAGAATCGCACATTATAATTGTGAAAAAAAAATTGGAAAAATATTGTCAGTGCAACATCAGCTTGGCCAGGAAATGTATCGTTACGTATCAATATCTTAAAGTTAGCTGCATCTCTAAAGCGAGATAGAGCAAAATATAGTTGACATGACAAAACAACATTTTCTTCAATAAAATATCAACACTAATGTCATCATATATTCGTTAATTGCAATAACAACATCTAAATTTGAAAATTCCTCTTTCCACAAAAAACGAAACATCTTGGCGACTTCTTAAATAGTCAGAATATTCTCTCAAAAATTAAAAATATCATAAAACGGTAAAAATTGCCGTCAAAATCCTAATACAAAATTTTGCTAAAAAACGAAAAAGTTAAAAAAAAAATGATAAAAAGTTCGGAAGCCTGTTTGAGGTCCTAAACTATGTTTTTTGGGCCTTTTATACCCTACATCAAGGGGCTATGACTTTTGTTCGTCTCGCTCCGACATTCGATTTGATATGCGGTGCGTTCCGTGGTTGATACGGAGTCAAAAGTTACGACCGTCTCCGCGCACGCGCTCAAATGACTTCAAAAGCATCAACGCCTTCCGTCCGCATCAGTTACTAATTTTTCACTATATATTGATTATAATTCATGTTTTTTTTTCACTAAATAAAAACATATTAAAAAGTATCATAAAAATCAATATACATGCAGAGTTGACTTCTTGTCCCAAATTAAGGATGATGACATATTTGACTTTATTTACCAAACTTTCCTATTTTGGAGGAGCATATGGGTCTCATTCTAAAAATTGAAAGACTATCTTATTTTTATATTAGTATAGATTTTGATGCCACTTTTTTAACACCCGTTAAAAACATAACGGGACATTCCATATAAGGAGTAAAAGTTCGCACTCCGCTCCCATCCCCATCTCAGACTCTCACTCCCAACCTTTCCTCCATTAATTCTGGCGTTGATCACAGCCCCTCTCTTTCTCTCTTTCTCGTCTGTTCTATCTCTTCTCCATCCATATATGATGTCGCCGTCGCCTCTCCCCCTCTCCTTGCGTCGCCGGAATGTTGTCGAGTGTCGGGATGGATCGTTGACTTTTTGCATCCGGATGAAAAGTCACCAATCTCTCTGGATTCCGCCCTCCTTCTTCCCTGCAAACAATTCCTACTAAGGCAGATAACCTCCTTCTTTAACAACTATCGAGGAGAGAATGAAATTGAAAAAATTAACACACCCAGAGACAAACCCCAAAATTGATCATAAACCCTAAGCCATAGCAGAAAGAGTAAGCAACGAATTAGAAGCAAGACCTGGGTTTGTTGAAGTACACCAAAAGATGAGATGGGTTCTGCCACGTCTTCACCGGTCCACCGTCGGTTATCCACCGACGATTGCGCAGACGTTAAATAAAAATTATGTCTTTCTCTCTCTAAAAAATCCCCTTCGCAAGGTGTGGTAGATAATAATTTGGATGATTTTTGGGGGAAAAATATTTGATTTTGTGTACAGATTACGGGCGGTGGGATGATTGAATGAGGAACCAATTAATTTTCCAAACTTCTGTAAGGTGACCCGTAGAGTACGTGAAGCACAACTCCTCATGAACTGAAATAATTGAGATTGCGAGCTGAGCGTGGGAGGTGTTGGCGATCGGAATTGAAGGCGTAGACGGGGCGGAGATGGAGTAGTGGAGGGTGGCAACCGGATCTGGTGCGGCGCAAGAGAGAGCGGAGAAGTGGCTCGGCCGTCGGGCCTGTGCAGAGGGAGTAGCCGGAGAAGATGGAGGCGCTGAGTTTGAGTTGAAAACCGCCAGCGGACTGGAGTGTGGGCCTTGCGATGGAGAGAGAGAGTTTGGTCTGGAGTTGTAACCAGAGATGGGTACATGGTATTTTTTAATTCAGCCATTCAAGTTTTATTCCTTACACTTTTACTCCTTATATGGAATGTCCCGTTATGTTTTTAACGAGTGTTAAAAAAGTGGCATCAAAATTTTCAAAACATTAAGTACGCAACCCACATTTGATGTTTCCAAAGTACGTGATTCAAATTGATATATTGCACAAAGTACGCATGTCACTTTTGCAAAAATCTCCTTTGTTTTTTTATACCAAATGAAGTATCTCATTCTTTAATACTCCCCCTTCCCAAAATGATCTTCTCATTTGCCATTTTTCATTGTCCTAAAAAGTTATTCACATTTCTACATTTTAGGCTTAAACAAAGCTTGGCCAGTGAAGCAAGTGTTCATATCCTTAAAAAGTTTGAATAGTCAAACGTGAATATCATTTTGGGACGGAGGGAGTAAAATATACTCCCCCTCCGGGGAAATTACTTTTCTTTTTTTTTTTTTTTTTTTTTTTTAGTCTATTCCAGAATTTTCAGAATAAGCGTTCACTTTTTAAAATGACAAAAAATCGTTACTGCTCATCACACGCATTCTCTCGTACTTTACTTTGAGGAAGTATTGTGTGAGACGGTCTTACACATGAGACAGATTTTGACGAGAGAGCAAATGGGCTTGTCTTGCCCCGCCCATAGGGGCAAACCATTTACTCTTTCAACGAGACCCGTCTTACGTGTGACACCATCTCACACAAGTTTTCGTCTTTTACTTTTATAATCACAATACCAATCAACTTATTATTTCCTACCACACATTCTCTCTCCTACTTCACTTTTCATACTCACAACACTTACATCACTTCTAATATTTCTTAATTCCCGTACAAATGAATGGGTGGACACTTATCTAAGACAAAGCGAGTATAATTTTGGGGAGTTAAGGATAAGAGAAGTTGAATACTCAGTATTATTATTGAATTAATAATTATATAATTGAATATACTCATGGTGATATCAACATTAATAATTGTGAGTCATTGGACTATTTATAGTGGATGTTGTAAATAATTTGGTAAATTGTACATGAAATCTCAATTCACCCACAAGAGTTAAAAACATTTGACCAGTAGCAAACCTTGCGTTAGTAAAATGTGTTAATTTGGATCGGGCAATGATATGGGCACAAAAGAAGGTTGTAAAATGAGGTGACGATATTTTATTGGTTGCATCGATTGTGGACCCGACACACTCTAATTAAAAGCAACAATAAAAATTATGACACCTCATTTTCTAAGCCAAATTTTGTAAAAAATTTTGTGACTTTATATTTGTCTATTTAATCTGATTTAATGGATTGGTAGGGGCTGGGCTTGAGCACGCTGTTATAGTACTTAAGTAATTGCAAGTGTGATTCCAGTTGCCCCTTCTACAGTATTTACTTTAACTTCATATCATTATTTTCTTTCCTTTTTTAGGCATGGGAATGAGAGTAATTTGGAATTTTCCCATGTCTTAATAAGGAAAATGACCCCTCACCTAACAACAAACAACTAAGGAGGGGACAAGGAGGCTGCTACAACTTTTTCCATTCAACTCGATTGAGTTTCTCATAGCCTATGATTATGGACACAAATAATTACTAAAATAGAAGAAACCGGTGTGAAACCGTCTCACGTACGAAACGAATTTCGTCCTCTCTCATCGGGACCCGTCTCACACGGGAGACCGTCTCACAAGAGTCTTTCTCAAAATAGATTATATCACGTACTTTGTCTTAGTTTTTAAATAATGCTAAACGTTCGATGTGGATAGTATACTTTTGCATCCGTCATCAGATATTGCAACGGACTTATATTTAACGTATGGCGTTAAAAGGAAAGATAACGCCACCACGTCATCAATGACATTGAATTCGATGATGTGGTGAAGACATGGCCATGACGTGACAGTGTTGCGTTAGCAACCTTATTAATTTTTTGACACTTATATGTTATAAAAATAAGTTTGTTACATTATATTATTTGATAATTAAATCGAACATATATTACGGAATTTAACGTTGCATTATTATATGAAAAAAAAAATGCAAAATTACTTTGCATATTTAGTAGATTTGGCCGGTTTTAAAGGTTAGGGTTCTGACCACCGTAGTATTGCTTTTCAAGTTTTGATGTTATATTCCAACAAATTATTATTTTTTGCTTCTGTATCTCTTATGTCTTGAAGGACTATTAATGAATGCAATTTATACTTGCATCATCAAACACTTTTGTCTCATGTTAAGAGTTGATTAATTATTCCAAATCAAGGGTTAAGGAGTGAAGTCCTAATGGAATTAGCTAATTTTGTTTGGCCGTTTTGTAGCATCCAACAATTAACAAGGATTAAGCAGTCCTTAAGGAACTAAGATTAAGTGTGTTAGAGTATATGTATTTATACTCTATTCTGTTCTAATTTAATTCAGTAGTTCAATTATTCAGAGAGAAAGATAGATCAATAATTCTAGATCTAGGGTTTGCACAGTCGAGAATTTGTGATCAAAATTCGTGCAAATTAGATTAGTGTGGTCATCTTCTGTAATTGTTTCTCCGGCTATATTAATAATATATGTTCTCCCTTTGCCCGTGGACGTAGCAAATAGGTTGTTGGTGAACCACGTAAATTCTGTGTTTTTATTTTGTCGATTTGTGTTCGTTATTTTCTGTCATCTCTTGGTTTGATTTACTAACAAGGGGCATCAGAGCCTGGTTAGTTGAGAAAGATTAGGGTATTCCGTTGCTGCAGAAGAGATCAATTTCGGGATGAACCAGAAGGTGGGAAGAATAGGTTTTGTTTATGGTAGATCGAGGTGCAGATCGCGTGCAAAAAGCGTGTAGATCGCGTGCAGTTTTAGTGCAGCCCGCGTGCAGTTTTGGTGCAACGCACGTGCAGTGTCCGTGCAAAAATATGGATGTCTAGGTTGAACACATCTGGTATTTATTATGTTGCCTCTTTCATATTTGAGCACGGGATTTTCCTGGTTATTCTGAAGCTCTTCACTGTAGAGGATCGATAATCAATAAATTTGAGAGCAGTCAGTGATTGCTCATCTGTGCTAGCAATAGCAAATCTAGTAGATCTGAATCTGGAAGTTCGTTTGGTGCTTGTTGGTGATCCAAGAACGCATCTGGAACATTCTGGAGTCTGATATCTGCATCTGAAGTCGGAGAACTGGAGCTAGGTTTCTGTGATCAAAATTTAGCTATCTGGTAAAATCTGAAGATCTAACATCTTGTGTAGTCTATTCTAGTCATCTAGAAGTAGATACAAAATTTGTATTATCTGAGGCAATAATCTGGTTAGATTTTAGAATTGTACATCTGACTACACATCTGAATAAATCTGAGTCGGCTGCTGTAAGCAGTGACAAATCTATAGAGGATTCGTATCACATGTGTCCGCGCAAGGAGCAGTTTACAACATATGAGCAGAAAGATGGAGGTTATATATATATGGCTAATGGATCTGTCTGCGGGGTAGTTGGCATACGCTCCATAAGGGTGAGGACTTCTGCTGATGAATTTTTCACACTGAACAAGGTTAGACATGTTTCACGAGTAACGAAGAATATGATATCTCTTAGTCGGCTGGACAAGAAGGGGTAGAGTTTAAAAGGTGAAGGCGGTGTTCAGAATGTCTGTAAGGGTTTGGATGTGAATTCTGAGACATGTGATGGTGTGGACAAACAGGTGGAGCAGCGATTTACTCTAGGTTGGAGTGAGCTGGGCAAGCCACTGTTAGGAGATCAACATACACCAATTCTGAATCTGAGAAGTGAATATGGGATCAAAGAGAGGCTGTTGGGAGCTTCTAAGGGTCCTTATAATATTGTCACTTCATCTGTTTTGATTGGCAAGATCCAATGTCGTTTGGATGTGCCAAGTCTAAAGTTTTGTTAGTTGTTTGTTGGGGAGATGTTGAGTGCACATCTAGTGTCCAGTGGGATACATGCATGCAAGATTTTTGGTTGTCCGAATGACAAATCTGGTGTCTTTGACGGAATTGACACTGAGGCAAACGTGGAAAAAATATGTTCTGGTACGAAGGATGTGGCTCAAGGTGGAGTTATGTCAGTGTTTCGTAAATCTAAGTTATTAATTTGAGAGATTCAAGGTCAAGGTGGAGATTGTTAAGGGATAATGCCTTTGAAGTTGGTACTCCAACTTAGAGAATTATACAACAACGAGTTCGTAATTTTGAAACAGAAGAAATTGAGCAAGGCCACAAGCTGAGGCAACAAAATGATGGATATGCGCCAGATGTTGAAGCCTTAGCACGTGGAGCTTGCAAGCTTTGGGAAGATTGGGTCACAAAGTGGACTTCGAGCCTATTTTCACTGCTGACTAAGGAGTGAAGTCCTAATGGAATTGGCTAGTTTTGTTTGGCTGTTTTGTAGCAACCAACAATGGGAGATTGTATATTTATGCCCTTGAACTATTGGGTTACACGCAAATGTGCCCCTAAACGGCTTAATTAGGGTTTTTGCCCCTAAAGTATCTACTTGAAACCGCGGACATACCCTTCTGTTAGTTTTCCGTCAAATATTTAACGAAATTACTTACTTGGCGGCCCATTTGGACTTTTCGCACATACACGTGGAAGCAAATGCACATATGACATTGCTAATGTAGGATGCAAGCGGTATATATGCACGAAAGTCATAGCTTAGGGACATATTTGCATGAGAAAACTGCAAAAAAAAAATGTTTAATAACATTACTTTTCATAACAGATAATTATATTTTTTTATTAAAAAATAAGATTTATCTAAATATATTATTCTTACTAATAAATAAATAATTAAAACTTATGAAGTTTTCAATAATTTTTTTCTTATATATTATTTTAAAACATTTAACGTTAATAAAAATAATAATAATTTTATAGTTATATTATTAGTATATTTTGTGCGAAATGTGATAAATATTTTTTTATATATAAGTAATATTAATTAAGAAGTTTTAAAAAGTGTCATAATATTTGCCAATCAAAACTTTTAATAGGGTCATCTATGTGTGTAGACACCCCATTTTGGACGTTCATTTATGATCACACTACTTCTGTATCTCGCCTTTGATTTGGGTCGAAACTCGTTAAGTTGGACATGTTTCGTTAAGTTTCTGACTGACTCCGTTAGTTAGGGGCCAAAATGAACATTAAAACTACTGCAGAGGGCAAATAGTGAATTCCAGCACTGAGATGCCTCGTACGAGATATTGATGTCTCGTACGAGACATCCCCTTGACAGTCGGGTTTTTGGTCAGTTTCCTTGTTGATCTTAACCCCTTTTCTTGGCAAACACTTAAGCAATCCGGGAAAACATAATGGGCGATCCTAGAGTCCAAATATACCTCTGTGGAAATCAAGTCTTGGATTCCCATCACAACATACCTTCTTGGCCAAAACCCTAGGCCTAAAACTCCTATAAATGTAAAGGTTCTTGAACCGAAAAAGGGCTAGAATCCTCATTCACCCAAAAACTACTCCAAATCTGATCAAAGTGGTCCCCATAATCAGTCCCTCTTCCCCACCCACGAAATTCAAGCCTCCGCAATACCACTCAAGCCAAGTTTATTGGAGATTCAAGGCCTTTAGTCAAGGCCATCCATAGGATTTTTGAAGAACGCTTAGGTAAAACTCTTTGTTTTTCTATCTTCTCATCTCCTTCTTTGTCTTTGAAGTAGTGTGATTCCATTAAAGGATCATCCTAGAGCCTCTCCAATCCATGGAGATGGTCTCGAAGCACATGATCCGACATCCCAAATAAATAAGCAAATATTTATTTGTTTGTTTTCTATTTTACATACATTTTGCATGATTTTGAAACAATGATGATGATTTCTTAGCAAGAACAATCCTAGATTGGGTGAATTGGGTGCTCCTTGACCTTCCCAATTCATAACTTAACCCCCGAATCCAGATATCTCGGTCCGTGTTCCGACAACAACATGGTGGCGACTCTCAAACAATCATAAAGGGTAAATCAAAGGACGAAAAGGTACCTTGAAGTCAAACAAAACACACAAAAAACATGCGCGCAAACAGTGGCGACTCTGCTGGGGACTAGCACAGTAAGTAGGTTAGACTTGCGTCGAAAGAAATCATCGTTGTTCCAAAATTCTGCATTCTATACTGTAATCTGTTCCCCAACTGAGATGCCTCGTACGAGGGATCCCTTGTCTCGTACGAGACATCTCAGCTCTGCCCGGCTGATCTGACTCTCTGGTTTGAAAAAGGATTTTCATTCGGTTCAAACATGTATACAGGGTTTCAGATCTGCTCCCCCCTCTGTTTCTGAGTCTTAGGACCTTCCTAACGACAAAGAAACTCCCCATATATTATAAGGCTAACCTTTGTTTTGCAGGAGTACTTGCTAAATGTTTCATTCTCTGCATTGCTTATGTTTGCCTTATGTGTGAACTACGACGGCCTGAGTTCCTCCACAAGAGGTAAATGTAGGCAGCCACTTGGCCCGGCCATTGCATGTTTTCATTTTTACTTTCAAAAAAACTCTCTATTTTATCTTTGACACCAAGATCTTGACTCTCACACACGTGCACACATGTAGAATAATTGCACTACATACCCTATAAACCCGGGTCCCAATCGGAGGACGTATGTCGGTCAGCACCCTCATTCTAACGAATGGCCCTCGCCGGTCTCTCCAAAGATGGTGTACCCACTCCGTGACACGCTCCTAGACTGTGTTCATGGGGAGCCTTAGCCGTAAGCCTTGAATCAACCTCATGCATACATACTAGCTAGTAAGACACTCCTCGAGACCGGTCAGTTCGATTCTTAGGGTGTTTTAATCTTTGCCCAAGATAACGCATCTTTACAATCTATAATCCCTTGTGAATATGACTAGTGTCCCTTCGGTAAAATGTTGAACAAAGGATTTTGAAAGAATGGAGAACCTCCCTACGGGAATCCGAGCTTGTGTTTTCCTACTTTCACTATTCTGTGCGGTATTGTGGATGCCATTTTGGCTTAGTTTCGACCGCACCGTTCAACATGTCCCTCTCGGTTGTTCCTTAAAATTCACAAGGTTTGATTGCATTAATGCGTTGTTTAACAAAGTGCAAAACAACTACAGAATCACTTAGGTTTGGTTAATTGAATGGTGGATTCCGATGAGAATATGGGACCCTTGCCCGAATTGTCCGTTTGGGAGAGTGCAATACAGGTGAAAAACAAGGGGCTCATATTCTAGGGTGACAGAATCCACTGTTCCAGGACGAACTAGAGTAGTAACCTCTCAAAATGGATTAAATTCCATCCGACCAATAGGATTAAAATCTGCAAATCTGTCTGTCTGGTAAGATGCCTCGTACGAGACATCCATAGTCTCGTACGAGACATCTCTCCTTTTCTATGAGTCTGCCGTGTTGGTCAACCCTGTTTCATAAAAGCCGACTTGTTGGGGCCCCAGACTGGATTTGACACAGTTTCTGCACTCTAGGTCCATCCGATTAGCAAGGTAGCTCCACACTCCCAACACAATGTCAAGCGCCAAGTTTACTCAAGAACTCAACGACCTCAAAGCTCGACTAGAGGGGGAAGTGGGTCAATTCTATAAATTATACACTACGGTCCTGTACGCCCGCTTTAAGAGGGAGATAGAAGAAGAATTCATGACCCGACTGTGAACACAAAAGGAATTCTTTGACAGAGAGATCAAATTTCTCCAAAATCAGTTACTAGCCCGAGAAGAGTAAGTCAATGCACTTCGAAAGGGTTTGCTCATGCAAGAGGGATACTATGAAAAGAAGGTCGACACGCTCCAAGCCTGTCTACAAGCCCAAAGAGAATGTTACAAAATGGAAGTTGAATCCAAAGCTAAAGCAAGGCAAAGGACCTATAGCAAGCTAGAAGGTGTCACCCAAAGTCAAATGTTCGACACCCTTGTAGAAGCCGGTAAGGTCGCACCAAGGAAGCCTCCTTCTACTCCAAGGGAACTCCCCCTGAATCATGCCCATCATCTCTACTACAAGTTCCACCAGTTCAGTGGTCACGACACCAATACTTGCAACCACCTCAAAGATGTGATCCAAGATCTCATAGACTCTAAGCAGCTAGGGGTTCCTAATGTAGTGACAAACCCACTCCCAACTGCGGGAGGAGGGATCAATGTAATAGAGATAGCTAGTGAGGAAGAGGAGACTACTCGCCTAGTCCCAAATATAGGCGATAGCACTCCAACGTTTAATAATGAAGTTTCTTTCGGTTACATGTTGTCTCATAATCAAGTACTACGTGACACGCCCCCAGGTCCCGGGATCCCCTAATAGAACCTCGAACCTGGATGGAGTGCCTAACGAGGAACAAGAAACTTAACAAGAAACTTAATGACATTTGTTTAACAAACTGACATGATATATATATTCTAGAGTAAGGAGCTATACTAGCTCACAACACGAGTTCTAGACAAGAAAATTTAAAACCAAACTTAATACATACACAGCGGAAACATGCCTAGTACATAAGCTGGCATTAAGAGTACTATACAAGATGTCTAGTGACAACAAGAACTGTCTACCCCAAAATAAGGAGTTACAAAACCCATAATACATCGTCCTCACCAAGTGTAAAAGGACACAAGCCCCAAAACAATCACGACCTACGAAGCAAGCTCCCAACTATGTCAAGCCTCACTGCGCACTATCCTTCCTTTCCTGGGGGGGGAAACAAATAAAGGGTGAGATAAATCTCAGTAAGCTATTAGATGCAACTACATGACATGTTATCATGCAATTCAGGTAGATACTCAAGTAATCATTATCAAGTATCATCAAGTAACAAGTATATGAGAGGATAATCCACTCATCAAGTAGCACATAAGGCTAAACAAGCAAGTTATAAGGATATTGCTTCCTTCCTTATCCCTCCCAAGAATACCATTGTTGTCGAAGCTTGTATTACTTGGACAATCACGATCAATAACAGGAACTGACTATTCAGTATATATCAGAAGACCCGGTAACCAGTGTCATTCCCAATATCAGTACTCATGGATATTCATGAGGTGTTCAGGACGGAGTTTAGCATTCACTTAAGTCAGGATTATTGCTCCAACTAAGGAAGCTATGCCCTTACTATGGCCGGTAGTAAGGGGTCGGGCGGAAATACATAGGGACCCGATTGTCACTTAAACTCCAGCTCTCGCGACAAGCGTGAACCTATACATTTTCGAACAAGCAAGGAGAACCAGCTGGACTCACACAAGAAAGTACAAGTAGATATTTACTTGAACAACGGGAGAAGAACTAATCCAAATGTAGTGGACTAGCTCAACAAGGAACATGCTTCAAGTAATCAAGAAGTCACCTTGTTATCAAGCAACTATATGCAATGTTTGCACATACACAACAAGAACATGTCTCATACACGTTAGTGCTTGTTCATAGCACTTTCAAGTTCACTACCATACACATGTATTGGTGTCAAGTCAAGTACAAGATTTTATTATCTTATATTCAAGTCTTAATCCATTTCTATGGATGTTCAAGCCATGTACAAGATTTTAAATGTCTTATACTTCAAGTTATAATTCCAATCCTTGGACATTCAAGCATGTATAAGAGTTATACATTTACTCTTACCAAATCCCAATCCTATTCTTAGGATGTTCAAGTCTAAGACCTTATGCTAATGCCTCTAAGGTGCACAATCATTGGATTCACAACAAGTATAACACATTAGTGCTTGTTCATAGCACTTTCAAGACATAAAGAAGAGATACTACTCTTATACTTATGTTCTCATTTTAATTCAATGAGTATACATATTTAAGATCAAGTCTGATGCCCCTAAGGTGCCACAACACTTGCTAGGACATCTTATACTAAGGTTATATACCTTAACTAGGGTTACTTCCAACTTTATACAACTTTAAACAAAATCTTTGTTTTTCAGACAACTGTGCGGTCGCCCAAAATGGACTGTGCGGCCGCACACAAGCATGTCACTTTATTTGAAAAACCCTTCAGAAAGATGTGCGGTCGCACAATCATTTTTGTGCGGTCGCACAGTGTACTAAAATGCGAAATTTTCATTCTTTCCCAGGTTGAATTATTTTCCGTCCCAAACGTAGGAGTAACTTTTTACCAACAAGTTAACAACTCCAAAAATACACTAACATGCCCAATTCACTTAATCCAAATTCTTTCAATATGCTCCACAGGGGAAATTTACTCCTTTTGTCCCAAATTTACAAGTACCACAAAAATCATCCCAAACACAAAATTAACAATCCCAAGTATCGAGAATAACATTTATGCATGTTATTACAAACAAGGGGGAGCTAATAACTTACCTAGTCAAAATTCAAGTTGACCAAAACTTATTTCTGTTCGGCCTGGAACGCTCTATTCAACGCCACGAATATTAATCCGGGATCGGAATCAAGAACGGAGGGATAATTAAACTCGAGGAGTCGGGAATAGGCAAAACTTTTAACCCTAGGTTATGAAACAGATAAAGAACGAAAAGAGAATTGGGTGAAATGCCTCTGAGAAGGCAACCCAACACTTGATATACTTGGAAGTTTCAAGAAATGACCAGTAGGCCCCTCAAGTTTCACTTTTAACAAAAAGACCCCTAAAGTCCAATTTTCACAAATGACCCAAAAGTCAAAACTAGACATTTAACCACCTTAACTATTTAAAGCAGTTAAAACTTTAACCCAAGTAAAACTAACACATAATATGCAAGTTCAAATATTTAACAAATAAGTCAGATATTTAACAAGAAATAAGATGGGCGTTACATCCTCCCCACCTTAAAGAAAATTCGCCCACGAATTTTTACTTACCAAAGTTTTCAAATAGGCTCGGGTATTTATCTCGCATCTCTTTCTTGGTTTCCCAAGTAGCCTCTTCAATTTCATGATTCCTCCAAAGGACCTTCACAATAGGAATCCTTTTGGTACGCAATACTTGCTCCTTCCAGTCAAGAATTTCAACAGGCTGTTCCTCATAAGACAAATCAGGTTGAAATGGAATAGCCTCATACTCAAGAACATGTGATTCATCTGCCATATACTTGCGAAACATAGATACATGGAACACATCATGAATACCAGATAAAGAAGGAGGTAAAGCCACTCTATAAGCCAACTTCCCAACTCTGTCAAGAATCTCAAATGGACCGATATAACGAGGAGATAACTTTCCTTTCTTCCCAAATCTCTTTATACCTCTACGAGGAGAGACCTTCAAGAATACAAAGTCACCTACCTGAAATTCAAGATCCCTTCTACGATGATCTGCATAACTCTTTTGTCTACTCTGAGCTGTGCGCAATCTATCTCGAATAAGTTTCACACTTTCAACTGACTGTTGAACCATTTCAGGACCCAAGAGTCTAGCTTCTCCCACTTCATCCCAACATATAGGAGATCTACATTTTCTGCCATAAAGAGCCTCATATAGAGCCATTTCAATGCTAGACTGAAAACTGTTATTATAAGCAAACTCAGCCAAAGGAAGATGAGTATCCCAACTGCCTTTGAAATCCACAACACAAGCACGTAACATATCCTCGAGAATCTGTATAAGTCTCTCAGATTGCCCATCAGATTGAGGATGAAAAGCTGTACTGAAATTCAATTTAGTACCCATAGCACCCTGAAGAGCCTGCCAGAATCGAGAAGTAAAACGAGGATCTCTGTCAGATACAATACTCACAGGAACCCCATGCAGTCGGACTATCTCCTGAACATACAAAGATGCCAATTGAGACAATGAATATCCCATGGAAACAGACAAGAAGTGAGCTGATTTAGTCAACCTGTCCACTATAACCCAAACAGCATCATGGCCTCGTCTGGTACGTGGTAAACCAGTCACAAAATCCATAGTAATATGCTCCCATTTACACTCTGGAATTTCCAATGGTTGCAACAAACCTGCTGGATGTTGATGTTCCACTTTTACTTGTTGACAAGTCAAACATTTGGACACATACTCAGCAATTTCTCTTTTCATATTGTTCCACCAGAAATGTTTCTTCAAGTCTTGGTACATTTTAGTACTTCCAGGATGAATAGTATACTTGGCTTTGGGAGCCTCTTCAAGAACTTTCTTCTTTATCTCAGGATCAACTGGAATACAAACTCGACCTCGGAAGGTAAGAATTCCATCTCTATTAAAAGAAAAATCTGGTTGCTTTCCTTCATTCATTCCACTAATGATTTTCTGCAATTCAGAATCAATTACCTGAGCTTCTTTGATCTGTTGGAGTAAATCTGAAGTAGCTTTTATATTAGCAATGATAATTCCATGATTTGATTCACAAGGACTCCAATCACACAAGTCTTCAAACATCTTCCATTCACGAATCATCAAGCAAGAAATATAAGTCTTTCTGCTCAGTGCATCTGCCACAACATTTGCTTTTCCTGGATGATAAAGGATAGTACAATCATGATCCTTCAATTTCTCCATCCATCTACGTTGTCTCATGTTAAGCTCTTTTTGAGAAAACAGGTACTTCAAGCTCTTATGATCAGTAAAGACTTCAAATTTGGTTCCATACAAGTAATGCCTCCATTTATGCAAAGCAAAAATAATCGCAGCCAATTCTAGATCATGAGTAGGATAATTCTTTTCATAAGGAGATAATTTTCGAGAAGCATAAGCTATTACCTTGCCATCTTGCATTAGAACACAACCCAATCCTTCTTTAGAAGCATCAGTATAAACGATGAAATGCTCAGAACCACTAGGCAAAGCAAGACTGGAGCTGTAGTCAAACGCCTTTTTAACTCCTGAAAACTTGCTTCACATTTGTCATTCCACTCAAAAGAAATAGATTTTCGAGTCATATTAGTCAATGGAGTAGCAATCTTGGAGAATCCCTCAATGAACCTCCGATAATAACTAGCCAAGCCCAAGAAACTACGGATCTCTGTCACTGTAGTTGGCCTCTTCCAGTTTACAACTGCTTCAACTTTGGAAGGATCTACTGCAATACCAGTAGCAGACACAACATGCCCCAAGAATGAAACCTCTTCTAACCAGAAAGCACATTTGCTGAATTTTGCAAATAATTGTTTCTCACGAAGAACTTGTAATACTACTCTGAGATGTTGTTCATACTCAGCCCGTGACTTAGAATATACAAGAATATCATCAATGAATACCACCACGAAACAATCAATATGGCTTGAAGATACGGTTCATCAAATCCATAAATACAGCTGGAGCATTTGTCAAACCAATGGCATAACAATAAATTCATAATGCCCATACCTGGTACGGAAAGCTGTCTTTGGTATATCCTCAGATCTGATTTTCAACTGATGATAACCACTTCTCAAGTCAAGCTTCGAATACACTACTGAACCCTGAAGCTGATCAAACAAGTCATCAATATGAGGTAACGGATATTTGTTCTTGATAGTTACCTGATTAAGATCTCTGTAATCAATACACAATCGCAGAGTCCCATCTTTCTTTCTGACAAATAACACTGGTGCACCCCACGGTGATACACTAGGCCTGATAAAGCCCCTTTCAAGCAATTCCTCAAGCTGTGTTTTTAACTCTCTCAACTCAGCTGGAGCCATTCTATAAGGTGCTTTAGAGATTGGTGCTGTACCTGGTAATAACTCAATACAGAACTCAAGCTCTCGATCAGGTGGCATGCTATACTCAGAAGAGAACACATCTGAAAATTCAGACACAACAGGAATATCCTCTATCTTGGGAACAGACAAACTCTGATCAAGCACACATGCGAGATACCCGGCACAACCACGAGATAAAAGTTTTCTAGCTTTTAAAGCAGAAAATAACATGTATAGCACATAAAGGCCTATCACCTTCAAAGGTAAAATCAGGCAAACAGGAATAGAAAAAGTTACTACTTTTCTATAACAATCAACAGATGCATGATGCACATATAGCCAATCCATGCCAAGTATCACGTCAAAGTCCCTTATAGGTAACACGACTAGGTCAGCAAGAAGGGCATGATTACCCACAAGAACCTCACATTTCTTGTAGACCTCAGAAGCAAACATGCAATCTCCCATAGGGGAAGATACTTCTAGCACATAAGGCATAGAATCAGGAAGAACATGCAAATGCGACACAAAATGAGATGCCACATAAGAATGAGATGAGCCTGGATCTATCAAGACTCGCGCTCTCGTACTAAAAAGTAATATAATACCTCCTATGACCGCAGAAGACTCAGCTATACCCTGCTGATCTAGAGCAAACACTCGACCCTGAACTTTTGGTCGACCACCACTATCTCTCTTGGAACCTGAGGCTGGTTGACTTATACCCCCAACTTGATTTACTCTACTTTTAGGACAATTTCTAGCAAAGTGCCCCGCTTCACCACACACTATACAATTTCCTTGCTTTAGCCAACACTTGTCTTCAGAATGGCCATCTTTCGAACAATAGCCACATACTCTCCTGGGACCTTGGACTGTTGTCCTCGAACCAGTTGATACACTACCTTTACTTTCAGTTGGCTGTCGGAATCGACGATCTTGGCGGCCAGATTTACCACCTTTAGAACCAGATCCCTGAGTTTTCTCTGATACACGACTAGTCATGGTTGTTCCCAACTTCACCTTATGTTCTTCAATATCATTTTCAATAGTATAAGCCTTCTCCACTGCTTGCTGATAACTAGTGAGCTGTAGAGAAAGAAGTTGCTTCCTGTACTCAGTCCTTAACCCTTTAACAAACCTCTGTGCCTTCTTGGCTTCATTTGGAACTAAGTGATCACAATACCTCGCCAATTCTGTGAACTTGGTTGAGTATTGCCCCACGGTCAGACTTCCCTGCTCCAGATTAAGAAATTCCATTTCCTTTCTATCTTGGACCACTGTTGGAATAAACTGTGACTTAAAAGCTTTCAGAAAATTTTCCCATGTCTGAGGTACACCTTCCAGTTCCTAACTTTTACTCAACACTTGCCACCAATGTTCAGCGGCTTTCTCAAGTTTAAAGGTTGCAAAGGTTACCTTATCACCACCTGCACATCTTAAGGCTGTAAAGATCTTCTCAATGCTTTCAATCCACTCCTCTGCCTTCTTAGAATCAAATTCCCGTCAAAACTACGAGGTTTCAGCTTCAAGAACCTTGTAAGGCGATTAGGATAATCCCAGTCAACATTATCAACCATTTCTTCTTGAGGAGTTATAGATCTCAGCTGATTACTACCACTTGTACCTTCAGAACTCATTGTACCTGTAGGTAAACACTCAGCGTTTATTAATAACACCCCAAGACTCACCCATACCTAGGCCATAGACCCTATCCAGACTTAGAGCAAACCAAGGTAGCTAAACAGGTAGCTAAACCAGGGTAGCTCTGATACCACCTGACACGCCCCCCAGGTCCCGGGATCCCCTAATAGAACCTCGAACCTGGATGGAGTGCCTAACGAGGAACAAGAAACTTAACAAGAAACTTATGACATTTGTTTAACAAAACATGACATGATATATATTCTAGAGTAAGGAGCTATACTAGCTCACAACACGAGTTCTAGACAAGAAAATTTAAAACCAAACTTAATACATACACAGCGGAAACATGCCTAGCACATAAGCTGGCATTAAGAGTACTATACAAGATGTCTAGTGACAACAAGAACTGTCTACCCCAAAATAAGGAGTTACAAAACCCATAATACATCGTCCTCACCAAGTGTAAAAGGACACAAGCCCCAAAACAATCACGACCTGCGAAGCAAGCTCCCAACTATGTCGAGCCTCACTGCGCACTATCCTTCCTTTCCTGGGGGGGGGGGGGGAAACAAATAAAGGGTGAGATAAATCTCAGTAAGCTATTAGATGCAACTACATGACATGTTATCATGCAATTCAGGTAGATACTCAAGTAATCATTATCAAGTATCATCAAGTAACAAGTATATGAGAGGATAATCCACTCATCAAGTAGCACATAAGGCTAAACAAGCAAGTTATAAGGATATTGCTTCCTTCCTTATCCCTCCCAAGAATACCATTGTTGTCGAAGCTTGTATTACTTGGACAATCACGATCAATAACAGGAACTGACTATTCAGTATATATCAGAAGACCCGGTAACCAGTGTCATTCCCAATATCAGTACTCATGGATATTCATGAGGTGTTCAGGACGGGAGTTTAGCATTCACTTAAGTCAGGATTATTGCTCCAACTAAGGAAGCTATGCCCTTACTATGGCCGGTAGTAAGGGGTCGGGCGGAAATACATAGGGACCCAATTGTCACTTAAACCCCAGCTCTCGCGACAAGCGTGAACCTATACATTTTCGAACAAGCAAGGAGAACCAGCTGGACTCACACAAGAAAGTACAAGTAGATATTTACTTGAACAACGGGAGAAGAACTAATCCAAATGTAGTGGACTAGCTCAACAAGGAACATGCTTCAAGTAATCAAGAAGTCACCTTGTTATCAAGCAACTATATGCAATGTTTGCACATACACAACAAGAACATGTCTCATACACGTTAGTGCTTGTTCATAGCACTTTCAAGTTCACTACCATACACATGTATTGGTGTCAAGTCAAGTACAAGATTTTATTATCTTATATTCAAGTCTTAATCCATTTCTATGGATGTTCAAGCCATGTACAAGATTTTAAATGTCTTATACTTCAAGTTATAATTCCAATCCTTGGACATTCAAAGCATGTATAAGAGTTATACATTTACTCTTACCAAATCCCAATCCTATTCTTAGGATGTTCAAGTCTAAGACCTTATGCTAATGCCTCTAAGGTGCACAATCATTGGATTCACAACAAGTATAACACATTAGTGCTTGTTCATAGCACTTTCAAGACATAAAGAAGAGATACTACTCTTATACTTATGTTCTCATTTTAATTCAATGAGTATACATATTTAAGATCAAGTCTGATGCCCTAAGGTGCCACAACACTTGCTAGGACATCTTATACTAAGGTTATATACCTTAACTAGGGTTACTTCCAACTTTATACAACTTTAAACAAAATCTTTGTTTTTCAGACAACTGTGCGGTCGCCCAAAATGGACTGTGCGGCCGCACACAAGCATGTCACTTTATTTGAAAAACCCTTCAGAAAGATGTGCGGTCGCACAATCATTTTTGTGCGTCGGCACAGTGTACTAAAATGCGAAATTTTCATTCTTTCCCAGGTTGAATTATTTTCCGTCCCAACGTAGGAGTAACTTTTTACAACAAGTTAACAACTCCAAAAATACACTAACATGCCCATTCACTAATCCAAATTCTTTCAATATGCTACACAGGGGAAATTTACTCCTTTTGTCCCAAATTTACAAGTACCACAAAAATCATCCCAAACACAAAATTAACAATCCCAAGTATCGAGAATAACATTTATGCATGTTATTACAAGCAAGGGGGAGCTAATAACTTACCTAGTCAAAATTCAAGTTGACCAAAACTTATTTCTGTTCGGCCTGGAACGCTCTATTCAACGCCACGAATATTAATCCGGGATCGGAATCAAGAACAGAGGGATAATTAAACTCGAGGAGTCGGGAATAGGCAAAACTTTTAACCCTAGGTTATGAAACAGAGAAAGAACGAAAAGAGAATTGGGTGAAATGCCTCTGAGAAGGCAACCCAACACTTGATATACTTGGAAGTTTCAAGAAATGACCAGTAGGCCCCTCAAGTTTCACTTTTAACAAAAAGACCCCTAAAGTCCAATTTTCACAAATGACCCAAAAGTCAAAACTAGACATTTAACCACCTTAACTATTTAAAGCAGTTTAAAACTTTAACCCAAGTAAAAACTAATACATAATATGCAAGTTCAAATATTTAACAAATAAGTCAGATATTTAACAAGAAATAAGATGGGCGTTACACTACGTATGGAAAATAACAACTTTGTGTGCGAGGGGGAAAACTTGCCATACTTCATGTTCCATGAACCATGGATCGACCATAGGGGGAAGCGCCAACCTGGGCTTCAAAATCTTCGGTGACTGTGATCCATACTCGCTTTAAACAGAACCAATGCAATTCTCGTGGCTACCTCGAGAATTAGGGGGTACCAAGGCCGAAGCATTCAGTGAGTGGGACTTTGTGTTGGGAGAAGACCTATTGCGCCAATTTCTCAACCTTTGCAAGCTAGAGGACACTCAGATTAATTCAATAGACAAGGGGGACGCTCCAAACCAAGACTACACCAAGCTCATCAAGAAGAGCGACGAGCCTATCTAGAATTGGTACAAAATTGGGGGACCCATAGCAAGTGAAGACTTCATGATCAAGGAATTAGGATGTACTCCCCATCCCCATAAAGAAAGAAAATTTATAACTCTTACCCTAGAGTCAGATACCACTACCGATGAGCTCACCCAGAGGACTTGGATGCCATCGCGGAGCATGTATTCCCTTACTTTCTTAATGAAAAAAAAGATCTTTCTGAGTATCCCGAGATTGCTAGCGTCCTAAATGATGAATTAACTAATAACTTTAACAAATTAGATAATAATGAGTCATATGACGAGATAGATCAAGAAAACGAACAAATCTTAAAAGAAATTAATAAGCAAGTAGTTCTTCGTGGCGGAAATGGTCCTATTGATGCCGAAGAAATGCAAACAGTTAATCTGGGGACGGACGATGATCCAAAAGAGACCAAGATTGGCAGTTTCTTCAAAGGGTAAGACCGACAAGCCCTCATAGCGCTTCTCCGAGAATTCGTAGATGTGTTCGCTTGGTCCTACAAAGATATGCCGGGGCTAGCCAATTCGATTGTTGAGCACAAGATACCGCTGCTTCCCGATTCAAAGCCAGTCAAGCAGAAACTCCGCAGAATTAAGCCAGAGTTGTCAGTACAAGTTAAACAAGAGATAGAGAAACTCCTGAGTATTGGGTTCATCAAAGTGATAGAGTATCCAACCTGGTTGGCTAATACTGTGCAGGTTTCCAAGGCAAATGGAAAAGTCCGTGTCTGCGTTGATTTCCGTGATCTCAACAGAGCATCTCCGAAAGACGATTTTCCTCTTCCCAACATAGACATGCTCGTTGACAATACCATGAAATACGAAGTCTGCTCATTCTTAGACGGATTTGCCGGTTACAACCAGATCCTCATGGCCGAGGAGGACCAATACAAAACAGCGTTCACCACACCTTGGGGGACGGTCTGTTATATAGTCATGCCATTCGGACTCAAAAATGCCGGAGCCACTTACCAGAGAGCTGTAACTGCGTTGTTCCATGACATGATACATAAAGAGATGGAGGTGTACGTTGATGATATGATCATACACTCTAAAGGCTCCGATGGGCAGCACTTCGTCGACCTCAGAAAGTTCTTTGAGAGGTTGAGACACAACAAGATGAGACTTAATCCGACCAAGTGCATATTTGGGGTAGTGAAAGGAAAGGTCCTTGGGTACATGGTCACTGAGCGTGGTATAGAAGCAGACCCTGCTAAGATCAAAGCCATCATTGACATGCCTCCACCTAAGACGCAAAGAGAAGTCAAGGGATTCATGGGTCGCCTTCAGTACATTAGTCGTTTCATTAATCAACTCACGATGATGTGCGAGCCCATTTTTAAGCTCCTCAAGAAGAATGAATCCCTAGAATGGACCCAAGAGTGCCAAGAAGCCTTTGAAAAGGTTAAGGAGTACTTAGTGAATCCGCTAGTGTTGACTCCACTGCATAAGGAGAAACCGTTGACCTTGTACCTCACAGTCAATGATACTGCATTAGGGGCTATGCTAGCATAAGAGCAACCCGATTCGAAAAAAGAGAATGCCGCGTACTTTGTCAGCCGTCGCTTCCAACGGGCCGAATTAAATTACTCTGCATTAGAAAAGTCGTGTTCTGCACTGGTATGGGTAGCTGAGAGACTAAAGCCGTACATGGAGGCGTTTCCTGTACAGCTAATCGCAAGAATGGACCCAATGAAGTACATCTTCGAGAAGTCGCATGTCTCCTCTAGGATAGCCAAATGGTGCTTTATGCTCGCGAGGTACGATATCACTTACATCACACAGAAATCCGTGAGAGGAAGAGTCTTCGTGGATCATTTAGCCTAATTTTCATGCGATGAAGCGAAGGGGGAAGACCCGCGATTCCCTGATGAGGACATCATGACAATAGCAGAAAATAAATGGCAATTTTTTTCGATGGCGCAGCCAATAAACGGGGATATGGCATTGGCATGTTACTAGTATATCCCTCAGATTTCTACACTCCACTCGCAATCCGCCTTAACTTTGAGGCCACTAACAATATTGCTAAGTACGAAGCTTGTATAGCGGGGCTTGAAGCAGCCTTAAAAAATATTGCCGAGTACGAAGCTTGCATAGCGGGGCTTGAAGCAGCCTTAGAAAGAAATATGACCGAACTAGAAGTGTACGGAGATTCACAACTTATAATCTATCAGTCACTCAAGAAGTGGAAGGTACAAGATCCTACACTCCAGAAATATAACGACCATCTCTAAGACTTGGTCAAACAGTTCAAAGAGGTCACTTTCTACTACCTTCCTAGAGATAAGAACCGCTTAGCAGACTGGCTAGGCATGCTAGCATCACTTGTGGAGATTTCCGAATGGACTGAGGTTAAAACCTTCAAAGTCGCGAGGCGAACGACTCCTGCCTATTACTTAATCATAGACCTGCACGACTGCAAAGAATAGCGTGACCTATTTCCGTAAATACCCTGGACGATAAACCTTAGTATTATGATGTATGGCATTTCCTCCTAGACGGAACATTCCCATCAAACGCATTACCTAAAGCAAAGATAGCCCTCAAACGGTTTGCCGTCCAATTCGTTATCATAGGTGATTGCCTCTACAAGAAACACCACGAGCAGTGTCTACTCTGCGTCGACGAGCACGAAGCCGTAGAATTCATGGAACAAGTCCATCAAGGAGTCTGTGGAACCCACATGAATGGAAATATGCTAGCAAATAAAGTCATCCGACTAGGGTACTATTGGGCCACAATGGAAGCCGACTGCACCGACATGGTTAAGAAATGCCACAAGTGTCAAATACATGCCAACTTGCAACATGCACCACCGTCTGTGTTATACCCCATGACATCCCCTTGGCCATTTTCTACATGGGGAATAGACGTCATTGGCAAAGTCTCACCAACAGGCCATAATGGGCACTCATTTGTGTTAGTTGCCGTTGATTACTTCACTAAGTGGATCGAGGCTCAATCCTACAAGGTCTTAAATGCCAGAAAGGTGGATGAGTTCATTAAGACCAACATCATATGCCGATATGGGGTACCTCATGAGATGATATCTGACAATGGCTCACACTTTGAGAAAGAATGCGACAAACTACATGCAGAGTACAAGATAGAGAGACATCAGTCGTCACCGTACCGACCACAAACCAATGGAGCAGTCGAAGCTGCTAACAAGACCATTGAGACCATCATTAGGAAAATGGCTAAGACTGGCAGAGACTGGCCCGATAAGCTACCTTTTGCACTCTGGTGCTACCGTACTTCGATCCGTACCACCACCAGTGAGACTCCCTACGCCTTAGCCTATGGGATGGAAGCACTGCTACCAATTGAATTAGAAGTACCATCACTAAGGGTTCTCCTAGAAAACCAAGTGAATGAAGTCACATGGTTGGACAGATGTTATGAACAACTAGCCCTACTAGATGAACGATGACTTCGAGCCGTCGAGCATATCCAACCATATCAACGGAGAATGGCCCGAGCATTCAATAAGAAAGTCAAGTCCAGAAACATCAAAGAATGGGACCATGTCCTACGTGAACATCGTCCTGGGCCATTCAATCCTATGGGAAACTGGAGACCAAGATGGATAGGCCTTTACATAATCAAGAAAGTATTCTTCGGAGGAGCGGCACAACTCGCAGACCTAGATGGAGATTAACTGCCGAAGCCCGTCAACATGGACAAGCTGAAGAAGTACTACTCATAGCTCCGTCCCTTATTTCAAAAAAAGGGGCTCGCTAGGTTGAAAATCCGCAAGGGCGGCCTAGGCAAAAATTAGAGCAGAGAGCACGAGAAAAGAAGCCCGCTAGATTGAAAACCTGAAAGGGCGGTCTAGGCAAAAATCAGGGTGTGCATAAAAAAATATATATATAGGGGACAGTCTCGGAAGAGACACCCATGTCTCGTGCGAGACATGTCAGTCAGCAGACATAATTTTCTCTTTCTTAAACAAGAACTACGATGACCTGAGCTCCTTATTTAATTGATGTAAAAGGAGAACGTAGGCAGCCTTTTGGTCCGGTCTATTCAATAAATAAAATCAAAATCTTGTCTTCTTATTAATTGAATGAATTTCAAGAGAGTAATAAGAAAATTTCTAACATGAATACCAACTTGAAAAAGAAAAATAAATAAAGTACTAAAAATTTAAACATTGGTCTATCTATGGTAATCTCTCGATACTCCTAAGGATCTATTTGTTCATTAACTTAGTAGGGACTTGACCACGATCCACCTTGTCATTCCTCTTCCTATTGTGCAAAGGTATCTCGAAACCGGGAGGAACATCCAGTCAACTGAACACCGAGGGAGTCAGTCTCGCGAACACATGAGGCATATCCAAAGCTTGAAATTTACCGGAAGCCCGCTTGCTCTCTTCTCGTAAAAGTAACTATCCAGAAAATCTTGAATGGTGTCTACTCTGACATTAGAAGGATCCTCTTTAGCTTCCTTCTCCCTCAAATTCAAGCTAGGCTCGAATTGGTCCCCCAATAGAGAGCGGCGAATCTCATCAATACCATCGACACTGGGACGGAGTTCTTTCAGAAACCAATCCAAATATTTGTCGGACAAATAGATGCTCCCTCCATCATGACGAAGATTGGTCCAATGATCCATAGTGGTGCCTTTCCCCCAAGCACAAGACAAGCTCGTAGAGAACTCTGAGTCCATGAAAGAAATGTTCTGAGGTCGTCCCCCTAACACGAAAGTGTCCTGCTGTTGACCGAATTGCCGCATTACCCTCCGAGCAAAATAGAAAGAGGAATCCCTCAAACCCAGAAGGACGACCCTGTCGTACCCAAGGGTATTAGCTACGAACCTCCTCACCTTCCAAAAGGATGGGCACCAAGCAATATCATCTGTCTCTGCTTTAGAAAAAAGATGGGCCCACTCCTCAATGCTGAGACCCTTCACCAACAGTCTCCGCCTATGGAAAGTATAAGGAGAATACTCGATCGGAGAGTCCAACAACTTGAAATGTTCTCTGAGCCAAATGGTCAACAATAATGGACTTCCCCGAGTCATAGAGCCGGTTTGGTGTAGCTCATCAAGGCCATGAAGGGTCTCCCCCAAGATGAGAGGAATTATGTTGAAGGCCCATCCTCTAGCTTGCAGAACAATGTCCACGAGCTCCGTGTTCGCCATGCCACACTTGCTCATGAAAAGCACGCTTCGAAATAAGCACAATGCCAAGAGACAGCACTGAGAATCCACACCATGACCACGAGTCACCCGACCCTTAAATCACCTAGGCAAAGAGTGGAGATCGATATAGTGGTTGTGAATGTAACTCTGCGCCTCAGGAAGGCCTATACTCAATAGATCCCTGAGAGACTCCGCCGGTACCTTGTCATACTTGGGCACCGCAATCACCCCTGTCAATGGCATATCCAAGATAGCCGCCATCTCCTTCACGGTAGGGACCATCTCATTAAGTAAAAGTTGAAAAGATGAGTCGAGGGATCCCAAAAGCGTGTAACTCCCTCTAGAAGGTCCCATTCCGGTTTTAGATTCTTCAAGGTGAAAAGAATCTTGAAACCGAACATCTCCACGAATCTCTCTTGGTGAGGTTTATTGAATGAACGAAAGAACGTTGCTAAGTCATTCTTGTAGCGTTCCACTAACTCTAAGTCCAAGGAGAACTCATCAACAATTATTGATGAATGGACGGACTTACTTAGGGCCATTGGGATCAAAAGTTTGAGAATTTTACTCCAAAAGAGAGGTTCCCAGAACTGATTTAAGGCTGCATGGTATTCTAGGACGGACTAGAGGTGTTTATATACAAGTTTGGATACCAAATCCTCGAGGAAAAAGGAGAAACAACAACAGACTAACAGGATGGCTCGTACGAGACATCGATGTCACGTATGAGGCATCTCTTGGTTCAGAACAATAATAGCTCTGCTCAAATCCCAAGTTGCCTGGCAAGTCAAAACATGTCTCAATCACCCCAGAAACTCACCCGAAACAGTTCATACATCACATACAAATGGCCCAACGCGAATCCATCTCATAAAATTACCCCTCGGTTGACCAACCGGATATGAGTCAATCCATTTACACAGTCATAAATAAAACTAAAATTAACTAATGTATTGTGTGTTAGAGTTAGGAAATAACTGTTGCATAGGTACAAACCAAAGAAAGGAAAATTGTCTTCGCCTACGCCGAGGCAATAAGTACATCATCAAAAAAAAAGGGAATGGGGCACCCTATCTACTCGGCATTAAAATAAAAGATACATCGCCATTGCCACGTGATCATTTGTCAGTCCGAGGTCTCTTCCCGCAAGAAGCCGACTCTGCTGTCTGACGAGCCAATCGGCCTAAGAGTTCTGCGGTCTCTCTCTTCACCCTCTTGGCATAGGCTATGAACTAGGCAAGCCGTCCGGCGACCTCTCTATACTCAGCAATGGGCACCTGTTGAGAAGAAACAAATAGAGATGTCAAAGTATTCAGAAAAATGATGAACTGAGATACGAAATGATAGAATGATGGAAATGACAGAAGAAGGGTCATAAATCATACCATGGTTGCGTCTGTAGGAGGTACGAGTCCCTCAGGCACATCGTACTGGGCGGGAAGGTCCTCGGTGCTCTCTACTCCCTCAGTCATGCTATAGGTAAAAGTGTTGGGTTTCGATCAAACATGCGCAGCGGAATATAGCATTTAAAATTTTGAAACCCAAAGCCATGGATCCGTTCATACGATTAAATCAAATACAACATAAGAATAAAGGAATAAACTAACCCTTGATGGCTATCAAATTCTCTCGGTCTTTGGTGGAGGTTTGAAGACTTGATCACGATCACAAAGTTTGAACACGAACTTTGAAGATGATGATTTTCACCCTCTAGCGGTATCCACACTTCGAACGAATATCAAAGGAGCTTCTTTGATCTTGGTTGCTAGACCAAATTGTGAAACACTTTTCCACAATCAAAAGAACTATATGGAATTTATTTTGTGTATTATTTTGTTCTTCAACCAAGAATGTCTTAGAACAAAATAAACCCTCTCCCAAACTCTTTGAGACTCACAAAATCATTAGCTTAGAGTGCTGGCCGAATTTGGTCTTTTATACACATGTATGACCTATTCCAAATAGGAAACTTGAGTCAAAATCCGTCCAAAATTCGTTTCCTAATCAAATTAGGAATCTGCCACCCGACAGTACTGTGCGGCCGCCCAAAAGCCTCTGTGCGGTCGCACAACTATCTGAAACAAAACTGGTACATTTCTGAGCTAAGTGTGCGGCCGCCCAGTCCATTATGTGCGGTCGCCCACTTCCCCAGAAAGTCCAGAATTTCCAAAATTCCAATATAGTCCTTTTAAAGATTCGTTCTATTGTGTGTGACCCTCTAGGATTATACTAAGTTGCCAATGGGCTCAAACATGATCCCATAAGATATGATTAGGTTCTAGCAAACCGTCATACCTACCCAAATAGTATAACTAGATACAAGTTCGCATTCCTTTAGAATATGTCACAATCCCTTTGTCCACGATGTCATTGAACGCAAGTCATGGTCAAACAGTCAACTTGTTTTGTTCAATGCTTTCTCGATTCCGAATATGTTGATAATTCAAATGCTATTGATCCAATCAATCCATTTGAGTCCGGCCGAACATTTCATCAACATTATTCCTTCGAGGGGCCCAAGCTTGACATCTCTCCGTGGAGGGACAAATCCATTTAGCTTATTATTCTTCCCAACGGGAATCCGATTATGCCAATCATACCCTTTATAACTACCATGTTAAGGTAGCGTTTGAATATGTCAAACACAATGTTCATCTAGTGGAAGACTATAATAACTTCATGTCTAAGGATTCAAATGACATAACTAATATGAGATATATGTATGACATAGACCATGACATAAGTCTCATACAGCGGGTCAAGTCCAGTACCTTGTTCCAAACAAGTACCCATAATCTAACATTATCATCCCATGATCATTTAGCCTTTATACTAGTGCTTAACAAGCACTAGGGACGGGGATTATTATAAGTAAACATGAACAACAATAATAATCAAAACATCTCTTTATTGATATGAAATAAATGATAACAATTACAACGTTTATTAAACGTGCCTGGGCACCACTACCAACAATCTCCCACTTGCCCTAGGCCCAATCTCCCATGTATCTAATACCCATGGACCTAACATGACCATCATGTTTATCTTGTGGAAGTCCCTTTGTTAGCGGGTCCGCAACATTGTCATCAGTAGGTACTCAGCATATATTTACGTCTCCCCTATCAACGATCTCTCGAATGATATGAAAACGCCTAAGTATGTGTTTGGATTTCTGATGTGCTCTTGGTTCCTTTGCTTGAGCAATAGCACCATTATTATCGCAATAAAGGTCTATTGGATTAGCAATACTAGGAACCACTTCAAGTTCAGTTATGAACTTCTTAATCCAAACAGCTTCCTTTGCAGCATCCGATGCAGCAATATACTCAGCTTCTGTTATAGAATCAGCGGTTGTACTTTGCTTGGAACTCTTCCAGCTTACAGCTCCACTATTTAACATAAACACAAATCCCGATTGCGATCGGCTATCATCTTTGTCGGTTTAGAAGCTTGCATCCGTGTAGGCATTTACAACGAGATCATCTTCCATTCCTCCATAGACCAAAAACGAGTCTTTAGTTCTTCTCAAGTACTTAAGAATCGCTTTTACAGCTATCCAGTGATTTTCGCCAGGGTCGGATTGGTATCTACTTGTCATGCTCAAAGCATAAGACACATCCGGCCTAGTACAAATCATGGCATACATGATGGACCCAATTGCCGAAGCATATGGAACATCATTCATTTTCTCACGCTCATCTTTTGTCTTAGGACATTGAGTCTTGCTTAGAGAAACTCCATGTAACACGGGCAAGGTGCCTCTCTTAGAATTTTCCATACGGAATCTTCTAATGACCTTGTCAATGTATGTACTTTGGCTTAAACCAAGTAGCCTCCTTGATCTATCTCTATAGATCTTAATGCCAAGAATATATGCGGCTTCACCCATATCTTTTATTGCGAAGCACTTTCCTAACCAAGTCTTCACAGACTGAAGTGTAGGAATGTCGTTTCCAATGAGCAATATGTCATCCACGTATAAAACAAGGAAAAGCACTATGCTCCCACTAATCTTCTTGTATACACAAGGCTCATCTTCGTTCTTGATGAAACCAAACTCTTTGACCGATTCATCAAAACGGAGATTCCAACTCCTAGAAGCTTGCTTCAATCCATAAATGGATCTCTGCAATTTGCATACCTTAGAATTTTGTTCAAAACCTTCTGGTTGTGTCATATACACATCCTCTTGTAGTTTTCCATTCAGGAAAGCGGTTTTGACGTCCATCTGCCATATTTCATAGTCATGATATGCGGCAATGGCAAGCAAAATTCTTATAGACTTGATCATTGCTACGGGTGAAAAGGTCTCATCATAGTCAATACCATGAACTTGCCTATAACCCTTCGCTACAAGCCTAGCTTTGTAAGTATGCACCTTCCCATCCATGTCAGTCTTCTTCTTGAAGACCCATTTGCATCCTATGGTTTTTACACCTTCGGGTGCATCAATCAAATTCCAAACTTGATTGTCTTGCATGGATTGCAATTCGGATTTCATGGCTCCAAGCCACTTGTCCGAATCAGGAGAAGACATCGCCTCTTGGTAGGTTGACGGTTCATCATTCTCAATGATTTCTACCTCATTACTATCCGTTACGAGAAATCCATATCTCTCGGGCTCGGATCGTAACCTACTAGATCTGCGAGTTGCTTGTGTACTTTGAACAGGTTCCACAACTCCTTGTGGTTCTTGTTCTTGCTCCACCATTGGTTCAATGTTATTTTCTGGGTCTCGAATTTCTTCAAGATTTATTTTACTCCCACTGATTTCTTTGGAGAGAAACTCTTTCTCTAGAAAGACACCAGTTCGGGCAACAAACACTTTGTTGTCCTCTCGGTTGTAAAAGTAATATCCTTTAGTTTCTTTAGGATATCCCACGAAAATACATTTATCAGATTTGTGTGCAAGTTTGTCTGAGATAAGTCTTTTGACAAAAACTTCACAACCCCAAATCTTCATGAAAGATAGACAAGGCTTCTTTCCGCTCCACATCTCATATGGAGTCTTTTGAACCGATTTAGTTGGAACACGATTTAGTGTGAAAGCAGCGGTTTCTAGAGCGTAACCCCAAAAGGATATTGGAAGATCAACTTGACTCATCATTGATCGAACCATGTCTAACAAAGTCCGATTCCTCCTCTCGGACACACCATTCCATTGTGGTGTTCCCGGTGGAGTCAATTGTGAAACTATTCCACAATTCTTTAGATGATCATCAAATTCTTGACTTAAGTATTCACCACCTCGATCTGATCGAAGTGCCTTTATACTTTTGCCAAGTTGTTTTTCTACTTCATTTTGAAATATTCTAAATATCTCAAATGCTTCACTTTTATGTTTCATTAGGTAAACATACCCAAATCTACTATAATCATCAGTGAAGGTTATGAAGTATTGAAATCCTCCCCTAGCATTGCTACTTAATGGTCCGCATACATCGGAATGTATCAACCCCAATAAGTCGCTTGCCCTTTCACCCAACTTGGTAAAAGGTGTCTTAGTCATTTTTCCAAGAAGACACGACTCACAAGTATCATATGACTCTAAGTCACATGAACCCAAAAGTCCGTCCCCATGGAGTTTTGAGATACGCTTCTCATTAATATGACCAAGACGGCAATGCCACAAATAAGTATGATTTACATCATTAGGTTTAGATTTCTTATTTACATGATAGACATTATTTTCATTCTTGACATCCAAGATATAAAAGCCATTAAATGAATTAGCAATACCATAAATCACATCATTTAAATAAATAGAAAATTTCTTATTCTTAATAAGAAACTTAAAACCTTCATTATTCAAACAAGAAATTGAAATAATATTTCTGCTTAAATCCGGAACATAATAACAATTGTTCAAAACAAGAATTAATCCGGAAGGTAAAGTGACTTCATAAGTCCCTACGGCTAATACAGCAACTCTTGCTCCATTCCCCACACGTAGATCTATTTCACCTTCTTTAAGCAGTCTCCTATTCTTTAGTCCCTGCACATTTAGACAAATGTGAGAACCACATCCGGTATCCAATACCCAAGAATCAGTGGTAGAAAGGAGAATATCTATCATATAGATACCTGAAGTCGACGCAGCCTTGCTGCTCTTCTTCTTCTTTTGCTCTTCCAAGAAAGCCTTGCAATTACGTTTCCAATGACCAATTTCTTGACAATGGAACCAAATTGCATCCTTTTGTGTATCGGGTTTTGCCTCATAAGCCTTGGCAACCTTTGCCTTGCTTATTTTGGGTTTGACAACTTTTGCCTTACCCTTGCCTTTGGCACCAGGCTTCTTCCCATCATGAACCAAGAGCACGGGAGAACCTTTCTCCACAATTTTCATCTCTGCAGTTTTGAGCATCCCATGCAACTCAGAGAGATTCTTATCCATTCCATGCATGTTATAATTCATTACAAACTGATTATAACTTTTAGGCAATGAATTAAGAATGAGATCCGTGGCTAGCTCCAATGGGATTGGATAGCCAAGTTTCTCAAGGTGCTCTACATAACCTTTCATTTTAAGAAAGTGAGGACTCACTTGTTGCCCTTCATTCATTTTACACGTAGTGAATGCAACAATGGTCTTGTACATCTCTTGCCTAGCTTGCTCTTGAAACATGGTTCTCAACTCCACGCCTATCTCATAGGCTTCCAAATGTTCCAAACTTTGTTGGAGTTTTGAACACATAGCAGCAAGCATGAGACAACTTACATCTCTAGAATCATTACGATGTTTCTTGTAATTGTCTCTTTCTACCCTAAGGGCAGTAGGCGGTGGTTCAGCGGGGAGAGGCCCATCGAGAATGTACAACTTATCTTCTTGCCTAAGAACGATTCTTATGCTACGGATCCAATCCATAAAGTTGGTACCATTCTCTTCGAGCTTATCCTTCTCAAGGATCGATCGCAACGACATTGATTGAGTGTTATTAGTCATTATCTACAAATATGCAAAATTTCCAAAATTTAATAAGTACCGGGTTTCATTAAAGAAACAATTAATGTATTTTAAAACAAAATACTCCCACCAAATTATACAACCTTCTTTATACATCCAATGTATAGTATAATTTAAATGGGTTGAGATCCCGCTTTAATCTAATTTTGAGTACGCTTTGGCGCACCGCTCAAAATTAAATCAATTAGGTAGACAACTCTTGTCAATCATATCTCATATGACTCTCAGTTCTTTTCATGAGATTCTTTAAGAAATCCAATTTCAAAAAGCATGTTAAATCTCATCTTTGCCTTAAGCCCAAAACTGTTTTGACGCTTAATTAAGTCCAACCATTTTAAACGCATAGGAAACTCTTATTCACTCATCTTGCTCAAACATGAATAAAATCAATGCACCTCGCTTTGGCGAGCCCACATAAAATTACTCATGTATAAACAAGTGTTTTAATCATGGCATGGCAAAAGGACTTAAAACTTTCTTTGAAGGTTAATCACATATAGCATATAACACATTTATGAGCACATAATATAAACATGTTACACATCAAGTTTAGGCACTAAATTAATCTCCATTAATTTAAGCATGGCATTTATGTGTCATTAGTTTCTCTATAATTATGAGGATGAGACTTATTTCAACTTTGGTTATTATTTCCAAATCAAGACAACAAGAAGTGCGGTCGAACTAAGCCATTAGGCAACCACAATCCCGCACTAATTCAAGAAACCAAGAAAGTAGTCCATGTGGCCGAAACTAAGCAATAGATGGTCTCGATGAACGTAGGCCAATTGCATTCACAATTCCACATGGATCTCCAAACATTGAATCAAGAACTTTGTTTCTCAATTTTAGCAATTATGAACTCTTCATAATTCTAACTTCGTTTATCTTTGAAACTTTGATTGCGATCAATTTTGGGAAACACAATCTCGATGAACGCAGATTAGCCATCCAAAACTTGAACCAATCTAAGGATCACAAGACTAAAACAAATAGGAAAATCAAACCCCAAAAATCCACACACAAACCAACTACCCAAAACCCATTCCAGATCAGCAAGTCTGGACTGGTTCTGTTACTGGTTTTGTTGAATTTTTCGAAAAATTCCAGATTCTGTTTTTCAACCAAAATCAGACCTTCTGATCCCCTTGTGCGGTCGCCCAAAACTGTGCGGCCGCCCAAGGCGTTTTGTGCGGTCGCCCAGTGCCATCAGAATGTGCAGAATTTTCAAAGTTCGAAAATTTTGTCTCAAAATCGTTTTTCCCCGATTATTAAAACTTTGATCCAATCAAAAATTAATAATCAACAATTCTGAATCCACCATAATTTATTTATTGCGATTGAATCGTGCGATTAAAGTTGCAAAACAATAAACCACATAAAATCACATAACACATAAACATCACATATTCCAATATTCATATCATGCAAGGCACATAGACAATTTATATACACATAACATGATCCAAGTATTGAATTAATCAACATGAACGGGGCTTTGATACCACTGTTAGGTTTCGATCAAACATGCGCAGCGGAATATAGCATTTAAAATTTTGAAACCCAAAGCCATGGATCCGTTCATACGATTAAATCAAATACAACATAAGAATAAAGGAATAAACTAACCCTTGATGGCTATCAAATTCTCTCGGTCTTTGGTGGAGGTTGAAGACTTGATCACGATCACAAAGTTTGAACACGAACTTTGAAGATGATGATTTTCACCCTCTAGCGGTATCCACACTTCGAACGAATATCAAATGAGCTTCTTTGATCTTGGTTGCTAGACCAAATTGTGAAACACTTTTCCACAATCAAAAGAACTATATGGAATTTATTTTGTGTATTATTTTGTTCTTCAACCAAGAATGTCTTAGAACAAAATAAACCCTCTCCCAAACTCTTTGAGACTCACAAAATCATTAGCTTAGAGTGCTGGCCGAATTTGGTCTTTTATACACAAGTATGACCTATTCCAAATAGGAAACTTGTGTCAAAATCCGTCCAAAATTCGTTTCCTAATCAAATTAGGAATCTGCCACCCGACAGTACTGTGCGGCCGCCCAAAAGCCTCTGTGCGGTCGCACAACTATCTGAAACAAAACTGGTACATTTCTGAGCTAAGTGTGCGGCCGCCCAGTCCATTATGTGCGGTCGCCCACTTCCCCAGAAAGTCCAGAATTTCCAAAATTCCAATATAGTCCTTTTAAAGATTCGTTCTATTGTGTGTGACCCTCTAGGATTATACTAAGTTGGCAATGGGCTCAAACATGATCCCATAAGATATGATTAGGTTCTAGCAAACCGTCATACCTACCCAAATAGTATAACTTAGATACAAGTTCGCATTCCTTTAGAATATGTCACAATCCCTTTGTCAACGATGTCATTGAACACAAGTCATGGTCAAACAGTCAACTTGTTTTGTTCAATACTTTCTCGATTCCGAATATGTTGATAATTCAAATGCTATTGATCCAATCAATCCATTTGAGTCCGGCCGAACATTTCATCAACATCATTCCTTCGAGGGGCCCAAGCTTGACATCTCTCCGTGGGGGGACAAATCCATTTAGCTTATTATTCTTCCCAACGGGAATCCGATTATGCCAATCATACCCTTTATAACTACCGTGTTAAGGTAGCGTTTGAATATGTCAAACACAATGTTCATCAAGTGGAAGACTATAATAACTTCATGTCTAAGGATTCAAATGACATAACTAATATGAGATATATGTATGACATAGACCATGACATAAGTCTCATACAGCGGGTCAAGTCCAGTACCTTGTTCCAAACAAGTACCCATAAATCTAACATGATCATCCCATGATCATTTAGCCTTTATACTAGTGCTTAACAAGCACTAGGGACGGGGATTATTATAAGTAAACATGAACAACAATAATAATCAAAACATCTCTTTATTGATATGAAATAAATGATAACAATTACAACGTTTATTAAATGTGCCTAGGGCACCACTACCAACAAAAAGAAGCTCCTCCAAGCTGTGGACAGAAAGGGACGTGGACAACTCCCTGGGCATGAGCCTGATCACCCTCTATAATCAACCGGGGCATAAGACGAGCGAGAAAGTCCTAATAATCAACCTCCAAGGACATATGGTCAAAAGCATCCTGACCAATAATGAGATCCCCTCTCTCCTCCTCCGCGATGGCATAAGGGTTAAGCATATGAGCCGGCGGGCCCAAGGGGACAATGACATCGAGTCTGCCACCACCCTGCTGGCGAGAGACTCTCTCTCCTAAATAGAAGCATCCCCCACCAAGGACAATCATCAGTAGCCTCATACCGGCAAACCCGTAGGCATGATCAATGCCCAGACACCGCCAAGGGAAGAAAGCGACAGCGGACTCAGGGACGGCCTCCCACATGTTGAAATAGAGCCGCATACGCTCCACCGTTATATCAGCCCCCTCGGCCTGCTCATCACGGGTATCCCTGTTACTCCGGCGCCATCTCAAAATATTTGGGAGCATAACAGTGTTGTCTCGAAGGTTAAAAGTGAAGAGACCGAACATGGCGTAACCCCAGGCCTGCAAAATGGGAGAAACATAAAAGATGTCAATATACAAATAGCTCAGATAAAAAATGCTATAAAAGTAAACTGGGGCTGAAATAAAGGAGGAATACAGAAGAAGATGAGTATTATACCTCCCAGGCATGACTGTAGCCGCCTAAGCCAGCGTTCGTACGATCCCGCGAACTCTCATCCATAGCCACATAGCAGTGGGCTAAGCCTGCCAATCCCCAACAGGCATCAGTCACATGCTGCATATCCCTCAGGCAGCTCAACAAAGTAAATAAGGCGGTCGACGCATGATTGGAAAATAGCGTCTCAGAAAAGGTCCACCACAAAAAGCCGCAGACTGCTGCGATACAGGTGTCAGTAAGGTGCATCTGACCGGCATTAACGGTAACATAGGCGTAAACCTTGTCCCTCAAGGCCTTCAGAGGGACACCCTTGCCTAGGGTACGCACAGAGAAGCCCAGAAAATGCCTCATATCATCTCCACTGGGATAGAAATCCGTATCAACCTCAAGAGGCTCACCGGCAATGACAAGCCCGGTAATGGCATGAAAGTCAGTAGGGGTCATGGTAGCCTCCCCCCACCGTATATGCATAGTATGAGTGCTATCCCACCAATGCTCTCTAATAGCCTGGAGCAGGTGAACGTTCCTCCTCTCGCCAACTAGGCCGTCAAAGAAGGGTTTCAACCCGAGATTCTCGATCTCTTCCTTTATCTCGCCATTGAGAGTTGCCCACCTCTCGGCAACCGCTCGCACGCTGCCTCTACAGCTATCAATGACCCTGAATGGCTGCAAACAACAAAGACAAAAGAGAGAAATGTCAGGAAAACAGTAAAATCCTCATTTAAGCATTTTACCCGAAAAATTGCAGAATTGCCTAGAACGACAGTCAAAATCATGTACTACTATACTACAATGATTTTCAACATCAACAAGGGTGAAATTCCATCGAAGAATCAGCCATGCATGATAAACCCTAGCAGCAATGATTCTAGGCAAAAAGTCGATAAAAATCGAACCGCGAACGCACCAAATCGAGACATGCAACGATGAAATTGACATAGAAACTCAGTCAAAGGAAGAGATCCTTACCCGCCTCGTCCGAACGGCGTGAGAAATATGATCATCGGGAAATGGGCACAACTCATCCGTCGCCCACACTTTGCCTCTCATGTGCCTACCAAAGAGGTGTTCCCTATGAGAATGATTTGCACCGGCCATTTGAAGGGGTTAGGGATTACCAGAACTTGGTGAAAACAAAGATTTTTGAGTGAAAAAATCGCCTAGGGTTGAGAATTCCCGAAATGAAATAAGAAAAGTGATTTGAAAATCACCTTCAGTGCCTCTGTTATGCGTAAAAACAGAGAAGTCTCGTACGAGACATCGATATCTCGTACGAGAGATCCCCAGAAAAATCTCAGAAAACCATGTTTTCTTGGGAAATTCCAGAAAAGCCCTGCTTTTAACAGAAAGGTCAGAAGATGCCCTGCTCTTGACTGAAAGGCCGAATCTGAACCCGATTCAAGATGGAACATTGAGTCGTCAACAAATGGATATTTTTAGAATTGGAACAAGCAAAGTTGTTTCTCAGTACGAATTTATCCTCACCGCGCATCCAAGATCATGGGTGGGAAACAAAATCTGTATCAGCAAACTTTAAATCCCATGACTGTCATCAAGACGTAGGTTAATGGCAAAGGATTTACAACCGGGAATCCCACGACTGTTATCAAGACATAAGTTAATAACACAGATCCCACCATTAGGAGTCCCATAATTGTCATCAAGGTGTAAGCTAATGGCATAGGATTCACATTTTCAACGGAAAGGCAGTCTCGTTGAAAGGAGAAGCAAGGTCTGACTAATGGCGTCTCCAAATCCGGGTATCCCACGACTGTTATCAAGATGTAATTTAATAACACAGGATCCCACCATTTAGAATCCCATAATTTCCATCGAGCCGTATGTTAATGGCATAGGATTCACTGTTCCGACGAATAAGGCAACCTCGTTGGAACGAGAAGCAAGGATCCAAGTAATTGGCGTCTCCAAACCCAGAGTCCGATAATTGTTATCAAGACGTATGTTAATAACATAGGATTCACATTTTCCGGCGAATAAGGCAACCTCGTTGGAAGGAGAAGCAAGGTCCGGGTAACTGGCGTCTCCAAAATCGAAGACGGTTCATCATCAACGACAGGGCATGTTCAGAATTGGAGTCAAAGAGATTGGTTCCTCAGTATGGATTGCAACTGGAGACGGTTCGTCATCAACAAAAAGGAGTATATTCAGAATTGGGTCAAGGCCATTGATTCCTCAGTATGGGTACTCTCTAAACTCTAAGCTTTACTTACCGAAAGTATTGTTATCAAAAATGATTTTCAAAATACCTTAAACCTCAGTTTTTGCGTATTTTCAGAGTCGAACTACGTTTGGTCTAATTTCCTTCCGAGGAATACGTAGGCAGCTTTTTAGCACGACCATACCCCTAGTTCAAAATGGCATCTTTTCTATCGACGACTGTACTTCATCCATAAGTATCGTCACTGAGGGACTCTGTAGACACCCCATTTTAGACGTTCATTTATGATCACACTACTTATGTGTCTCACCTTTGATTTGGGTCGAAACTCGTTAAGTTGGACAAGTTTCATTAAGTTTCTGACTGACTCCGTTATTCAGGGCCAAAATGAATATTAAAACTACTACAGAGGGCAAATAGTGAATTCCAGCACTGAGATGCCTCGTACGAGACATTGATGTCTCGTACGAGACATCCCCCTTGACAGTCGGGTTTTTGGTCAGTTTCCTTGTTGATCTTAACCCCTTTTCTTGGCAAACACTTAAGCAATCCGGGAAAACCTAATGGGCGATCCTAGAGTCCAAAAATACCTCTGTGGGAATCAAGTCTTGGATTCCCATCACAACTTACCTTCTTGGCCAAAACCCTAGGTCTAAACTCCTATAAATATAAAGGTTCATGAACCGAAAAAGGGCTAGAATCCTCATTCACCCAAAAACCACTCCAAATCTGATCAAAGAGGTCCCCATAATCAGTCCCTCTTCCTCACCCACGAAATTCAAGCCTCCACAATACCACTCAAGCCAAGTTTATTGGAGATTCAAGGCCTTTAGTCAAGGCCATCCATTGCATTCTTGAAGAACGCTTAGGTAAAACTCTTTGTTGTTCTATCTTCTCATGTCCTTCTTTGTCTTTGAAGTAGTGTGATTCCATTAAAAGATCAGCCTAGAGCCTCTCCAATCCATAGAGATGGTCTCGAAGCACATGATCCGACATCCTAAATAAAAAAGCAATTATTTATTTGTTTGTTTTCTCTTTTACATACATTTTGCATGATTTGAAAATAATGATGATGATTTCTTAGCAAGACCAATCCTAGATTGGGTGAATTGGGTGCTCCTTTACCTTCCCAATTCATAACTTAACCCCCGAATCCAGATATCCCAGTCCGTGTTCCGACAACAACATGGTGGCGACTCTCAAACAATCATAAAGGGTAAATCGAAGGACGAAAAGGTACCTTGAAGTCAAACAAAACACACAAAAAACCCGCGCGCAAACAATGTGACACATTTTTTAATTATTATATAAAATTAAGATTTTAAATAGGGGTCATCGATGTGACTTGAATTGGACAAATTCGTATTTTGAGAATTTATGTTTACGAAGATATGTCAAATAATCTTATTATAACTTTATCTCCTTAAACAACCACTCTACCATCAATTTACCATATATTTCACGCAAAAAATACATAAATATTGATAATAGAATTATTAATTATTAAATTGTTTTTTTTTACGTTGAATATTTCAAAATAATATACAAGCAAAAAAATATTGAACATAGTATTAATTATTATTATGTTCTTAAAATATAATTTTTCATTAAATAGTTTTTATGCGGTTTTCTCATGCTAATATGCCTCTAAACTGTGGCTTTCATGCATATATACCCCTCAAATCTTACATCATGCTAATATGCCTCTAGCGTATCGTCTTGCGTTACCGCCATCTTTAGACCGGTTGCACAACGTCTTTCACGTTTCTATGCTTTGGAAGTATGTTCATGATCCGTCTCACGTGTTACCGAGGGTACCGGAGGATATTGAGCCCGATATGACTTATGAGGAACGACCGGTACGGATCTTAGATTCTAAAGTCCAAAAGTTGAGGAGCAAAAGTATTTCTTTGGTTAGAGTTCTTTGGAGGAATCATAACATCGAGGAGTCGACGTGGGAGCTCCGAGATGAGATCGAGAGGAAATTTCCGTGGCTTTTTGTTTAAGGTAAGTCTCGTTAAAATTCGGGTCGAATTTTCTTTAAGGGGGAGTGAATGTCACGACCCGAAATCTAGGCTCTATTTTATTAGTAATAAATAATTATTATTTAATTATTTGCTTAATTATCTATTTAAATTATTATTTATTTAAATAATTATGTGTGCAGTTTATGTGTTATAATAATTTATGCCTAGCATTTTATTTGAGTCATTTGGGTTAGTGTGGTTTTGTTGGGTCTTAATTGTTAGTAGGGAGTGTAGCATTTGTGTTAGTAGAAGGGGAGGGGCCTAGATGTAACATTTTGAATAATTTTTCCCCTACTCCCCTCTCCTCCCTCACCTTCTCCCTCACTCTCACCATTCTCTCCAGCAAACTCCCTCTCTCTCTCTCATTGTGGTAAGCATTTTCTTTCTTTTTCTTCTCTCTTCATTTTCTTCTTCTTCCTCTCTTTATCATTCATTTCTTAAAACTTGAACATTGTTTAGATCGTCGATAGGATCGCGTAGAGCCAAAAATATTTGAAATCCATCAACTTTGAGAAATCCGGGTAAGTTGCTTTTCCCCTTATTTTTATGCTAGAAATGCTACTCCATGTTTATTTGATGTTATGAATGCTATTTATTGCATCTTGAGTTGATTTGGGAGTGATGGGCATTTTGTTCATTTTTGTGAAATTGTGGTATTTGAATCACCCTTGAGTGAGGTCCCTAGGTGATGTTGTTGGAGTTCTTTTGGCTCAAAATGGTGTAGATACCTTAGTTCCCATCTTGGTGGTGTTAGAAATGGTAAAGATTTGGTTTGTATTAGATTTGGGGTTGTTAATGGAGGATACCCAGAATTTTGGCCGGAATTTGCCTCCCCGGGCAAGGAGGCGCGCGCACCCTCCCATAGGAGGCGCGCGCACCCTCCCATAGGAGACGCGCGCGCACCCCTAGGCCCTTCTTGAACAATAAAGCTTCTGCCTCTTGGAGGCGCGCGCACCCTCCCATAGGAGGCGCGCGCATCCTCTCCTCCTCCAAAATTTGATTTCCCTTCTGATCTAGGAGGCGCGCGCATCCTCCCATAGGAGGCGCGCGCACCCCATCCTCTGTTATGACATTTGTTTCCCTTTTTGTCCAATCTTTCGAGGGCCATATTGTGTTCATCCGGTCTCCGTTTTAGGCGTATAAATTACCGTTTTAAAGCTCTCCTTTAGCTCTTCGATATGAGTGAGTAAATTTGGTTAGGTGCTCGATTTAACTGGACCCCTTGTGGTCAAATGTGATATGGGAATAGTGTTATCATTGTTAAGATTGTTGGAACACTTTATTTGTGTGTTGTTGGTTTATTTCACTTTCTTGGTGACTTCTTGGTATGGTTCCCTACTTTGGAAACCTAAGATGTTTAATTAAGCTAGTATTTATTACTTAGCATTTATTTGAAAGTCCAGCTGGTATTTGTGGTTGTGTCGGGCGATGTGAGATATTGTGATGGCACCGGCCAAGTCCATTATGGTGTCGACTATTGTTTTGCCCTTATTTTCCTTTTCCAGATCGGCCTTGGTTGAGACGTTTGGAGCATGACTTTGTGGCATGGCTCCCGCCCCTTGTGGCACATTACTTTGTTATTGGTTCCGGTACCGGGGTTTTCTCTTCGGCTTTCATGCCATTATGAAGATGATGATTTGTTGATTATTGAAGCTGTGCAGCGATCCTTTATTTGGATGTTCCGGTTTGGAAAACCTTGGCTATATCCTTTGTTATGTGTTTATTTCCGCTGCTATCTGTTAAGTGATAAATGCGATGTGCTATGTGATATTTATTATTGCTTATTGTATATTGCATCATAGCATGTCATGTAGTTGCATTAGTAACTTATTGAGATTTATCTCACCCCCTTTCTTTTATCTTTGTTTTTCCTTAACCCCCCCCCCCCAGGTGCTAAGGATTAGTCTCGCTGATCACGAGAAAGAGGACGTCGAGTGTGGATCCATTCTTTTGGGGAAGGTTATTATAGGTTGGTTTACATTATGTAAATGTGTAACCATTTTGGGATAGTTGTACCAAACATTGACGTCACTAAGAATTGTATAATTGTATTTTGTTGGGCATAAACTTGTGGAAGTTTATGATAGTTGTAATTGATTTTTATCAAACTTGGTTTTGTAAAACTTTGGATCACTACCTTTTGGTATCAAATGGAATTTTTTAACTTCAGTATTTCGTATTTTTGGTTCTAAGTCGACGTCCAGATCGCGGTCTCGGGCCCGCGGGGTTCGGGGTCGCAACAGTTGGTATCAGAGCTATGGCATTAGCTCTATGTATAAGTATAGGTGGATTAGTATGACCTAGGTGGGTAGTAGAGTGTGGAGTGATTAACTGTTGATGGCTTATGCAGGTAATTACTCGCAATGTCTGGAAGAAGAAACAGAGGAGGTACTAGTGGGGCACAGAATCAGAATGATACAAGGGAAGAAGCCCGTGCCATGTTTCAAGGCATGTTCGAGGCGGCCATGAAGGCCATACATGATCAAGGTCCGAGGGTAGAACAAGCACCACCCGTTATGGATTGGAGCAATTTCTGAAGTTGAAACCGGTTGAATTCAATGGGGAACCCGATGTAAGGAAGGCTGAGTTGTGGATTGAGTCTATGGAAAAGATATATGATGTATTTGGGTGTTCGGATGAGGACAAGGTCCGGTTCGCGGCTTATAAGCTCGTGGGAGCCGCCGAGCATTGGTGGAAGGGTGTTAAGGCTACTTGGGATGATACTCACACGGTATATGCGTGGAGTTGTTCGTACGCAAATTCAAGGAGCATTTCATTCCGGTTGTTGATCAAAACCGAAAGGAGATCGAGCTACTCAACCTAGAGCAAAGTGTGTTGTCTATAGCACAATACTCGGCGAAGTTCATAGAATTAGCCCGGTATTGCGACTATTTGGTGAGGACCGAGGAACAAAAGGCTATGAGATTCATTCGGGGATTGAAGACCTCCATCCGTACTCAACTGATCGCTCAACGGATTGTGACTTTCCAAGATACGGTGGACCGAGCCTATTTGATAGAGCAGGATATTGGGGAACATAAGAGGAAGACCGAGGTGGCCAACCCGAGTAAGCAAGGAGCGCAGAGCAAGCCACAACCAAGAATTGATAATCGAGGTAACTTTGGGGGACAATCTCAGTTCCGAGGGCAACCGATCCCAAGGAACCCGGGTACCACTTCCGGGAACCAAGGGAGCCAAATTAGGAGGCTTTGTTCTTATTGCCAAAAGGAAGGTCATTCTGAGGACCAGTGTTGGAAGAAGCAGGGAAGGTGCACCAATTGTGGTCAAATGGTCATTTTGCAAGGGATTGTCCGAGGAATAGAATTCAACCAACGGGGGTAGGAGCTGGGGCTCCTCAGGGTCAGAAAAGGGATGCTACGGGAAAGCCCAAGGTCCAAGGGAAAGTGTTTGCAATGAATCAACAACAAGCCACAGATGATCCTACAGTTATTGGAGGTATTATTTCTATATCTAATGTGAGCGCACGAGCGTTAGTAGATCCAGGATCATCTCATTCATACATTTCTGTGCAATTTTCTTCCATGTTAAATGCTGCATTCGAGTCTTTACCGTACGTGCTAGAGGTGTCGACCCTATAGGAGAATGCTTGATTTCTGATCGAGTCTTTCGTGCTTGTGATGTGGTTATATGTAGTCGTGTCCTTTGTGCGGATTTGGTAGTTCTTCCTATCCAAGACTTTGATGTCATTTTGGGTATGGATTGGTTGAGCAAGTTTCATGCGTCCGTTGATTGCCGTAAGAAAACTGTTACTTTCTCTATTCCCGATGTGCCTAAATTTGTGTTTGAGGCTAGTCCTCTGAGTAGAAAGGTTCGCCTAATTTCTTATTTGAAAGCGAGAAAATTATTGCATAGTGGTTGTGAGGGTATTTGGCTAGTGTTCTTGATACTAGGAAGGAATCCCCTAGTTTTGATAGTGTTCGGGTAGTTCGGGAATTTCCCGATGTTTTCTCTACCGAGTATGATATGCCTCCCGATCGTGAGATTGAGTTTTGTATAGATCTTTTGCAGGGTACGGCTCCAATTTCGAAAGCACCTTATAGGTTAGCCCCCGCGGAGTTGAAGGAATTAAAGGTTCAGTTGCAAGAGTTGCTTGATCGAGGGTTTATCCGCCCTAGTGTTTCCCCGTGGGGAGCACCGGTTTTGTTTGTGCGGAAGAAAGATGGTTCGTTGAGATTGTGTATCGATTACCGGAAATTGAATCAGGTTACGGTGAAGAACAAGTACCCTCTACCGCACATTGATGATTTGTTTGATCAGCTTCAAGGGTCCGTGGTTTTCTCTAAACTTGATTTGAGAAGTGGGTACCATCAGTTGAAGGTTCGATCGGAGGATATTCCGAAGACTGCTTTTCGCACTCGTTACGGTCATTACGAGTTCTTGGTTATGCCGTTTGGGTTGACGAACGCGCCTGCAGTATTTATGGATTTGATGAACCGAGTTTTCCATCCTTATCTTGATTCGTTCGTGGTAGTCTTCATCGACGACATTCTTGTTTATTCGAAATCTCGGGAGGAGCACGAGCAGCATTTGAGGACAGTTTTATCCGTTCTTGCGAGGGGGAAATTATTTGCGAAGTTCAGTAAATGCGAATTTTGGCTCGAGAAGGTGTCATTTCTGGGTCATGTTATTTCGAAAGATGGGATTTCTGTGGATCCTTCAAAGATTGAAGCCATAGTGGATTGGAAGAGACCCGAGTCAGTGACCAAGATTCGTAGCTTTCTGGTTTAGCCGGTTATTATCGAAGATTTATTGAAGGGTTTTCGAGGATTGCTACTCCGATGACTCAGTTAACCCGGAAGAATGTTCCGTTTGTGTGGACCGAGAAATGTGACAAGAGTTTCGAGGAATTGAAGAAGAGGTTGACTACCGCACCGATCTTGACTTTGCCTAATGGGAGCGATGGGTTAGTAATTTATAGTGATGCTTCGAAAGAGGGTTTGGGTTGTGTGTTGATGCAGAATGGGAAAGTAATTGCTTATGCTTCGAGGAAGTTGACCCCGAGTGAACAGAATTACCCGACTCATGATATGGAGTTAGCGGCTATTGTATTTGCGTTGCACAAGTGGAAGCACTATCTTTATGGAGCGAAGTTTGAGATTTTTACGGATCACAAGAGTTGAAGTACCTTTTCTCCCAGAAAGAGTTGAATAATAGACAGCGCCGATGGATGGAATTGTTGAAGGATTATGATTGCACGATTTCTTATCACCCGGGAAAGGCAAATGTGGTAGCCGATGCGATTAGTAGAAAGTCTTATGTGGCTTCGATGATGGTCCGTGAATGGAAAATGCTTGAGGATGTTCGAGATTGGTCTCCTCGTGAATCGAGACATGGGGCTATTTTTGCGAATATTAGGGTATCTCCGACCCTAATTCAAAGGATAAAAGAGGCTCAGAAAGAAGATCCCGAGTTGGTGAAGATAATAGGTAAATTGAAGGAGAAGAACTTCGAGGATTTTTCTATTAGCTCGAGTGGAGTGTTGACTTTCCGTGGTCGTTTGTGTGTTCCGGATGTTGATGGAATTAAACAGAGAGTTCTTGATGAGGGTCACAAATCGAGGTATACTATTCATCCGGGTAGTACGAAGATGTATCAGGATTTGAAGCAACAATTTTGGTGGATTAATATGAAAAGGGAAATAGCCGAGTATGTTTCGAAGTGTTTAACTTGTCAACAGGTCAAAGCCGAGCATCAGAGACCCGCGGGATTGCTTCAGCAGTTAGATATTCCCGAGTGGAAATGGGAGCATGTGACTATGGATTTTGTTACGGGACTGCCTCGTACCCGTAGGAAATATGACAGTGTTTGGGTAATAGTGGATAGATTGACCAAGAGTGCCCATTTCTTGCCTATTGACATCAGATATTCGATGGAGAAGCTTGCGACCCTTTACATTGATGAGATCGTTAGATTGCATGGAGTTCCGGTTAGTATTGTGTCAGATCGAGACCCGAGGTTTACTTCTAGATTCTGGAAGGCGTTTCAGTAAGCTTTGGGTACAGATTTGCGGTTCAGTACAGCTTTTCATCCTCAGACCGACGGTCAATCCGAGAGGACTATTAAGATTTTGGAGGATATGTTGCGAGCGTGTTCGATAGACTTTTCTGATTCTTGGGATTCACACCTACCATTAGTGGAATTCTCTTACAACAACAGTTATCAGGCTAGTATCGAGATGGCACCGTTTGAGGCCTTGTATGGAAGGAAGTGTAGATCGCCTATTTGTTGGGATGAGGTTGGTGAAGCGAAGATTGTGGGTATTGATTTGCTTCGGGATTCTGTTGAAAGGGTTAGAGTTATCCGGGATCGATTGAAGACAGCTCAGAGTCGACATAAGAGCTACGCAGACAACCGAAGGCGAGATCTTAGTTTTCATATTGGTGATTTAGTATTCTTGAAAGTGTCTCCGAAGGTGGGTATTCGTAGATTTGGGAAGAAAGGGAAATTGGCTCCGAGGTTTATTGGCCCGTTTGAGATTTTGGGAAAGGTTGGACTTCTAGCGTATCGTCTTGCGTTACCGCCATCTTTGGACCGGTTGCACAACGTCTTTCACGTTTCTATGCTTCGGAAGTATGTTCATGATCCGTCTCACGTGTTACCGAGGGTACCGGAGGATATTGAGCCCGATATGACTTATGAGGAACGACCGGTACGGATCTTAGATTCTAAAGTCCAAGAGTTGAGGAGCAAAAGTATTTCTTTGGTTAGAGTTCTTTGGAGGAATCATAACATCGAGGAGTCGACGTGGGAGCTCCGAGATGAGATCGAGAGGAAATTTCCGTGGCTTTTTGTTTAAGGTAAGTCTCGTTAAAATTCGGGTCGAATTTCTTTAAGGGGGAGTGAATGTCACGACCCGAAATCTAGGCTCTATTTTATTAGTAATAAATAATTATTATTTAATTATTTGCTTAATTATCTATTTAAATTATTATTTATTTAAATAATTATGTGTGCAATTTATGTGTTATAATAATTTATGCCTAGCATTTTATTTGAGTCATTTGGGTTAGTGTGGTTTTGCTGGGTCTTAATTGTTAGTAGGGAGTGTAGCATTTGTGTTAGTAGAAGGGGAGGGGCCTAGATGTAACATTTTGAATAATTTTTCCCCTACTCCCCTCTCCTCCCTCACCTTCTCCCTCACTCTCACCATTCTCTCCAGCAAACTCCCTCTCTCTCTCTCATTGTGGTAAGCATTTTCTTTCTTTTCTTCTCTCTTCATTTTCTTCTTCTTCCTCTCTTTATCATTCATTTCTTAAAACTTGAACATTGTTTAGATCGTCGATAGGATCGCGTAGAGCCAAAAATATTTGAAATCCATCAACTTTGAGAAATCCGGGTAAGTTGCTTTTCCCTTATTTTTATGCTAGAAATGCTACTCCATGTTTATTTGATGTTATGAATGCTATTTATTGCATCTTGAGTTGATTTGGGAGTGATGGGCATTTTGTTCATTTTGTGAAATTGTGGTATTTGTATTTGAATCACCCTTGAGTGAGGTCCCTAGGTGATGTTGTTGGAGTTCTTTTGGCTCAAATGGTGTAGATACCTTAGTTCCCATCTTGGTGGTGTTAGAAATGGTAAAGATTTGGTTTGTATTAGATTTGGGGTTGTTAATGAGGATACCCAGAATTTTGGCCGGAATTTGCCTCCCCGGGCAAGGAGGCGCGCGCACCCTCCCATAGGAGGCGCGCGAACCCCTAGGCCCTTCTTGAACAATAAAGCTTCTGCCTCTTGGAGGCGCGCGCACCCTCCCATAGGAGGCGCGCGCATCCTCTCCTCCTCCAAAATTTGATTTCCCTTCTGATTTAGGAGGCGCGCGCATCCTCCCATAGGAGGCGCGCGCACCCCATCCTCTGTTATGACATTTGTTTCCCTTTTTGTCCAATCTTTCGAGGTCCATATTGTGTTCATCCGGTCTCCGTTTTAGGCGTATAAATTACCGTTTTAAAGCTCTCCTTAAGCTCTTCGATATGAGTGAGTAAATTTGGTTAGGTGCTCGATTTAACTGGACCCCTTGTGGTCAAATGTGATATGGGAATAGTGTTATCATTGTTAAGATTGTTGGAACACTTTATTTGTGTGTTGTTGGTTTATTTCACTTTCTTGGTGACTTCTTGTATGGTTCCCTACTTTGGAAACCTAAGCTGTTTAATTAAGCTAGTATTTATTACTTAGCATTTATTTGAAAGTCCAGCTGGTATTTGTGGTTGTGTCGGGCGATGTGAGATATTGTGATGGCACCGGCCAAGTCCATTATGGTGTCGACCATTGTTTTGCCCTTATTTTCCTCTTCCAGATCGGCCTTGGTTGAGACGTTTGGAGCATGACTTTGTGGCATGGCTCCCGCCCCTTGTGGCACATTACTTTGTTATTGGTTCCGGGACCGGGGTTTTCTCTTCGGCTTTCATGCCATTATGAAGATGATGATTTGTTGATTATTGAAGCTGCGCAGCGATCCTTTATTTGGATGTTCCGTTTGGAAAACCTTGGCTATATCCTTTGTTATGTGTTTATTTCCGCTGCTATCTGTTAATTGATAAATGCGATGTGCTATGTGATATTTATTATTGCTTATTGTATATTGCATTATAGCATGTCATGTAGTTGCATTAGTAACTTATTGAGATTTATCTCACCCCCTTTCTTTTATCTTTGTTTTTCCTTAACCCCCCCCCCAGGTGCTAAGGATTAGTCTCGCTGATCACGAGAAAGAGGACGTCGAGTGTGGATCCATTCTTTTGGGAAGGTTATTATAGGTTGGTTTACATTATGTAAATGTGTAACCATTTTGGGATAGTTGTACCAAACATTGACGTCACTAAGAATTGTATAATTGTATTTTGTTGGGCATAAACTTGTGGAAGTTTATGATAGTTGTAATTGATTTTTATCAAACTTGGTTTTGTAAAACTTTGGATCACTACCTTTTGGTATCAAATGGAATTTTTTAACTTCAGTATTTCGTATTTTTGGTTCTAAGTCGACGTCCAGATCGCGGTCTCGGGCCCGCGGGGATCGGGGTCGCGACAGTATATCTGCGGTTCCAAGTAGATACTTTAGGGGCAAAAATCATAATTAAGCCGTTTAGGGGCATATTTGCATGTAATCATATAGTTCAGGGGTATAAATATACAATCTCCCTATTAATAAGGATTAAGGAGTACTTAAGGAATTAATATTAGGTGTGTTAGAGTATACTCCCTCCGTCTCATAACTATGTGCACAATTTTGGGTGTCCCATTGATAAGTCACACTTTACTAAAATGACAAAGAATTTTTACTATTCATCTCACTCATTCTCTCTCATACTATACTTTTACACTCACAACACCAATCAAACTACTATTCCCTACCCCATTTTCTCTCTCCTACTTCATTTTTCACACTCACAACAACTAGCAACTACTATTCATCCTTTAATTCTCGTGTAAAACCGATTTTGTGAACATAGTTATGGGACGGAGGGAGTATATATTTATACTCTCTTCTGTCCCAATTTAATTCAGTAGTTCAATAACTCAGAGAGAAAGAGACATCAATAATTCCAGATCTAGGGTTTGCACAGTCAAGAATTTTGTGATCAAAATTCGTGCAAACTAGATTAGTATGATCATCTTCTGTAATTGTTTCTCCGGCCATATTAATAATACATGTCCTCCCTTTGCCCGTGGACGTAGTCAATAGGTTGTTGGTGAACCATGTAAATTCTGTGTTTTTATTTTGTCGATTTGTGTTCATAATTTTCTGTCATCTCTTGGGTCTGATTTACTAACAAGGACGATTGGAGCAGCCAGTTTCCAGCTGTGTTACACTGAACTGAGATAAAGAGTGATAAGTCTAGATTTTGAATAATGGGCGATAAAGATTTTCTATTTTATATTTGTTCAGTTCCAGCTTAATGTGCATAATACTACTCCCTCCGTCTCAGTTTAACATTTATACTTTCCTTTTTGGTATGTCACAGTTTAAGGTTCTTAGTTGCTTTATTCCTTAAATGGCAAAGAATGGATAGTGTTTTGGACATTCTTGTCCTCATAAAGTTCATATATTACAAAAAGCCTATCACTTACACATCTACTTTTCACCCACTTGCATTATGAATGGACAATTATATCCACTACCCACTACTATTCTTTCAAGTTTTTCTTGATTTCTTAATAAGCGTACAAAATCAAACTAAGAACCTTAAACCGGGACGGAGGGAGCACTTATTTAGTCAATTCAATTAAATTTTGACCATGTTATTATGAACATCTAAATATTTTTATGTGATTAGAAAAATTGTTATTGTTTCACTGTTAGGAATAGAACCACTAACATTTTTTAGAATTACATGTTAGTCAAAGTTTAATTAAATTGACTAAAAAATTAAACTGTACACACTGAATTGTGGCGGAAGTAATATTAGAATATGATTGAAATCTTTTACGATTAGGGCTTTGGACTCTAGGTCCCTTGGGCAAGATCAAAATGCCATAAAAACCCGTAGCCAAATCAAAATCCCATAAAAACCCACCACAGCCCGCCCAGGATCCAGTGCTACCGAAACCCGCAGCCCACTGTCCGGCCCGACGCCCAGATCAACCCGCTCCGGTCCAGATCTTATGGCCCGCCCGCTATATTCCGGAAAAATCAAAATAATTATGAGGGCGATGTGGATTGAACCTGGGACCAATGTTTTTATTGTTCATACTCTTACAACATATAATCTAAGGCAGCAATACGGACGGGAAATTAATTTTCCTAACCAGTTCTACTCTTATAATTAGAGTATGAGTCATTTTTTCACTTTTTCCAACTTTTAATAAAAAAACAAATAATATATTTTGGTCAAATCCGGTCAAACTCTTATAACTTACGTATAAGACCAATTCTCCTCTTATAATTAGAGTATAAGACTTTTTTTTTTACTTTTTCCATTCTTTAATAAAAATATTAATAATATTTAGTCAAATCTCAGTCAAACTGTTATAACTAATGTATAAGCGCAATTCACCTCTTATAACTTATGTATAAGACTAGTTTTCCTATTATAATTAAAGTATAAGTGTCTTTTTTTTCACTTTTTCCAAGTTTTAACAAAACAATAAATAATATTATTTGGTCAAATCCAGTCAAACTCTTATAACTACTGATGTATAAGACCAGTTCTCCTCTTATAATTAGAGTATAAGAGTCTTGTTTTTTCACTCTTTCAAAATTTTAATAAAAAAAACAAAATTATTATTTAGTCTAGTCAAACTCTTATAACTGACGTATAAAACCAGATCTACTCTTATAATTAGAGTATAATAGTCATTTTTTTCATTTTTTTTATTTTAATAAAAAAATAAATAATATTATTTGGTCAAGTCCGGTCAAGCTCTTATAAATTATGTATAAGACCAGTTCTCCTCTTATAATTAGAGTATAAGAGTTTTTTTTTAAATATTTTTTAAATTTTAATAATAATAAAATAATATATTTGGTCAAATCGGGTCAAACTCTTATAACTTATGTATAAGACTAGTTATACTCTTATAATTAGAGTATAAGAGTTATTTTTTCACTTTATCCAATTTTAATAAAATAATAAATATTATTATTTGGTCAAATATGGTCAAACTTCTTATACTAATGTATAAGACCAGCTAAGATGGTTTTTGGAAAGCTTAGATATATACATACAGATCCATCCATCATTGTTTATAACAACATTTAATTTGAGTAGTTTATTTTCACTCTTAATTCATAACAAACACATCCACAAATCTAATATACACGTTATTTAATTATATTTATTTTTAACAAAAACTGCTTTTTGAAATATTCTAGAATTCAAATTTCGTGATTGATTTTCGTTGAGACAGTAGTAGTA
>JAOWBW010001594.1:104756-182044 GCA_026119855.1 Campanula takesimana
TTTATCGACCATCGGGGAAGTCACAAATTCGAGCATTTTGACGCTCGGGTCATTGGCTGTGTCGGGGGCGTGGGGGCGTCCAAGCTTTTGCCTTCTCGATTAGCGTCGAGATGATGCATTTTTATGGCGGTGTTAATCATTGGTATCATGGCCATGGTAGTTGTGAAAGGCACACCTTTTGGTCTTGTCACGACGTTTTTCAAGATTCTTTGGCCGGAAATCTTCGAGGAGCCACATGAGGCCTTGTTTGACCAATCCTTCAAACACTTGCTTATGGGCATTCCAAAATCCTCAAAGCTTTGTGAAATGGAGCTTGGCTCGGGGCCTTTGGATTTCTTTCATATTGACCGGAGCGTGGTGGGGATGAGAATCACCGATACTCAATGCAAAGGGGTGGCTCATCGAGTGTCCTTTCAAACTCATACTCCATTTGCTTTCTCTTTCCTAACAACGTACCGACTCAGGTGCAACATGAGGATTCTGTGGAAGTGCATGGGTGTAGGCATACCACTAACCTTGGTTGCTTGCAGGAATATACATTAGAGGCATGCAATGAGCTTTCGGTCCAAGAGGTCTCCGATTGTAGAAATGATACGGGTCACCATGGAATCTTATCGGGAAATCCGGTGGAAGTCGGTTTAGTGATGCATGGTTGGGTATCCACATATGGTATAAACAGTGACTGAGCCCGGTGACTTGGTTGATGGCATTAAACCGAAGGATATGGTATTGTGAGTATGATGCTCGGGGCGTAACCGTGTGGAACAGTGGTTTGTGGGGCCCTTTGAGTGGATTGTGTTTGGGGGTTTTATAGGGAAATGTCTCATGGGAGGTGTTGGATTTGGGATGAGGCGGAGTGAGGAATATTTGAGTGAGAGGCTCGTTGTGGATGACGGCGTGTTGGGGCGAAGAAATGGAGCCTCGGTATTTTGGTGAGATGGAGGGGGCAATTTTCGGTACAATCCGGAGGTCGGGTAGCTTCCACCCTTCATTGTGGTTGGTTACTTTGGTGAAGGGCCCATCAGTTGTGACATCTCTTTGTCTCACATCGACTCATGAACGGGTTCTGGTGTTCCTTGTGTCTCTTCGTGATGACTTCCTCCGTAGCCCAGGAGACTTCTAGAGTTTGGAGCGGCTCTCCTTTCGTCAGGCTGTCCGGGTTGTCTGCAACGTCGTTTCCCAAACTACCATCCATCAAAGAGGCCTTTCTGAGGTACCGGATCAGAGAAGTTGTAGTGACAGGGTAACTTTCTAAGGTCTTAACGGGAATCTTAACGGGGTCTCGGAGGACCAACGAGGGTCCGTCCAAAGACTCAACAAAAATCCATAATGGAGGTCTCAGAGGACAACGGGGGTCCGTCCAAAGACTCAACGAAATCTCATAACGGAGGTCTTGGAAGGACAACGGGGGTCCGTCCAAAGACTTAACAAAATCTCATAACGGAGTCTTGGAGGAACAACGGGGGTCCCCCCCAAAGATTTAACGAAATCTCACAACGGAGGTCTTGGAGGACAAAGACTCAACGAAATCACACAACGGAGGTCTTAGAGGACAACGAGGGTCCGTCCAAAGACTTAACGAAATCACATAACGGAGGTCTTAGAGGACAACGGGGGTCTGTCCAAAGACTTAACAAAATCACATAACGGAGGTCTTAGAGGACAACGGGGGTCTGTCTAAAGACTCAACGAAATCATATACGAGAGGTCTTGGAGGACAACGGGTGGTCCGTCCAAAGACTCAACGAAATCTCATAACGGAGGTCTTGGAGGACAACGGGGGTCCTTCCAAAGACTCAACGAACTCATAACGGAGGGTCCTGGAGGACAACGGGGGTCGTCTGAAAGACTTAACGAAATCTCATAACGGAGGTCTTGGAGGACAACGGGGGTCCGTCTAAAGACTTAACGAAATCTCATAACGGAGGTCTTGGAGGACAATGGGGGTCTGTCCAAAGACTCAACGAAATAACATAACGGAGGTCTTGGAGGACAACGGGGTCTGTCCAAAGACTCAACGAAATAACATAACGGAGGTCTTGGAGGACAACGGGGGTCTGTCCAAAGACTCAACGAGAATCACATAACGGAGGTCTTGGAGGACACGGGGGTCCGTCTAAAAGACTTAACAAGTGACATTTATTAGCGAAAGAATGTGTCGAAGACAAGAAACAAAGAACGGAGCAAGCTCATGCCACGTGCAATTATTTATTCATTCAACTTTACTTAAAACGCATTTTTATTCCTAAATGGTTGGAAAAGATTCCACTTCTTTTTCGTAATTACTCTAAATCCTGGATTAGTGGAGGCCATCACTACGCCTATAGACCCCTCGTTTTTCACCTGCCTTGCACACTCCCAAGGATGGACTGTCCGGGCGAGGGTCCTATAGGAAAGCGGCTTCCACCAACTGAAATAACGATCCTAGGGTCTAGTGAATCGCAAGATTCCCAATGCGTGGGCCATTCCAATCATGATTAAGCCCCGGTTAAGATCGAGATTCGTCTTTAGGACTCAAGGGAATTCTGGCATAACCTCATCTTTGATGAGGGCTCTCGAACCTTATCCTTGGGCTTAAGGATGATTAGTATGGACCATTTATTAGGGCTTGACAACACGGTGTCACCCTATCCTTAATACATGACTTAGGTTAATTACGGTCAACATTAACGCGTAAGTCAAGGACCGGGTCAAAGTTGACCATGGTCACACTTGCTTTCATAAGGAGTCATGACTCGGGCATTAACTTGGCCACAATTAATCTCAGACACGTATTAGGGACGTGGTAACGTGAGCTAGACCAAAAACCAACCAAGGTCTCGGTATTTGTGTATCACGGATGAGTGTGGTTGACTCGGATCGGAAGGGGAGGTGGAATGGACCCGTGCGCGCTAGAAGGGCACAAGAGCACCAATCAAGCTGCATCGTGGCATCCATCCCGGGTTTAAAGGGTATTTGGAACGTGCAAGGTCAAGTGCGCGTAGTGTGAAGCCATTCTATGTTCCCTTTTGAGTTAAAATAGAAATTTTCAATTTCGTTTTAACATCATGAGCAATGTATAATCAACAAAAATGAGCAAGCATGAATGAGCTATTTACACAAGCAATCAGGCAAGAATCATATGAACAAACAAAGCCAAAACTTGTATGTACAACAAATTGTGCACAACCAAAGAATCCTTTGAAATCAAAACTTTACAAGAAACGATCATTTTGAAAACCATTTGCAAAACAAGTTGTGCACAACAAAGAATTAAAAAAAATCTTTTACAAAATAGGTTATGCACAAGGAGGTTTTGAAAACCCAAAGGGACACAGAATGTTCCTGCCCTGCACAAAATTGTTAAATTTTGGAACATTATGTTCCCTGCCCAATATAGCCGTACGGCTATAGAATGCTGGAAATTATTTCTTGCAGTTTTTCATCTTCTGATCATCAAGCCCCAGTTTATTGCACATCCAGAACAGTTTCCACTCCAAAAAATTCAAACAGAAACACAGCACACACAAAACAAACACAAAAGCTAACGGAAATGGGGAACGGGAGTTACAAAAGCACCCCCAAAATTTCTAAAAAGAAGTTTGTGGATACTTTATTCCCCAGCAGAGTCGCCACTGTAAGGATCCCGCCCCCGCACGTAAAACGCGACGAGTTATGGGGGCGAAAGGCCAAACACAGTTAACATGCCAAAAAATAACGGAGTCGCCACTTTTGTTAATTATTTAACCCAACAAAAGAAAAGGTTAGAGATTCCATTGGCGGAGGTCAGGTTACGCCTTGGAAGAGTTTCACGTCACCAAATTCGCCTCGGATAGGACCGAATCTCCCTAATGTTAGTTAAAAAAGTGCATGTGTGTGTTTTCAAAATGGGAGAAACTGACTGTTTTGACAAAACCAGTTAATTATTTAACAGAAAAGGTTTATTTTGCAAACTTTCTGGTCAGGAAAGGAAAAGAAATGGAAAATGCCCTCCCCGACCAAAGTAGCCGTACGGAGGGGAGGCTCTCCAGAGCATTTTTACAGTTTATCAGAAAAACAGTCCAGTTTCAGTCAAAACAGAATATCTTTGCTGAAACTGGACTGGAATGTTGATTTCCAGTTTATGATTAAGAACAAAACCTTGAGAATTTCATTCCTATGCACTTTGATCATCAAAGGAACCCCAAAAACAATGATTTGGGTGTGATCAAAGGCAATCATTGGAGAAATTTATAAAAAGTTGATGAACATGGCATTTAAACCAAAATGACCATTTTGGTGGATAAAGATTGAAACTTTACCACCAAAAATGGACTTATTATACAAGATTAAACCTTAGGGACACAAATATACATAAAGATCAAATCTTTATGTCCCATACTTGGTGATTTATGGCTAGATCATGTTGGGGTGATAAAGATTGGAACTTTATCCCCCAATCATGACTCTTATGGCCAAATAAAACAAAATCAACATGAAAATGTAACAAACCATGATCATCTTTAGGTTTTACCCATAATCACACACTAGGTGTGAAGAGAACCTTGAACCACTCATGATTTGGATCATCTAAATATATAATCATAATATATATAGCTTGAAAGGCCAAGACTTGTATAATATATAGATATAGTGCTTGAGAATGGACAAGACTTGCAAGAAATGTAAAGTGCTTGAAATGGATAAGACTTTGCAAGAACAAGAAGAGATAATCACAAGATAAGAAGTAATATGAACAACGATAAAAGAGAGTTTGAGATGAAGAAGAAGATGGGGAGAAGGAGGCTTCACCTATCGTGGTTATGGCCTATCTTCCTCTCTAATCACTCAAATGTATATATCACTCACTTTCTGCTCTCAAACTGGCAGAGTTTCAACTCACAAAACATTTTCTCCCCCCCTGAAATAATCAGCATGGGGTTCAATTTATAGAGGCTGAGGGTGACCAACATAGCCGTACGGCTAGGGACCTCATGTGCCCAAACCGTCCGTACGACTCGACCTAGCGAGCTTTTGGATTTTTCTAAGTTTAATTCCAGTTCAGTCCTGGAATATCAGGTTTATCCTAGTTAGGTCCTGGCCCATTGGTTTATCCCTAAAAGGTACCAAGAATTCCTCTAAAGTAGGTCGATTTCAGATTGGGGTACTTACACCATCATGAATGAGTTTCAAGATATCTTTCTTCATGGCAAAGCATTCTCTTGTTCTATGACCAGTGGCTTGATGGTAGTGGAAATACATCCATACATTGCTCCCCATGTGCTTAGAATAGCCCTCGAGTTGTCTGAGCAGTCCTTTATTCACAAGGTCATGGAGAAACTTCTTCATGGAGATTTTCACTTGATCTATGCAGTCCTCGAGTTCTAGCATGGTGATTTGATCGATGTCCACCACATTGACATCCATGGTGATAATATTCCTTGGGTCAGCAATGACACTGTCCTTGATAAGCTTCTGTATGATTTTCTTGATGGTGAATCACTCGTTGTTGGTGTGTCCGGACACTCTATGGTAGCCACAGAACTTGGACATGTCGTACCCATGCTTGGTCCATTGGAATCCACGTTCTAAGGGAGTTATCACCCCAATCATGACTGGTTCACCGAATAGAGAATTCATGTCTAGCCCCAGTTCGACGAAGGCATCTACCATCTCAAGAATACCGATGTCACCTCCGATGAGCTCGATCATGTTGACGACACCATTGTTCGGGAGTGGGTTTGCTACGGTGTTCGGTCCTTTAGGCTTCTAAATCTTTCCATCGGCTATGAACTTTTAGATGACACGTTTGAGTTGTATGCAGTTGTCGGTAGTGCAGTCTCGGGCTCTGATGGCTAGCACATAACTGTCGAGATGAGTTTTGGGACATGTGATACCATGAAATGTAGAGACCTTCAGCATCTTGAAGTCCCTAGGTAGATCACCCACATTGCTTGGGTTGATGGTTTTGACTATCGAAGCGGCTTGCTTGGAGACCGTGTCGGAGAGCTTGCGGATTTGTTCTTGCATAGAAACCACTAGGGGGTGATTGGAGAAATCAAAGCTACCACAGACTTGGGTAGCGGGAGGAGCAGTGGAGATGGTGGGCATGGCGGTACCGACGGTCAATGGTAGTGAAGGTGGTGGCAACTTGGTAGAGGACAAGTAACTACCCATCAATTCTGGCGATGGATCATACGGACCCTTGCTGGAGCTTGCTCTAGTACTATAGTAAGGAGGAGGGACCCTTTGGTAATTGGGTAACTTGAGAGGGATAGCACCCTCGTTGGAAGGATAGGTGACAGGCACTTCTTCATCTTGGATGAAGATTACTTCTTCATTGTGGAAGCTAGTTTCCACACCCTTTTTCTTCATTTCAGTATAAAGGTGATCTTTAAGTTCTTGATTAACCCTTTCTAAAGACTTGCTTCGATCCTCAAGCTTTGGATATCTGCAGCATGAGGTTAGTGAAGAATGCATGGAGAGGTGGCGGAATATCCGAGGGCTTGATGCTGGCGGCGATATCTGGATCGGCAGAGGCGGAGACTGTTGGAGTAGACACATTAGGAGTAGTAGGTTCTGATGATGACGGAGACATTGTTGGTGCAGAGATTGATGACTGAGCTTGCGGAAGGCTTGAACGTTAAAGATGACCGCTGGAACGGACCTAAACTTGCTTCTCTGTAGAGGTAGCGGATATGAGGTTTAGGACGGGATAAGGCTCATGCAATGTATTTTTTTATTTACAAAAACAATGTATTATTAGTCCTAATGGTTGGAAGGGTACCCCTTTTTAGGTTACTATCTACAAAACCTGGATCAGTGGAGGTCATCACTACGTCTATAGACCCCTCGTTTTCACCTGTATTGCACATCCCAAACGGACAATTTGGGGGAGGGTCCTATAGGGCAAGCGACTTCCACCGACCTAACGGATCCTAAAGACTAACCCTTGTTTAAAGGCATTTAATGTAACGTTTATGTTACTTCCGTGAAGTTTTTAACGAGTTGAGATCCTTGTACAAAATATCACTAGGCTTACCATGTGCACACCCATGTAGGGAATTTCATTTTTTGTGCCTTTTTTCTATCGAAGGATCTCGACTCATTAAAGAGTTAACGGATGACGGCATGAACGACACGTTAATTTGCTATAAAGAAAAGCTAGTCAAACCAACCGGTCAACTTTGGAGTGTCCTAGACTCTGTGAGTGCATGGTTTCAAAAATGAACAAGGATTAAGCTCGACCGCTTCACAAGTGAAAACGGCGAGTTAGATAGCCCGGGTGCCACGAAGATAGAGGCGACTGGATCACCAAAATCTGTGTAATCAGCAGAGTATCCAGTAGGGTGTGCAGTGTGACACGGACCTAGTGGTAGTGTGCGGACAACAACTAGTTATTTTTAGAGAGAAAACAAAGAGTTTTTTTTTCGTATTTACATGTATGCAATGCAAAACAGTTAAAATAGCACAAGGGAGAACAGTTAAGATGTTAACGCTCTACAGTTACAAGGGAGGCAGATACGCACAAGAGATAAAGTACAGGGGGGGGAAAGAGCAAGTAAGTACAATCATGATATTGACGAAAGTTTGACCCTCTATGTTTAAAGATGTTCAAAGCTAATCCCCAGCAAAGTCGCCACTGTGAATACCCCTTTCCGAATGCGGGCGACACACGGGAAGTCTTTTTTTTATTATTTATCTTATTTTATCTTATCTATGGGATTAGGATATTCAAGTTGGCATTTAACCTATTAATAGTCACACGTTGTTTTTATCGAGCTAAAACATTGAGAAAAGATAACAGAGAGGGTTCGGGGGTCAAGTTACGATAAGAGAAGAATATACAGTTATCACTCCTATCGCCCGATAGATCGGACTTTCTATCATAATGAATGTGTTAGTAGTGTGTTAGTGATTGAGACCGGATCCGAAGATTTCCTACGTTCCTCTCGTTTGAGAAGCTCAGGTCGACGTAGTTCGCACATAATCGGAATAGAGAGAAGAAGTGGGATCATGCATAATGAAGGGGGAGGAGAAAGAAACATGCAAGATGATCGCATCCTAGAATAATGATTATACCATTGATAAGATCAATGTGTAGTCATCACATTCATCATAGGAGAGTTAATGATCATGGGAATAATTACCTAAAGTTTAGGGTTTAGAAGTAGTTCCTAGATCTCGTGGATCATCATCAGCTATGCATATGAACAGGGATTAAAATATTAGATCTAACATGTTACGCATGGTAAGCCGTAAATCTAGCATAATAATAAGAACATCATGAACATGTATGAGATAACACATAAACATAAAGATCGCTACCCTAGTTATAGATAATATTATGAATTCTAGTAAGAACATGAAGAACACGTTATGAATCATATGAATATAGGTGTATAAACATAATGAAACTCGCATAAATCAGATCTAAACTGAGAAAACATATAGAATCCTTACCAATCTTGACAAAAACGAAGCCGAATCTTTTCAACAGATTCACCAGACCTTCGGGATTGCTAGAAAGGCTTGGAGAGAGAGTTCTGACGTCAGTTTAGTATGTAGAACTCGGGGAGAGAGCCTGTTGTTTTTAATTATGAACTGAGGTCACCTATTTATAGGGATTCTGACCCGGAAGGAATGGCCGCCCGGCCCCTCCCAAACTGGCCGCCCAGCCAAACCTAGAGTTTGACACGGTTTCCGAGGCTCTGATCAATCTGGACTCTTTAGATAACGTCTAGCTTTGATCCCTAATCCGACCAGTCGAGAATATCTTCTTATCTGGGCTTTTCGGGAATTCTGGATATGTCCTGCGCAGCTTGTAAATACCTGGGAGGTCCCTGTGATTTCTATAATGCCTAATAACTCATTTTCAGGTTGGGTACTAGCACAAGGCTATAAATAGTCCTTGAGTTTTTCATTGAACATTGCAGAGATTCAAAGAGAGAAATTGCTGTTGAAATACTTGGTGATTAAAGATCATACTCAAGATTTCCAGAATCATTTGAATCTTTAAGCTTTCACCCTCAAACCTTCAAAGTTCTCCAGCAACATTCGAGTCATCTCAAGCCTTATAACACACAAGATTTATTATGCTCTAAATCATTTAGATTTCAAAGAGCTCTTGATTCTTAAACACACACGCACCCGATTGATCAATCACATAGATTGAATCATTAGGGATACACTGGTCTAAGTCTAGGATTTGATCTTCATAGAAAATAGGTGTTGATTCAATACTTCATCTCTGTAATCTGTACTCAAGGAAGAATCAATATATATATCCATTCAAAATCTAAGACTGACCATCTTGGTAAAGTACGTAGATCTTTTAACAGATGAAACCTTTCCAAATACTTGTGTCATTTACTTACTACTCTTACATTCTGCGAATTTACTTTAAGTTTTGTTCATTACTGTTCTTCATTGTTCATATTAATCTTGTTTGTCATTTAGTGTTTGATCTTACAGATATTCAAACTTATTGTGAATTGTGTTTGTTTGTTCTCCACATTGCCTAAGCTAAAATCTGCCTAACTTATCATTTTTTCGAATCCATCAAGACAACAACTTTCAATCTCAACCTATCTCGACCACATCTCTCTTGACCGCACCTCTATCTTGACCGCACTCACCTGACCGCAACTGGTTGACCATGAGTGGTGGTATTCCAATACTTAGAGATTTTGTCAAAACCAACTCTACCTCATTTCTATCGAAAACTTCCGATGTGCATATTACACTTGACCGCGTGGTTTTCATTGACCGCAAAATTCATAGTGTAAGTATAAGGTTGAATTTTGAAAAAGGGTTGATAATTTTAAGTAGGCTATTCACCCCCCTCTAGCCTCCTTTTCATACCCTTGTTGTGTCTTTGGGACCAACAAGTGGTATCAGAGGAAACACCTTCATAAAACTCTTGTTTTTCAAGCTTAACAGCTTGGGTGTCGATTCAACATGGCATGTCAGAAAGCTATGGAAACGGTTTACTACACTCATGTTCCAACGTTAAACGAAGACAACTTTGACGTATGGAAGCACAGCATTCTAACCCATTTCTACTCCATGGATGAGCAACTTGGTGATTGTCTTACCATTGGACCATACTTCCTAATGAAAGCTAATCCGAATCCAAAAACCAATGCTGATAATCCATCAATCAAGAAACCAAAAGCTGAATGGACCGATGAAGAGAAACGATTAGTTGGAATGGATGTGAAAGCAAAAAGTATACTCTTAAGTACTTTAAGTACGTCTCAGTGTCGACAGATCATGGAATGTGAAACAGCTAAAGATATTTGGGATGCAATTAAAGATTACATCGAATGAGATCAAGCTTGCAAAGAGAGCAAAAAGTTTGCTATTCAAAGAAGATTCAACAACTTTGCTAAGATCCCTAGTGAATCACTTAGAGCCACGTCTGACCGATACTGTGAAATAGTGAGTACCTACACCGCACTTGGAAAGAAGCTTACCAAGAAAGAGATCAATGTGAATTTCCTAGCCGCTCTTTGCTCTTAATATCTTCACAAAGGAAACACTCTTGAAGATACCAAGCTACTAGATAATATGTCACTCAGAAGCCTCTATGCCAACCTCAAAGTCTTTGATATCAAGCTCCACAACATTGAAGAAATGGAAGGAAAAACAAAGAACTTATCGTTGGTCGCTCAAAAGGAAGAAGTGATCGAGGAAGAAGATCCAAAAATCTCCACATCCGAGTTACTAGATATGGATGATGATGATTTTGTTATGTTCATGAAAAGATTCCAAAAGTTCAGAAAGACAGCAAGATGCGGATCATCAAGCAAAGCTCCAACAAGGTTTTCAAGGAGCAGCCCCGCAAAGAAGAAAGAGAACTTCAACTTCTCCAAGAAGAAAGAAGATCTTGTGTGTTTTAATTGCAGGAAACCAGGTCATTTCGCATCAGAATGTCCAATTCCCAAGTACGAGTATATGAAGAAGAAAATCAACTTCACTCCAAGGTATTCAAAGCAAAAGGGAATGATGGCTGAAGAAGACTCTACCATAAAAGAGTTAGCTACCTGGATAGAGTCAGATTCCAATGAAAGCGACGAGGATTCTGAAGAAGGTCACATTTGTTTAGTCGTTCATTTTGATGATGAGGATGATCATGAAAATCAATTCTCACCAAATGTAAAACCCAAACAGAATAGCTATACGGCTGATGAACTTGCTGATAAAGGATTCTTAACTCCAGTTCAAAAAGAATGGTGATCTTCTGTTTTTAAGATGTGATGTGAGTGCAGCAAAGAAGGCTCTACTTAATTCCAAAGTGAAGGAAGTTCTACCTACCACTCCTCAAATCAATTTTGACATTTCCCCCGATGAACAAGAAAAGATGTTTATGAAAGCTGAACACGTAATTAGTAAGTTTACTGGCATGAAGGAAGCTTTAGCACTTTCAATTGAAGAAATTTCCCATCTTAAGATGGAGAAATCTCTACTAAGAACTGAACTCACCCTCCTTAAGGAGAAGATCAAGAGCATGACTCCTCTTACTGATCGAAATCATTTCTTAGAAGAACAAAATGCCATATTTAAAGTTAAAAACGAAGAATTGGTTGCTGAGATAAATGACCTTAAACGGATCACTAACGAGTGGACCAATTCTCGTGTCACTATGGAAAAAATATTAGAATCCCAAAAGTCTAGTGGTGATAAGGAAGGCTTGGGATTCCTAACTAGTGACAACTTTAAATGTGCATCTTGTTGTGAAAGAGATGAGAAATTTACCCAACAAACTTTGGAAGGGTCGAAGGCTAAACATCATGTTTCAAAGGGTGAAGGACAAAAACCAAAGAAGAAACTAGTGTTCAACTATGTCTACCCCTAAGAAACAAACTGGCAAGGCACAAAAGTTGAAAGGTATTGCCATGGATGAACCTGCTGTTGCGGCAAGCACCAGTAAGGTACCTGAATCTCCCTACCGCATGAACTTGCCGCGAGGTCAGGTGACCGCACCAAGGAAGCTGGCGACCTCATGGAAGCGGGCGACCATAGGTGGCGGCAAGGAAGCAAAGTTCAAGAGGATGAACTTTGTAAGGGAGTCCACATCCATACCAGTTAATGATGTAGTGCTCAAGACTTCAATGAAGTTTGTTAACCCTCAGTTGGGTGGCTTCCACCATTGTTCTGTGTGATGATTATGGTCACAAGGCTGCTGAATGTCTTTTAAGATTCACACCCAATCCCAGAAGGCTTAAACCCCCTTCTGTGAGGCAAGTATGGGTTGTCAAAAGCTACTAATCTTTAGGACCCAAAATATTAAAGGGGACCTCGATCTTAAATGTTTATTTTGTAGGTCCTATGCCTCATGGCCGGTCACTCCAATGAAGCTAAAAGTTTATGGTATCTAGACAGTTGATGCTCAAGGCATATGACTGGAGATATCAATCTATTGGAGAGTGTCAATGATGAAAAAGGTCCAGATGTTACTTTGGAGACAACATCAAAGGAAAGACCATTGGATATAGAGTTATCAGAAAAGGAAAAATAACAATCCAAGATGTATCTATAGTTACTGTTCTAAAACACAATCTTCTCTCAATTTCACAATTTTGCGACAAAGGATTGCAATGCCACTTCACTTTAACTCATTGTATTATCAAGGATGGAAACTCCGGTGTCACTTTGCTCAAAGGGATTCGTAAGAAAAATGTTTACATTGTTGATTTCAATTCTTCTTGTATTTCTTCTAATATCTGTTTTGTAGCAAAGAATGTTAGCAAAAATAGTTGGCTTTGGCATAAACGACTAAGTCACTTGAACTTCAAGTATCTCTCCAAGATTGGTAGAGAAAATCTAGTTCATGGTCTACCCAAGGTAGATGATCACCACGATGAAAAGTGCTCAGCTTGTCAACTAGGCAAACAACCAAAAGCGTCTTTGTCCAGCAAGACGACTCCCTTAACTTCAAGATGTTTGCAGCTACTTCATATGGATCTGTTTGGACATGTCACTACCGTAAGTATTAGAGGAAATAGATATACACTAGTTGTGGTAGACGATTATTCAAGATATACGTGAGTCAAAATGATGATCTCCAAAGATGATTATTATGACATTTTGACCGCGCTCTTTAGACAGCTCCAAACTCAAAAACAAGACGACCTCATTTGTGTTCGATCTGATAATGGAACAAAATTCAAGAACAACGGAGTCACTCAATACTGTGACGACCATGGTATTTACCACAACTTTTCTGCTGATGGAGTTCCTCAACAAAACGGTGTTGTGGAAAGGAAGAATAGAATGTTAATAGAGGTAGGAAAAATGATGATTGCTGAAGCTAAGCTACCTCAATACTTTTGGGCTGAAGTCGTTAACACAACATGCTTCACTCAAAATAGATCCCTCATCAACAAGACCTACAACAAAACTCCTTATGAACTTTGGAGAGGAAGAACCTCCAACATAGCATACTTCAAGATATTTGGATGCAAATGCTTCATTCTCTACAACAGTAAAGAACATCGAGGTAAATTTGCTCCTAAGGCCGATGAAGGTATATTTATTGGGTATGCTAAACACTCAAAGATTTTAGTGTATTTAATAAAACCACTCTTACGATAGTAGAATATGTCCATGTTACATTTGATGAACATTCTTTCCTTGAGCCACATTTGGCTCCAAATGTTGCTGATGATTTTGTTGAGCTTAATGAGACAGGTACAACTCGACCACAAAATCAATATACTCAAAGAAATCCATCTACTTCAACACCACCTCCATCTACCACACCTGAAGCACCAGAAGCTACCATATCTGCTGCTACCTCAAATGGAGTTGAAGTTGAAACACCCATAGATGTGGAAGAACCAATCCCTCAAATCACTTATGATTAGGATAGCACAAATGATGTACCACTAGAAGATTTACAACCACCATAAACTTACCCATATATACCTCAAGAAGTTCATGAGGTTAGAGATCACCTAATTCAGAATATCATTGGTGATTTGAATTCTGTAGATACCCCGGGAGAGCCCACTACTTGGCTAGAGTGGTGAATTATCCTAGGATGTCTAACTTTTTTTAATTTGTAGAGTCGCCACCTATGTTATTGAGGAAACATAAGAAAAACCTAAAGAAATAGCCTATTTTATGTACAAAACCAGAGATTCGGGAAGAGAAGGGTTCGGGGGTTAGGTGACAGAGTGGGAAGTACTTAAACACCCACTCCGCCCCGCTTACGCGGGTCTTGCTACTATTGGTGTTCTAATATTAAATGTCCTTATTTTAATATGAGAAAAGTGCTAACAATTATAATGTAAAGAAGGGGGGAATTACGAAAGAGAAATAAAAGAAACTCGTTTTACTGATTAGTTCATGCTAAAGATTGCATATCAAACAATTACACTAAGAAGTGAATGATAAATAAAAATGGAGTTACGAATGTTGGAATGTAACCTTGACCAAACTTCAATAGTGAAGTGGCGTTTTGGTTGTATTCTTTTTTATGGAGATTGCATACACATTAGAAGAGATGAAAGATGAAGAAAGAAAATAAAGAGTTTTGATAAAGAGAAGTAAAAGAGTTTAGAATGAGAAAGTGGGAGTTGTACCTTGTGCTTGAGTAGGGAAGAACCAATTTGTCTATAGTAACCACTCTTTGAAAATGGACTTTTGAGTTTTAGAGAGTTTTTGAGTCAAGAATCCTTCCTTCTTTCTGTTGTGGGTAAAAATTCACACGACGACATCTTCAAGGATAGCGACGTCCTGATAACTTACAGCCCTGTAAGTATTTATTTTATTTATTAATGATTATGTTAATAAATCTTTTATGCAGATAACAATTATCGAGCACGTGCCAATCGATGATCGAAGAAGACTTCACAGGGACTTGGTCATATGAAGATAATCATCCGAGTTTTTAGGAAAGTTAGTTAGACTAGCTAGGGTTATCTTATTTACCTTTGTATTTAAAAGCAAGGGGCGGCTCACAAACACACACATTCATAACTCTCAATTGTACTCCGCTATTAGCATTTTTTGTAACCTCAAGCTATCAATACAACCATTTAGGGGTGGTAGGTGCTAAAAAACACCTCCCGAGGTTTTGTGCCGGCGAGTATATTTTCTCAAGGGCTTTCCTCCTATAAACCATTGTTCCATTGATATTTGTCATATACCTTCAAACAATTTTATTCCATTGAACCCTCCTTTCAATTTCAAGACTAAACGCCTTTTTTAACCAATTAGTTCTTATTGTTTTTTTTTTTACCAAAACAGTTTGGCGCCCACCGAGGGGCCTTTGGTTTTTTAATTGTTTGAAATTTCTTCGAATCACTATGTCTACTCAACCCATGATCTCTGGCATCAGTAAGGCTCCCAGCGCAACCATTGGTTTGAACTCGCCGATCGGGGGCAACAGTCCCAACAAGACGACAGGAAGCCATTCTGGAGTGCTGCCGCCGCCACCTGGTGGAGTTACCAAGAAGCAGTCAGCTTTATCCTCTGATCCTGAGCTCAAGAATATACTATTTCAGATGAGGAGTCAGCTAGACAAGCAGCAAAACAACACCTCTTTGATATGCAACACCCTGGTGAATATGCAGAAAGAGCAAAAGGCCTTAAGCGAAAGGGTGGATTCAATATAACCAATTCGTCCTAGGGTTCTTGACTTTGACACTGGGGGCAATCATTCTGTATTCAACGAATTCATCCCAATTGTAGATACCCCGGGGGACCACGGCTTGGCTAGAGCGCGTGAATTACCTAGGATGTCTACTTGATTTTAAGAGTCGCCATCTATGTTTTAGAGGAACATAAGAAAAACCTAAAAAGAGCCAATTTTATATACAAAACCAGATATTCGGGAAAAGAAGGGTTCGGGGGTTAGGTGACGGAGTGGGAAGTACTTAAACACCCATTCCGCCCCGCTTACGCGGGTCTTGCTACTTTTGGTGTTCTAATGCTAAATGTCCTTTAATTTATTGATATAAAAAATGTGCTAACAATGGAGATGAGAAGAAAAGGGGAAATAAAAAGAATGATTTTATTAATTAATTTATGCTAAAAGATTACATGTTGAATATGCTAAACAATTACATAAGAAATGGAATGGAATTTAATTAGTGTTTGGAATGTTGGAATGTAACCTTGACCAAACTTCAATAGTGAAGTAGCCTTTTGGTTGTATTCCTTTTATGGAGATTGCATACTAGTAAGACATAAATAAAATAGAAAGAGAAAAGTTGTACCTTTAGAAAAGAGAACTTGAAACCTTGACTTGAAAGTGGTGTTGTTGTAGAGAAATGGTTGTGTAGAACTTTGTGTAGAGTTTTGTTGTTAAAACTCTTGTTGGGAGAATTTGTGTAGAGTTTGTGTAAAGAGAAAGTGTTCAAGGTCTAAAAATGAGGTCAAGGTCTAAAAATGAGGTCCCTTTCCAAGGTAGGAGATGATGGTTTTTATAGGTAAAATTAGGAGGGAAAGGTTGGAGGGAAATTGGTCATCCATGTGAAATGGAATTGACCAATCAAGAAAAAGATAAATAAAAGAAAATCAAATAATAATAAAATGAAATATTTTGTTTTTATGGAGAATGGCTAAGAATATGGGATTGGGAGGTTACAAATAAAAGCTAGTAAATGTTTATGATCAAGAAAGATGTTTTTGACTAAGGAAGATGTTTGTAAATAAGAAAAGGGAGGGAAATAAGGTGCAATCCGTTACTGCCAAAGTGGAAGCGCGCGAGTCCCGCTTTTAGGGCGAGACGCGCGCGCAACATACAAGAAGTGCCGGAGGCGCGCGAGTCTAAAAATGACAAAATGACAGAAAAGACTCAAAAGTTAATTCTGTTACGCAGTTTAGTCCAAAACTAACGGAATCAGTTAGGAACTTAACGGAAGTAACAGAAATTAACAAAAACAAGTAAAGTAAAAATACTATGTATGCAATCGGGGTGAGAGGTCCAAGGCGGGGTGTCTACAGAGCCCCTCGGCGACGTGGATTGCGAAGCAAAACGCGTCGACGAAAGAAAGACAACCGCCGAGGACATCGACAAGAGAAAACAAAGACTCGATAAAGCAGGAATTTGAAATTACAAAGGATAGGAGTGCGCTCCCTGTTGTGAGCGGCTTAATTGATATAGAAAGGATATAGCGGGATCCGTTTGTTGAAGCGGGATCCGTTTGCTGAAGCGGGATCCGTTTGCTGAGGCGGGATCCGTTTGCTGAGGCGGGATTCGTTTGCTGAATGCGGGATCCGTTTGCTGGTGCGGGATCCATTTGCTGATGTGGGATCCGTTTACTGAGGCGGGATCCGTTTGCTGATGCGGGATCCATTTGCTGATGCAGGATCCGTTTGCTGAATGTGGGATCCGTTTGCTGAAGCGGGATCCGTTTGCTGATGCGGGATCTGTTTGCTGGTGCGGGATCCGTTTGTTGGTGCGGGATCTGTTTGCTGGTGCGGGATCCGTTTGCTGAAGCGGGATCCGTTTGCTGATGCGGGATCCGTTTGCTGAAGCAGGATCCGTTTGCTGATGCGGGATCTGTTTGCTTAAGCGGGATCCGTTCGCTGGTGCGGGATCCGTTTGCTGATGCGGGATCCGTTTGCTGATGCGGGATCCGTTTGCTGGTGCGGGATCCGTTTGCTGGAATGCGAGATCCGTTTTCTGATTGCGGGATCCGTTTGCTAATTGCGGGATCTCCGTGGACCAAATTGCTGTTTAGAGCTGCAGTTTCTGATGACTTTATCGTGGGGATGCGGGCATGGTTGACTGTGGACCATTTTCTGGTGGGGATGAAGTGCCTTGAGTAGCGGATGCTGTTGACTTCGTTATGGTACCTGTTATGTGTGTGCTTGGCAGGTATATGTGTTTGTGCAAGAAGATGCATGAAGTGTGAAATGAAGAGAGAAATTGTGCTCGTTGTGCAATGTGATTTGAAAGCAGTTTTGCATGAGAGAGAAGTAAAGTGATTCTATGTGTGAAGTGATTTTTGAAAGCGGAAATTGATTGAGATGAATGATGTTCATACCTTCACTTACCATTGCCGCTTGATTGGGGATGGATTGCTGAAGGATGTTGACGCTTTTGATGAAGAATGTCCATGCATTGGATGGAGAATGATGATGTTGATGGTGATGAATTGTTCTTGCCTTTGAAGGAGTGTCGGCGAGATGGTATTCTGGATGGTGGGTTGGTCGTGCCAAAAGGCTGCCTACGTATCCCTACAAAGGAATCAGACCAGCGTAGTTCAAGGATGATAGAGGACGCTGGGGAAGAATGCTAGGAGCAAAGCAAAGTAAAGCACATACTTTTGCACATAGAAGGAGAAAAGAAAAAGATTTTTTTTATTATTATTTTATTTTATTTAGATTAGAAGGGAAAGAATATGCACACATGTGACAAAAAGATTTTATTTTTTTTTAGTTCGTGGGTGAACCATTTTAACCATTGTGTGTTTGTAAAGCCAACCCAAGATCAAGTCATGTTCGATCGAAGTCCGGATTGCCTCGCTTGAATGTTGTCGCCGCGGTGTCCAACGAAAATTGATGTCTAGCCCCTAGAGATTTGTCATTTATGGGGCTTCAAAAGGACTATTGATGCCGAGATGCCAAGGGGTTGCTGATTGTAAAGCCCCTCGAATGCTGAAATTTGAGTGGCTTATTAAGCCCCAAGATGAATCAACTCTTAGCCCATTCAAATAAACTGTCTTTTGTTGTCGACGTGGGCAAGCCCCAAGAGAAGATCATTGATACCAAGCTTTGAGAGATTGCTAAGCCCCAAATGTCACGGGCTTGTAAAGTCTGTAGATGGCGGGATGTGGAGATCTTTCGGTGTGAAGCCTCAAATTGGCTTAGCTTTGTATTGAGAGCGGATGCCACATCGGGTAGGGCTTTTGAAGGCGATCTCCTTCTTTCTCTTACTTGAAGATGGATGGCCCTTTTTGTGGTTGATACCCAAATGGCCGAAGGTCCATGTTGAAAATGTAGTACGGTCTTCGGGAGACGTCTCGTGGGAGATGGTGATGTTGTTGCAGATGATAAGGTCTTGGTGTAATAAAGTCTCGAACGGTATGTTTGCTCGAGTATTCTTGAGTTGAACCGACGACGGATCTTCGGATGCAGCCTGTGCTTTTGATCTTGGAGAAGGGGGTGCTGTATTGCAGAAACATTGGGATTGGCCGTAACTCTGTCTCTAGAGGTAACATATTGGCATTCCCCGCCATAACTCAGCTGGGTGAGTCTAGCATATTGAATCATTTTCCTTTTCTCTAAGACTTCCTTCAGAATCTCGCTGTGAGTTCTAACAAGAATCATCAAATTCATTCATATCATCGGAGCCTTCATTTAAAACCAAGAGGCCTTTTGACTGGAAGTGTTGAGGGACCATTGAAGTTTGATCCCTTTCATGGAGCCATAAGACTACTCCCAAATTGCATTGCTCGGGTACCACTCCCTAAAAGCTTGTTAATTATGAAGCCCCAGTATTGCCCTTTGCTTGTATCACTGTAATGCCGTAGCCCAAAAGATTGTAGATTGCGAAGCCCCTTGAGACCTTTCGGTATAAAGCGTCAAATGTTACTGGGGACATTGAAGTGAATTGCTTCTTGCCGAGGGAGCCTTTAAGACTTGACCGTAGCCCCTAGAGTGCCATCATTGATTGCGAGAAGGTCCATCCTTGATTGGGGGAACGAGTACGGGCACACATGACAAGAGGGCTTTTTGACATCCCTTTTGAGAGACTTTGAGGATAGTCTCACACATCTTTCTCGAGCATAGCCCCTAAGGCTTATTGATTGTCAAATGAAGCAAAAGAATCCCTTGTTCTTGAGTCACATAGCCCCTAGGTGTAGACACCCCGCCTTGGACCTCTCACCCCGATTGCATACAAAGTATTTTTATTTAACTCATTTTCGTTAATTTCTGTTACTTCGGTTAAGTTCCTAACTGATTCCGTTAGTTTTGGACTAAACTGTATAACAGAGTTAACTTTTAAGGTCATTCTGTCATTCTGTCATTTTCTGCCGCGGGCGCTTCCGGAACTGTTAACGGGCTGCGCGCGCGTCTCGCCCCAAAATGCGGGACTCGCGCGCTTCCCATTTTGGCAGTAAGGGATTGCACCTTATTTCCCTCCCTTTTCTTATTTTCAACATCTCTTTCTTGATCACAAAAGACTTCTTTTCTCATCCACATTCATCCCCCCTAGTTTTATAACCTCCAATCCCATTATTCTAGCCATCTCTTTAAAACAAAATAATTCATTTTTATTTTATTTTATTTTCTTTTATTTCTTTCATTTATTATTTTATTTACCTTATTTTCTATTGGTCAATTCCATCTCACATGGATTGACCAATTTCCCTCCAACCTTTCCCTCTCTTTTTCACCTATAAAAACTATCATCTTCTACCTTAGAAAGGGACTCTTTTTACACTCTTTGGACTTGGAACTTTCTCTCTACACAAATTCTCTATCATCTTCCCTACACAAATTCTCCCAACAAGAGTTTTACACAACAAAACTCTACACAAATCTCTACACAACAACATCATTTTCAAGTCCAAGTTTGAAGTCTTCTTTCTAAAGGTACAAGTCTTCTTCTTTATTCTATTCATGTTCTAGTCTTACTAGTATGCAATCCCCATCAATGGGACATGACCAAATGACCACTTTACTACATTAAAATTGGTTAAGGTTATCTCCCTACATTTTAATCTCTACTTTAATTTCTTATACATTTCTTAATGTAATTGTTTAGCATAAATTTATAAATAAAACAATTCTCTTTTCTTCCCCTTTTTCTTTACATTATAATTGTTAGCACTGTTAATAAATTGAAGGACATTTAGCATTAGAACACCAATAGTAGCAAGACCCGCATAAGCGGGGCGGAGTGGGTGTTTAAGTACTTCCCACTCCGTCACCTAACCCCCGAACCCTTCTCTCCCGAATCTCTGGTTTTGTACATAAATTAGGCCATTTCTAGGTTTTTCTTATGTTCTTTTAAAAACATAGGTGGCAACTCTAAACAATCTAAAACAAGTTAGACATCCTAAGATAATTCACCGCTCTAGCCAAGTTGTGGTTTCTCGAGGTATCTACAGTGGCGACTCTGCTGGGGACGATTTAGAGGGTTAAACTTGCGTTCTTAACTTTTGGTGTTCTTATTACTGTTTTCTGGGCATTCTGGTAAAAAGGGTGGGAAGCGCGCGCCTCTGGCCTCCTTGGCCTAAAGCGCGCGCGTCCGACCCCAATTACCAGAATCGCCCGTCTTCCTTCTTGTCCTTCCATTCCATGTTTCTGTGCTAACAAATTCTGCACGGGAAAGCATTTTATTTAGGGTCAAGGCAATCCCTTGAACCCGCTGATTTACAGGTTGTTACCCAGATGCGGGCGCCTCTGCCCCTCTTTGTCTAACGCGCGTGCCTCCCGAGTAGGCATCCTAATGCGCGCGCTTCTGGGCATTTTCCAGAAACAGAACAGTGCACAGAACAGAGTGGTTTTGACAGTATGTGGGCACCGGGCCTGCACAAAACAGTTTTTACTTTCTGTTTATTTTTATCGGTCACACGGGTGATTCGAAAGTTGTAATTATGTGCTTATTTGTAAATATAAAAAAAAAAAAAAAAGAGTCATTTTCTTTATATGGTTGAGTCTTTTTCGTGTTTGTGGGTTAAATTTATTTTACTCAAAAGGTATTTGTGGGACCAACCTAAGATCAACCATGTTCTTTCAATAGGTCCAATGGCTTCCAACGGCAACAACAACAATGGTGGGTACTTCTCCGTGTCCAACGAAAGACTCTTCAACATAATAAGAGCCATGGGGGAACAAATGGATAGACTTTCCGAGGATGCCCGCCGAAAAGACGATTTGTGGCAAGTCCGTTTTGATCTCGAGAGGAAGATTCACAAGGAAGAGGTTTCCGAGCTCAAAGCCCGTTTGCAAGAGCTCACCAACAACAAGACAAAGTTTAAGGGTAAAGCATGCTCAAGTGGCCCGTCCCCCAAAAGCTACAAAGGTACCGCCAACAAGCGAGTTTTCACTCCTATCCTAGGAGTAACCCAAGCCGAAGCATTTGAAAATTTGGTGGCAAGTGGAAAGGTCAAGCCTTTAGAGGGGTACAAGCCGAAGACGATACCGAAGAATCATGCACATGGTGAATGGTGCGGCTACCACAAGCATAGTGGCCATACTACCAAAGGGTGCTTACTTCTCCGAAACATCATCCAAGATTCGTTCGACAACGGCGAATTTACTGTGGGTGAAGAGCAACCTTTAGAGAGTTCCAACATGCAAGAACTCATCAAAGAAGAATGATTTGGTTTCGAAATGGGGCTTCTACAAGAAATCATGCCACAAGGAGACTACAACGACAATGGGGACTACAACAACAATCTCCGTTTCTCTTTCTCTACCTAGTAATAGGAATTAAAAAAAAAAAAAAAAAAAAAGAGTCAAAGTCCTCTTAAGTGTGCATTAAGCTTTCTTTGTCCAATTAATGTGAAATTTTGAGTCAAGTCTCATCATCAAATAAAAGTCGTTCTTGTCCTCATACACTCTTCCAAGTTGTTCAATCTAATTCTTGGCAAAATGATGAAAAGATGTCTAAACGAGTTTTGGAATGAAGGCCATCACTTGAACGCCTAGGGGCTAAACATTGTGACGAAGGAAACATCATCAACGACGAAGACAAAGCCAAGACATCAAAGGTGAAGCAACAACCATGGAGAAAAATCAAGCAATGTTTCAAAGGGGGATTAAAAAAAAAAAAAAAAAAAAAAAAAAGAATCCCCCTCAATCAAAGAAGTTCACATCAAGATCAACATCATTCCATCCACCAAAGGAGGACGAAGCTACACGACGAAGCAACAATTCCATCCCGAAGAATGGAGAATTCACAAGAACTACGGTGACCTGAGCCTCTACACTGGAGGAACGTAGGCAACCTGCGGGTCCGGTCTCATGCAAGAAAGAAGATATGTTTAGCCCTAGCGCGTTATGGTGATTGGCCTTCATCTCGAACTTGTCAAGACATCTTTGTACGATTCATTTTCCAATGAATTAATCACCAAAAAGATTGAACAACTTTCTTAGATTTGGAATCATTTCGCGTTCCTTGTCGAGTCTAGGGACTTCTATTCTTTCTGCATACTCCCAATTTCTTTCAATCAAATTGGGGCTTTCCTTCTCTTCTCTCTTAATGACTTACTTGCCTTCGTGAGTCATTCAATTCAATAAAAAAAATATACATGTCAATACTAGGGACACTTCCCTAGTCGAGTCAATGTGACTCATCTTTAGTGACAAAAGGTTTTCACCGCAAAATCACATGTCTTCTCTCCTCAGCTAGAGTCAATGCACACTCCCTCATTAATCGAGTCAAAATGAAGACGCAAAAGAGATGCCCGCTAGATTGAAAAACCGAAAGGGCGGTCTAGGCAAAAAACAGGGTGCGTCATAAAAAAAATGAGAGAGTGAGAGAGACAAGGGAAAGAGAAATGGAGATCTCCAGCCTCTAAAGAAGACAAGTTCTACATTGAATCTCCTCAGCAAGTCAATTCCCCACCGAGTCAACTTTGGGATTGCAAAAGGCTCGACAAGATATAGCACCATCAAAGGTTATCTTGGGTTATCGGCATCATTCTCCAGCAGTGTGCATTTTTGGGTTCATGAAAAGAAGGCCCGTGGTAACCAAGATCCATCCGAGAACAAGCCCATCGTAAAAGGTCACGAGGTTGCACAAATAATCCCTAGCTAGTCAATTGGCTTGGGCAGCAAATAGCAACAACATGTGTCTCAGTTTTCAAGGCTTCTTCAAGTATGTGTTTCTAAAGTACGCCGAAAGGCTCCCGAGAAATGGAGTAGCGCTTGCCATATCCTCTCATGTTTATTCCCTCACACGAGGACGAGTCACTCTTGCTTTGCTCAACAAATGGTGACGCCCTAGGGGCTATGTGACTTAAGAACAAGGTATTCTTTTGCTTCATTCGGCAATCAATACGCCCTAGGGGCTATGCTCAAGAAAGATGTGTGAGACTATCCTCAAAGTCCCTCAAAAGGGATGTCAAAAAGCCCTCTTGTCATGTGTGCCCGGGCTCGTTTCCCCAATCAAGGGTGGACCTTTCTCGCAATCAATAATGGCACTCTAAGGGCTACGGTCAAGTCTTAAAGGCTCCCTCGGCAAAGAGCAATTAACTCCCCAGCAGTATCCCCAGCCAAGTCATGTGCAACATTGGAAGCTTCCTCAATTCGGCACCGAAGGTCTCAACGGGCTTCGCAATCTACAATCTTTTGGGCTACGGCATTACAATAATTCAAGCAAAGGCAGTATTAGGGCTTCGCGACCGACAGTCTTTTGGGCAACAATACTCGAGCAAGTGCAATGTGGAGTTGTCTTATGGCTCCATGAGAACAATCAAGATTCAAGGATCTCTCAACACTTCAAGTCAAAGGCCTCTTGGTTTTAAATGAAGACTCCGATGTTATGAATGAAGTTGATGATTTTTGTTAGAACTCACAGCGAGATTTTGAAGGAAGTCTTAGAGAAAAGGAAAAAGATTCAATATGCTAAACTCTAATCAAAACAGGGTTATAGCGGGAAATGCCACGGCCAATCCCAATGTTTCTGCAATTCAGCACCCCCTTCTCCAAGATCAAAAGCACAAGGTGCAGCTCAGATAAATTTGGGCCATAGCACTAGTTGCATCCGAAGATCCGTCATTAGTTCAACTCAAGAAGAGTCAAGCAAGCATACTCATTTGAGACTTTATCACGCCAAGACCTTATCCTCCGCGACCTCGACGGCACCGCAAGACATTACTGCATCCTTTGACATAAGCCCTCAGCCATTTGGGTATCGACCACAATGAGGCCATTCATCTCCCCAGTAAGAGCAAGAAGGAGATCTCTATCAAGAATTCTACCAAACGGTACATCCGCTCTCAATGCCGAGCCAATCAAGAGATAATTTGGGGCTTTATAATGAAAGGTCTTCACATCCCGCCATCTACAAGCCCGCGACACTTAGGGCTTTGCAATCTCTCGAAGCTTGACATCAACGATCTCCTCTTGGGGCTTCCTCACTACAACAACAAAGGGAGATTTACTCGAATGGGCCAAGAGCTGATTTATCTTGGAGCTATGCAAGTCCCTCAAAATTTGGCATCAAAGGCATTCTAGGGGCTTTACAATCAGCAACCCCTCATCTCGGCATCAAAAGCCTTTGAAGCCCCATAATCGACAAATCTCTTGGGGCTAGACATCAATCTTCGTTGGGCACACCGGCGACAACAGAATTCAAGCGAGGCAATCCGGACTTCGACTGAACATGACTTGATCTTGGGTTGGCTTCACAAGCACACAATGGTTAAAATGATTCACCCACGAACTAAAAAAAAATCTTTTCCTCACATGTGTACATATTCTTTCCTTTCTAAAAAAAAAAAAAAAAAAAAAAAAAAAAGTTTTTTCTTTTTCTTTTTCTCCTTCTATGTGCAAAAGTATGTGCTTTACTTTGCTTTGCTCCTAGCTTCTCCTCCAGCATTCTCCATCATCCTTGAACTACGCTGGTCTGATTCCCTTCAAAGGATACGTAGGCAGCCTTTGGCACGACCAACCCATCATTCAGAATGTCATCTCAACAACATTCCATCGAAGGCAACGGCAGTTCATTATCTTCATCAAAAGTATCAACATCCTTCGGCAATCCATCTCCAATCAAGCGGCAATGGTAAGTGAAGGTATGAATGCACCCGAGGATTTCCTCAAATCACACCGCACACAAAATCACTTTCTCCATTCCTACAAAAGCTCTCTCTCATGCAAAACTGCTCTCAAATCACATTGCACCACGAGCACAATTTCTCTCTTCATGCATCTTCTTGCACAAACACATATACCTGCCAAGCACACACATAACAGGTACCACCGCGAAGTCAAACAGCATCTGCAACTCGAGGTACTTCATCCCCAGCAGAAAATGGTCCACAGTCAACCATGCCCGTATCCCCGTAAAAGTCAACTGCAACGCCAAACAGCACACGGCTTCAAAGCAGCAATTCGTCGAAGGTTCACTAACGGCCTCATCAACGGATTTCACTAACGGATTCATCAACAAAGGTTCACTAACGGCCTCTTCAAAGGTTCACTAACGGCCTCATCAACGGATTTCACTAACGGATTCGTCAACAAAGGTTCACTAACGGCCTCTTCAAAGGTTCACTAACGGCCTCATTCAAAGGTTCACTAACGGCCTCATCCACGGATTTCACTAACGGATTCGTCATTCAAAGGTTCACTAACGGCCTCCTCAAAAGTTCACTAACGGCCTCTTCAAAGGTTCACTAACGGCCTCATTTCAAAGGGTTCACTAACGGCCTCATCCACGGATTTCACTAACGGATTCATCATTCAAAGGTTCACTAACGGCCTCCTCAAAGGTTCACTAACGGCCTCATTCAAAGGTTCACTAACGCCTCTTCAAAGGTTCACTAACGGCCTCATTTTAAAGGGTTCACTAACGGCCTCAAGGTTCACTAACGGCCTCCTCGAAGGTTCACTAACGGCCTCCTCGAAGGTTCACTAACGGCCTCTTCAAAGGTTCACTAACGGCCTCATTCAAAGGTTCACCAACGGCCTCCTCAAAGGTTCACTAACGGCCTCACTTAACGGATTCAGCCAGCAGGTTTACCAACGGATCATGCCACCCCCTCTACCAACAAAAGACGCTCACACAGGGAGCGCACCCCTATCTCTAGCAATTTCAAATTACTGCTCTCATCGAGTCTTTGCTTTCTTTTCTTTCTTTTTCTTTGTCGATGTCCTCGGCTGGTGTTTTTACTTTCGTCGACGCGTTTTGCTTTGCAATCCACGTCACCGAGGGGCTCTGTAGACACCCCGCCTTGGACCTCTCACCCCGATTGCATACAAAGTATTTTTATTTAACTCATTTTCGTTAATTTTTGTTACTTTGGTTAAGTTCCTAACTGATTCCGTTAGTTTTGGACTAAACTGCATAACAGAGTTAACTTTTAAGGTCATTCTGTCATTCTGTACTTTTCTGCCGCGGTGTGAATACGTGTGTTTGAATTTGGGAATATTCATAGCAACATTAAAATTATGAGAGTCGCCACGCCGTTTTAATTAAAGCCAAAACTTTGAGAAAAAGCATGTTAATGGGTTCGGGGGTCAAATTAAAACAAGAGAAGAATATTGGACGTTATCACTCCTATTGCCCGAATTGATCGGTCTTTCTATCATGATGAATGTGTTAGTAGTGTGTTAGTGATTTAGACCGGATCCGAAGATTGCCTACGTTCCTCTCAATGTGAGAAGCTCAGGTCAGCGTAGTTCGAGAGAATTTAAAATAAGCAGAAGAATCGGGATCATGCATAATGAGGGGGAATTACCTAAAGTTTAGGGTTTAGAAGTAGTTCCTAGATCATCCTCGGGTTGATGAACCCTCGATCATCATCGGCTATGAAATAACATGCAAACATGAAGATCGCAACCCTAAATATAGCATAAATAAGGTTTTAATCTATGAACACGATGAACATATGAAGAACATATATGAACATATGAATGAACATGCGAAGCATATGAAGAAACTATGAATAAACATGCAAGAACATGAATATTAAAGATCTACATTAGAAATAATGCAAGAACGTGAAGAAATAAGTTAGAAAACTTACCTATGTTGGCAAGAAATAAACCTTGATCTTCTTGGAGGTTTGAATGCTAATTAGAGAGCAAAATTGTGTTTAAGAACTCTCAAATTCGGATCCCTTAACCAATAGCATGGAGTTGGTTTATATAGTAAACTGAGGGGAAGATCTGATGGTCCAGATCATCCGGCGCAAGGTTGGCCGCCTGGCCATTGTTGAAGCCGGTTACAAGAGTGGCCGCGTGGCCAAGATCAACGCGGAGCAATGTTGGCCGCATGGCCAAGGCTACCGGCTGACTTGATTCTTAAGCTAGGGTTTCTGTATGGTTTTAAGGAAACCATTTACTACCTAATTTGATAGATTTTGTCATAAATGAGATATTTTGGGAATCCGGGACAAGTCTTTGCAAGGCTTCTAATTCCTATAAAGTCCTTGTATTTTTGGGAAAGTCCTAATAAACTCATTTTCAGGTCGGGTACTAACAGTAGCCCCTCGGCGACGCTTCTTGCAAGGCAATGTGGGGTCGACGATAAAAGAAGGATCCGTCTGAAACATGAGTTTCAAAACAGATGAAAGGTAAGGGAACGGCTGAACCTTGGCAGGCGACCTACGTATCCACGGGGGAATCAAGCCAAACGTAGTTCAAATCTGATGGGAAATTGGGAATGACTGTCCTCTGATGGGGAGCAACGTTTTCTGCTGGGGAAAATGCACCTGCCGGGGATGATAGATGACCGCGTTGGTCGGGTGGCTGGACCTTTTCAGGTTTCCTACGTATCCTCTGAGGAATCAAGCCGGTCGTAGTTCAGAGATTTACTGGGGATAAAACGAGATGTCGGATTTCTACTGCGGATAATAAACCTACGGCACTATCCTGCATGAAGAACGAATAATTCGTAAGTAATGAAGTTATTTGGGAAAATTAAAGACTACGTTGTCTAAATAATCCCAAGATGGAATGGTAAACGCAATCAGGATCGCCGGGGTTCCTGCCGATCGCGCTAAAGTAATAGATGATGGATCTCTCGCGAACAGAAACGCCGAGGCTTCTGTCAACCACGATTGATCTAGGATGCATATGTCATAGAGGCGCCGAAGTCTCTACAATCATACGAATCCTAAAATAGATGCTGGATCGCTCGCAAACAGAAACGCCGAGGCTTCTGCCCATCGCGATCGATCTAGGATGCGTATGTCATAGAGGCGCCGAAGTCTCTACAATCATACGAATCCTAAAATAGATGCTGGATCGCTCGCAAACAAAAACGCCGAGGCTTCTGCCCATCGCGATCGATCTAGGATGCGTATGTCATAGAGGCGCCGAAGTCTCTACAACCATACGAATCCTAAGCAAATATTAGGAAGTGCTAAAATAATAGATGCTGGATCTCTCGCAAACAGAAACGCCGAGGCTTCTGCCCATCGCGATCGATCTAGGATGCGTATGTCATAGAGGCGCCGAAGTCTCTACAACCATACGAATCCTAAGCAAATATTAGGAAGTGCTAAAATAATAGATGATGGATCTCTCGCAAACAGAAACGCCGAGGCTTCTGCCCATTGCGATCGATCTAGGATGCGTATGTCATAGAGGCGCCGAAGTCTCTACAACCATACGAATCCTAAGCAAATATTAGGAAGTGCTAAAATAATAGATACTGGATCTCTCGCAAACAGAAACGCCGAGGCTTCTGCCCATTGCGATCGATCTAGGATGCGTATGTCATAGAGGCGCCGAAGTCTCTACAACCATATGAATCCTAAGCAAATATTAGGAAGTGCTAAAATAATAGATGCTGGATCTCTCGCAAACAGAAACGCCGAGGCTTCTGCCCATCGCGATCGATCTAGGATGCTTATGTCATAGAGGCGCCGAAGTCTCTACAACCATACGAATCCTAAGCAAATATTAGGAAGTTTTAAGGGGTTTTCCGTATTCAAAGGTAACGAATATCAGTCAAAATAGCGCTAAGGGCACCTAAAAATGAACAAAGGGAAATGTACCAGGGGTAAAACTGAAATTTTGCATGTGGAGACAAAGATGATGGATTGTGATGGAGTCGCAAACTGGATGAAATCTCAAGGAGTCATGAAGGTGATAGACTCTCAGGGAATCGCAGAAGTGATGGACTCTTGGGGAGTCGCAAAGGTGATGGACTCTCGGGGAGTCGCCAAGGTAAAGGACTCTTTGGTGAGCAAAGGACGACCACGGAAAGCGTAATGTTTGGGATCCGCTTACCCTAAATTAGGAGGAATACATAATATGAGGCTACGAACCATTAAGATGAATGTATTAGGTAAGGGACATTTTGCTTGGTTGCTTAGGGTAGGACCTAAGGCTTCTAAGGAAAGGGGATGGGTAGCCTCTTAGATAAGGATGCAAAGATGTTATGGTTGTTTAGACTGGAGATTGTGTCTTGGATACAATGTGGGTTTCCTAGGCTTACGGGCTAGGGTTTGGAGAGAATGCGACTGCCTAGGCTCGAGGCTAGGGTTCGGAGAGAATATGGAAAGGCTATTGTATCCTAGGCATAAGACTAGCGGGGGATTGAGATTATAAATTTCCTAGGTTTCGAGACTAGGGTTTCGAGAATTTGGAAAGGATGTTGCACACAGGGCTTTAGAAATTCCCTAGAACTTGGGCTAGGGTAAAAGGGGATGGTGCTTCCTAGGCTTGAGACTAGGGTTTTGAGAGAATACAGATTCCTAGGTTTGGGGCTAGGGTTTGGAGAGGTTGAGGTTTGGGAACTTCCTAGATGTTAGGGTTTCGAACAAGGGTTTGGAAACTGGTGTTTAAGGACCATGACTCTCCTAGGTTTGGGACTAGGGTTTAGAAATATCCTAGGCTTCGCGGCTAGGGCTTGGAGTTGTGGTAGGTTCAGAGGTTGCAAAGGCGTTGGATTTAGACCCAAGGCTGGGAGTTGAAAGGGTTGTGACTTCCTAGGCTTGAGACCATGGACCGTTGGGAAGAGGGATTGTTTTTGTGGAAGGTCCACTAAGCTTGATTTTAGGGTTCACCATTTTCCGGGATTGGTGACTATGGCTTGGAAAGGTTCATGGTAACCTAGGCTTTAGGCTAGGTTTTAAGGCTAAGGACTGTAAACTTCCTACGTTTTGAGACTAAGGTGAAGGAGTTTCCTAGGTATAGGACTGGGGTTTGAAGAGAATGTTGAATCCTACGCTTGATGATAGAGTTTAAAGAGGATAATTTCTACCTAGCCTTGAGACTAGGGCTTTAGAAAGAGTGCGACTACCTAGGCTTGAGGCTAGGGTTTAGATTGAATGCGACTACCTAGGCTCGAGGCTAGGGTTTAGAGCGAATGCGACTACCTAGGCTCGAGGCGAGGGTTTGGGAAGAGTGCGACTACCTAAGCTTGAGGCTAGGGTTGATTGAGTTTTGGACAGGGCATTATATCCTTGGTTTTGGACTAGGGTTCAATAAAACGGAGAATTGAGATTGTAAATTTCCTAGGTTTCGAGACTAGGGTTTCGGGAATTTGGAAATGATGTTGCATACGGGGCTTTGGAAATTCCCTAGAATTTGGGATAGGGTTAAAGGGGATGTTGTGGTTTTCCTAGGCTTAAGGTTAGGGTTTAGATAGGATATGTGACTACCTAGGATCAAGGCTAGGGTGTAACTACCTAGGATCAAGGCTAGGGTTTAAGAAGGATGTAACTTCCTAGGCTTTAGGCTAGGGTTTGAAAGGATGTAATTACCTAGGCTTGAGGCTGGATAGGCTCGATAGATTAGACCTAGGCTAAAGTTCTAGGGTTTAGCTAGGGTAAGACTCAGACATCTGTTGAGGAGACCGGGCCTAATGGAATGGTAGGCGTGAGATCTAGGAGATCGAAGGCTAGGCAGGGTAGCGTTGGGACATAAGGCTTTCAAGCGGGTAAGTCTTTTGTCCTAGAGAAACCGCGTTATGGGTTAGGACCAAGCAAGCTTAAGGTCATCCAAGGAGCAACGGATTGGGATTGGATGATCCTAGTACCTAATACGCATGTCGGCTTGGATCCTAGAGCGTTTGAAAGTTTAGGCTAGGTGCGAACCATAAGTGCGGGAAATGGTTTTGGATATATGATCATGTTGGCGCTTTAGGTAAATGGATCGAGTGTCCAAGACTTTGCTTTGAGTACAATAGTGTGCCTAACAGGATTGGGTATGCTTAGGACTTAATTTTGCCTTAGAGGTCATGCGTGTGACTAAGCTCGTTTGGCAATTTCGAAGGTAGGTTAGGGATGGGACCAAAGGTGTTTAAGGACATGGGTTTTAACCTGATGGGTATTGAGATCCCTATGGTATGGCGTGGTGTGCAGGAGATCCTATGTACTTGAGCAAGGTTTGAGATTTGGACTCGTTGGGGGAGCGATGTTTGAGATCCATGGAGTTCAAGGGTGGACCTTGTAGGTGGCGAGGTTTGGACTCGGCTTGGATTTAGTAGGTTAGAGTCCTTAAGGGGTTGAAGGTCAGACTAGGAAGTCTTTTGAGGCTAATGGGTGACACTAGGTTGGTACTTGGTAGGTTTAAGAGTGGTAGGGTCATGGCTTGGACATGACGGGAGTCGGGAGACGTAGATGTTGTCGCTTTTAGTCGGACCAAGTAGGCTTGGGAATTACAGAGTCCAAAGGGTGGAGATGTAAAGTAAGATACCTAAAGGGCAGAAAGTCTTGTGACCTAAAGGTTTAGGGGTTGAGGCCTAAGGTATGGATCAGATATTCTAGAGACCTAAAAGGTAGGTGTTTGGTAGACTCGAATGGTCTTGGGCCCTCAGGGCTCGCTCCACAGGTTAGACTATGGGTGGACCTTAGAAGTTGGACCGAGGAGGATAAGAGAGCTATGGCTTAGACAGGGTAAGGACGAGTATGTGTTGGTAGGTTTGAGATCTAGGAGATCGGGTAGGCTCGGAACCGGTAGGTTCGGGACCTAATGGGTCACCCTAAGGATTTGGCTTTGGTTAACTGGTTTTAAGGTCTGAAGTTTTGGGTAGAACCGGTTTGAGGCCGAAGGAGTCATGCTATGAACTTGCAGAAGGTCGAGCTAAGAGGTTATGATGTAACCTAGGTAAGACTCACCGGGTAGGTTTGGGGCCTAGGTAAGACTGATCGGGTAGGCTCGGGACCTAGAGAGTTTATGGTGTAACTTAGGCAAGACTGACCGGGTAGGCTTGGGACCTAAGGTTTTGAATCAGGTAGGTTGGGACCTAAGGGTATCCTATTGTGTAGGAAATAGGGTGAAGGACCGAGTCAACTCAAGAATTACGGAGATGGGTCTCAGATGGATCGAGGATGTTTTTACAATTTTGTGGAGACCGAGCGTGCAGGTTTATAGACAAAGTGTCGGGGAGGAGAAAACTTTATGAAAGTGTTATGATCTTATACAGATGCCTTATAATTAATTATGATTCTAATCAATCCAAATAGGTCGTCGCGTGCCGAGTTTGACGATGAGGGGTGCCCTTCTTCTAAGTGTATCCTTGTTGACGCCTCGGTATTCTCTGGGAAACCACATAGTCGACCCTTTCTGTTGGGGAAGCCCCAGTTCGATAAGGGTGTAGAGCGGGGTATCCTACCTCCTTTAAGACGCACCCTTTTTTCTGCCTAGACCGCCCTTTCGGGTTTTCAATCTAGCGGGCATCTCTTTTGCGTCATCTCATTTTTTTTATTTTTTTTTTTGAAAATCATTCAGTCGACTCAAAAAAGGAAAAATAATTGTTTAAACATGCGGGGCCATTTTGGTGAGAGTAAGAGAGAGAGAGAGAGATAGTACTCACATTTTGACTCTTTGAGCGACTGAGGGTATATATGTACAAAAGGGAGGAAGCCCCTGCTTTGACAGAAAGTAAGTGTTTAGCTCTTTCCTAGATTGTAGAACGGAAGACTTGTCGAGACATTTGAAAATTGTTTTATTCAAGATTCTCATTTGATTGCTCGAGAATGGACCTCGTTGATTAGTTAATGAGCTACGGTTAATTGGTAAACAAGTAGCCTCAAATTAATAAATGTTTTGATCAATTGTGAGTGAAGAAGTCAGGAGTAGAAATATGGGGGAAGAGAGAAGAGAAAGAAAATTGGCTCGAGGTGGGTTGTGTATATTTTGGACCGAACCGGGAGGTTGCCTACGTTCTCCTCAAGGTGAGGAGCTCAGGTCCGTAGTTCTGGGATGACCCGCTTGACGATGGTGTCGGGTTTCAGTGGGTATGTGTGGGAGGAAAGAAAAGAAAGAAAGTTGGCCCAAGGTAGGTTATGTTTGGCTTTGAGTGGTTGCCCGGTTGACGATGAAGTTGGGTTTTGAGTTTAGGGGTGTGAGGTTCGTTTGAGGTGAGTTGTTCTTTGTATCTCATTGCGGTGGATTACTCCTTTGTAGTTGTTGTAGTGGATCGCTCCATCGTAGTTGTCATGGGTTGCTGCCGTTTATCTACTTTGTAAGGAAAGAAAGGAAAATAGAACATTTGAGGTGAAAAGAAAATGGGACTTTTACTTTTCCATGGTGATAGCCCCTTCTATTTTCTTTTTCTTTTTATTTTATCTCTTTGTGCACACCCTTTTTTTTTGCCTAGGCCGCCCTTTCGGGTTTTCAACCTAGCGGGCTTCTTTTTGTGCAATGCTCTAACTTTTGCCTAGGCCGCCCTTTTGGGTTTCAACCTAGCGAGCCATATGTATATATATATATATATATATATATATATATATATTTTTATATTTGTACATGAAACATTGGGCGAGACAAGCCCCTAGTTTGCTTTCGCCTTTCTCGATTGCGAGGTAGATTCCTTATAGTTCAAGCGGCCTTTTGCTGGCGGCGGGCGTCCTAGCCCCTTGATTTTCACCGGTAGAGCTCCATTGGATTATCACGTGCACCAATGAATGACTTCGTGCACTTGTCTTATATTTGCGATGGAATACGGACAGCCCCAGTGTAACGGCATGTAGTACTCATGATGGGAACAAACCAATCCTTTAAATTGTGGCAGCATGGATGTCTATTTGATGATGAGCAACCGCAGTCCATTTCTTTGTCACGACCTTATAAAAAGGGGTCTAATGGTGGGATGAGAGGCGTATGAGGATAGTGTATGGGAGAAGGTGTATATAGAGAGTGTACATGAAGTGTGTACAAAGGGTGAGTGTATAGAGAGAGTGTATGGGGGTAGAATGTAGAGAGAAGTGAAAGTGATTCGTTCATCCCAATTGATCGAAGCATTTTTATTTTGAGATTAATCGTTTACTTAGTTATGTGAATGGTTTGTGGGTCCATTTACCTTTTAATGAGTCGTCATTAATGAGTAAGATTAAGATTAATTCATCATATAGAGAGATAGCAATCAAGCGAAAATGGTGAATAAGACAATTTTCATGAAATTGATATATGCAAGCTTATGTCTCAAGTCTAGAGAGAAAAGAAAGAAATAAAGACCCTTTTATTGGAACTAAAAGATTTAAACTGACTAGTCCAGGGTGGACTTTTACTTAAAGAAACAAAAATCGTCCAAGGTGGACTTTTGACTAAGGACACTCTAGAACCTACGAAGACTGAATGACCCTTTTCTTTTCTTTTATTTAAAGGGGGTAGCCCCAATTTCCTCTTTTGCCCATGCCCATGTATTCCGTTGGCGGGTGATGACTCCGCTGTTAATGAGGCTTCGAATCTTTCTCCTCAATTGGAGGCAATCTTCGGTGTCATGTCCAATGTACTGGTGGTATTGGCAGTGTTTGGAGGGATCCAAGCCTTGCTTCACCCTACTTGGTTCATAATTGAACAAAGGAGACAACTTGCCGGCTTGAACTAGACTTTTGAAGAGTTTCCCCAAGTCGTCGAATTCGCGCTCGTCCTTCCTTTCACGAACTGTCTTTGAGGGTAATTTAGGTACCGGCACCCCTTGTTGATGAGTAGTCATAGGAGGCATCCCGACGGGGACAGTCTGTGGCGGCCCGTACATTTGAGGAGCGTACGGGTGTTGACATTGAGCAAGAGGGGGAACTCGACTGAGGTAATCATAAACGCCACGAATGTCAGACAAATGGCGCCTCTCGATATCTCTTAGGGTCTTATGCATCTCCTTCTGAAAGTATGTTGCTTGCTCGTTGAGAATGGCCTTAAAGTTGATTGCTTGTTCATCGAGGATGGCTTCGAAGTGGGATGCTTGTTTACTTAGAGCAGTACCGGTGTAGAGGATTGTCTCGGGATCTTGGGTAGCAGCTTCAGTTGCAATTTTGATGTTCTTTGCAGCCGACATGATGCAGAACTCTATTCATGAAAGAATTAAGCCTCTTAGTTGAATTAAATTAGATTCGTATTTAATGATAAGGCATCGTTATAAAATCATTTTTTGGAAAAGAGTCGGTCTCCACATTTTTGAAATGCATTTTGGTAAAAAATTGAAAGTTTGACCGGGCCGAAGTTGCCTACGTTCCCCTTATCATGGGGGAGAGGTCCCACACAATAAGAGGCTCAGGTCGCCGTAGTTCGAATCAAGTTAGACTTTTAAAAAGAGGTGAGAGATGACTATAGGGGTCAAAAAGAGGGAGATGACTCGGTCCTTGGTCAAGCATGGGTGAGGAAGACCTATAGGAGTTAGTTTTGATTGAGTAGGGTATGGTTTGACCTAAATTTGACCTAAGGTTTGACCTAAGGTTTGAGACAAGAAGTGGTTCAAGCTAGGATGCGACGATAATGGTGGGTTGACCTAGATGGGTAAAGGATAGGTCGACCTAAATGAGAAGGGTTGAATTGACCTATATGGTGAATGAATCAAGATAGCGGGTTGTAGCGGTTTGCCTATGGGATGATCTAAGCGGGATGGACATGGTTTGACCTAGGCGGGTCTAAGGTTGACCTATTCGGGTTGGTGGATTAAGGAAGGTTGGAGATTGACCTAGATGGATCCAAGATAGGTAAGTCGATCTAAGCGGGTCACGGGGTGACCTTGGCGGGTCAAAGGTGAAGGGGTAGTTTTAACCTAAGACGGGCAGGTTGACCTAAATGGGTCAAGGATGGTGTGTGTACCTAAACGGGTTGACCTAGGTTGGTCTGGACGACGGTGGGTCAAGATGACGGTTTGACCTAAGCGGGAGGTCAAAGGTAATTGGGTTCATCTATGGAATCAAAGATTGACCTAAGAGGTCAAAAGCGGATAAGGTTGACCTAGGGGTCAAAGGTTGACCTAAGAGGTCAAAGATGATTCGGTTGATTAAGGGAGTCAAAGGTTGACCTAAGAGGTCAACGGGTGATAATGTTGACCGAGGGGGTCAAAGGTTGACCTAGGAGGTCAAAGATGATTAAGTTGACCTAAGAGGTCGAAGGCGGATGAGGTTGACCTAGGGGGTCAAGGGTAGACCTAGGAGGTGAAAGGCGGATAAAGTTGACCTAAGGGGTCAAAGGTTGACCTAGGGGGTCAAAGGTAGATAAGGTTGACCTAGGAGGTCAAAGGTTTGGGAAGGTTGACCTAGGCGGTCAAAGGTTGACCTAGGAGGTCAAAGGTTGACCTAAATGGGTCAAGAGCGGAGAAGGTTGACATAGGGGGTCAAAGGTTGACCTAAGAGGTCAAAGGCGGATGAGGTTGACCTAAGGGGTCAAAGGTGACCTAAGAGGTCGAGGGGTGACCTAAGAGGTCGAAGGTGATAAGGTTGACCTAGGAGGTCAAGGGGTCAACCTAAGAGGTCAAAGGTTAATTTAGACGAATAAGGTTGACCTTAGGGGGTCAAGAGTGGAGAAAGTTGACCTAGGGGGTCAAAGGTTGACCTAAGAGATTAAAAGACAAATGAGGTTGACCTAGGGGTCAAAGGTTGACTTAAACGGATAAGATTGACCTAGGGGGTCAAAGGTTGACCTAAGGGGGTCAAGAGCGGAGAAGGTTGACCTAGGGTCAAAGGTTGACCTAAGGGGGTCAAGAGCGGAGAAAGTTGACCTAGTGGGTCAAAGGTTGACCTAGGAGGTCAAAGGTTCAGAGGGTTGAGCTAGGCGGTCAAAGGTTGACCTAGGGGGCCAAAAGTTGAGAAGGTTGACCTAGGCGGTCAAAGGTTGACCTAGGAGGTCAAAGGTTGACCTAAGGGGTCAAAGGCGGATAAGGTTGACTTAGGAGGTCAAAAGTTGGTAAGGGTTGACCTAGGGGGTCAAAGGTTGAGAAGGTTGACCTAGGCGGTCAAAGGTTGACCTAGGAGGTTAAAGGTTGACCTAAGGGGTCAAAGGCGGATAAGGTTGACCTAGGAGGTCAAAAGTTGGTAAGGGTTGACCTAGGGGGTCAAAGGTTGACCTAGGAGGTCAAAGGTTCAGAGGGTTGACCTAGGCGGTCAAAGGTTGACCTAGGGGGTCAAAGGTTGAGAAGTTTGACTTAGGCGGTGAAAGGTTGACCTAGGAGGTCAAAGGTTGACCTAAGGGGTCAAAGGCGGATAAGGTTGACCTAGGAGGTCAAAGTTGGTAAGGGTTGACCTAGGGGGTCAAAGGTTGACCTAGGAGGTCAAAGGTAGATAAGGTTGACCTAGGAGGTCAAAGGTTGGGAAGATTGACCTAGGTGGTCAAAGGTTGACCTATGAGGTCAAAGGTAGATAAGGTTGACCTAGGAGGTCAAAGGTTGACCTAGGGGGGTCAAAGGTTGGCCTAAGAGGTCGAAGGTTGGTAAGGTTGACCTAGGGGGTCAAAGGTTGGTAAGGTTGACCTAGGGGGCCAAAGGTGACCTAGGAGGTCAAAGGTAGATAAGGTTGACCTAGGAGGTCAAAGGTTGGGAAGATTGACCTAGGTGGTCAAAGGTTGACCTAGGAGGTCAAGGTAGATAAGATTGACCTATGGGGTCAAAGGTTGACTTAGGAGGTCAAAGGTTCAGAGGGTTGACCTAGGTGGTTAAAGGTTGACCTAGGAGGTCAAAGGTTGGGAAGGTTGACCTAGGCGGTCAAAGGTTGACCTAGGAGGTTGAAGGTTGACCTAAGGGGTCAAAGGCGGATAAGGTTGACCTAGGAGGTCAAAGGTTGACCTAAGGGGTCAAAGGCGGATAAGGTTGACCTAGGAGGTCAAAAATTGGTAAGGGTTGACCTAGGGGGTCAAAGGTAGATAAGGTTGACCTAGGCAGTCAAAGGTTGAGAAGGTTGACCTAGGCGGTCGAAGGTGAAGGGTAGACCCAAATGGATCGCAATGATGGCCCAACGGATGAGCGATGGACCTTAGAGGTCGCCTAGATGCAATGCACATTTAATTTTGCGAAAAGTTTTGCATTTATTTACATCCTAAATGGGTGGTCCGAGGAGTGTCCTAATCTTTATGTGTGGGTTGACACGGGTTAGGTTAAAGGTTCCCACCGCTCGCGGAACGTACACGGTGAGTGGAGTAGACGAGTGACTCGAAAAATGTGAGGCAGTAGCGCACAAATTCCTGCACATCGAATACTCCGGGTAGTAGGGACATGTGCAGTGCTGACACGGACTAGTGGTAGTATGTGGCGAGAAACTAATTCTTTTTAAGGAGAAAAGAGAGAAGTTTTGAATGTTTGAATGATGCTATGCAATGCAATGCAGGAGAAGGAAAATAATGTACAAGGGAGCATAGCAGAGTTTTGTTTGACCCTAATACTAAGGCGAAAATAACAAAGGTACAAGGATACAAGGTACAAGGTACGAGTATTAACATGGCGGAGTGCGCGGGTGTATGTGTAAACATGGCTTAACTGTAGGGGGCACGTGAAAACATGGCAAGTGTGCATGTTTAAACATGGCAGGTGTGTGCATGTGTAAATATGGCAGGTGTGTGCATGTGTAAACATGGAAAGTGTGTGTAGGGTGCATGTGTAAACATGGCAGGTGTGTGCATGTGTAAACATGGCAAGTGTGTGCATGTGTAAACATGGCAAGTGTGTGTAGGGTGCATGTGTAAACATGGCAGGTGTGTGTAGGGTGCATGTGTATACATGGCAGGTGTGTGTAGGGTGCATGTGTAAACATGGAAAGTGTGTGCATGTGTAAACATGGCAGGTGTGTGCATGTGTAAACATGGCAGGTGTGTGTAGGGTGCATGTGTAAACATGGCAGGTGTGTGTAGGGTGCATGTGTATACATGGCAGGTGTGTGTAGGGTGCATGTGTAAACATGGAAAGTGTGTGCATGTGTAAACATGGCAGGTGTGTGCATGTGTAAACATGGCAGGTGTGTGCATGTGTAAACATGGCAAGCATCATGATGTGACGAAAGTTAGACCCACTAAGTTTGAAAGAGTTTCAAAGCAGTCCCCAGCAGAGTCGCCACTGTGAATACGTGTGTTTGAATTTGGGAATATTCATAGCAACATTAAAATTATGAGAGTCGCCACGCCGTTTTAATTAAAGCCAAAACTTTGAGAAAAAGCATGTTAATGGGTTCGGGGGTCAAATTACAACAAGAGAAGAATATTGGACGTTATCACTCCTATTGCCCGAATTGATCGGTCTTTCTATCATGATGAATGTGTTAGTAGTGTGTTAGTGATTTAGACCGGATCCGAAGATTGCCTACGTTCCTCACAATGTGAGAAGCTCAGGTCAGCGTAGTTCGAGAGAATTTAAAATAGGCAGAAGAATCGGGATCATGCATAATGAGGGGGAATTACCTAAAGTTTAGGGTTTAGAAGTAGTTCCTAGATCATCCTCGGGTTGATGAACCCTCGATCATCATCGGCTATGAAATAACATGCAAACATGAAGATCGCAACCCTAAATATAGCATAAATAAGGTTTTAATCTATGAACACGATGAACATATGAAGAACATATATGAACATATGAATGAACATGCGAAGCATATGAAGAAACTATGAATAAACATGCAAGAACATGAATATTAAAGATCTACATTAGAAATAATGCAAGAACGTGAAGAAATAAGTTAGAAAACTTACCTATGTTGGCAAGAAATAAACCTTGATCTTCTTGGAGGTTTGAATGCTAATTAGAGAGCAAAATTGTGTTTAAGAACTCTCAAATTCGGATCCCTTAACCAATAGCATGGAGTTGGTTTATATAGTAAACTGAGGGGAAGATCTGATGGTCCAGATCATCCGGCGCAAGGTTGGCCGCCTGGCCATTGTTGAAGCCGGTTACAAGAGTGGCCGCGTGGCCAAGATCAACGCGGAGCAATGTTGGCCGCGTGGCCAAGGCTGCCGGGTGACTTGATTCTTAAGCTAGGGTTTCTGTATGGTTTTAAGGAAACCATTTACTACCTAATTTGATAGATTTTGTCATAAATGAGATATTTTGGGAATCCGGGACAAGTCTTTGCAAGGTTTCTAATTCCTATAAAGTCCTTGTATTTTTGGGAAAGTCCTAATAAACTCATTTTCAGGTCGGGTACTAACACGCGGGCGCTTCCGGAACTGTTAACGGGCTGCGCGTGCGTCTCGCCCCAAAAGTGGGACTCGCGCGCTTCCCATTTTGGCAGTAACGGATTGCACCTTATTTCCCTCCCTTTTCTTATTTGCAACATCTCTTTTTTTATCACAAAAGACTTTTTTTCTCATCCACATTCATCCCCCCTAGTTTTATAACCTCCAATCTCATTATTCTAGCCATCTCTTTAAAACAAAATAATTCATTTTTATTTTATTTGATTTTCTTTTATTTCTTTCATTTATTATTTTATTTACCTTATTTTCTATTGGTCAATTCCATCTCACATGGATTGACCAATTTCCCTCCAACCTTTCCCTCTCTTTTTCACCTATAAAAACCATCATCTTCTACCTTAGAAAGAGACTCTTTTTACACTCTTTGGACTTGGAACTTTCTCTCTACACAAATTCTATATCATCTTCCCTACACAAATTCTCCCAACAAGAGTTTTACACAACAAAACTCTACACAAATCTCTACACAACAACATCATTTTCAAGTCCAAGTTTGAAGTCTTCTTTCTAAAGGTACAAGTCTTCTTCTTTTATTCTATTCATGTTCTAGTCTTACTAGTATGCAATCCCCATCAATGGGACATGACCAAATGACCACTTTACTACATTAAAGTTGGTTAAGGTTATCTCCCTACATTTTAATCTCTACTTTAATTTCTTATACATTTCTTAATGTAATTGTTTAGCATAAATTTATAAATAAAACAATTCTCTTTTCTTCCCCTTTTTCTTTACATTATAATTGTTAGCACTGTTAATAAATTGAAGGACATTTAGCATTAGAACACCAATAGTAGCAAGACCCGCATAAGCGGGGCGGAGTGGGTGTTTAAGTACTTCCCACTCCGTCACCTAACCCCCGAACCCTTCTCTCCCGAATCTCTGGTTTTGTACATAAATTAGGCCATTTCTAGGTTTTTCTTATGTTCCTTTAAAAACATAGGTGGCGACTCTAAACAATCTAAAATAAGTTAGACATCCTAGGATAATTCACCGCTCTAGCCAAGTTGTGGTTTCCCGGGGTATCTACACTAGGGTGTCACCATTTGTTGAGCAAAGCAAGGGTGACTCATCCTCGTGCGAGGGAACAAACATGAAAGAACATGGCAAGAGCTACTCCATTTCTCGGGAGTCTTTCGGCGTACTTTAGAAGCACATACTTGAAGAAGCTTTGAAAACTGAGACACATGTTGTTGCTATTTGCTGCCCAAGCCAATTGACTAGCTAGGGATTATTTATGCAACCTCGTGCCTTTTTATGATGGGCTCGTTATCGGATGGGTCTTGGTTACCACGGGCCTTCTTTTCATGAACCAAAAAATGCACACTGCTGGAGAATGATGCCGATAACCCAAGACAACTTTTGATGGTGCCATATCTTGTCGAGCCTTTTGCAATCCCAAAGTTGACTCGGTGGGGAATTGACTTGCTGAGGAGATCCATTGTAGAGCTTGTGCAGTTGTCTTCCTTAGAGGCCGGAGATCTCCATTTCTCTTTCCCTTCTCTCTCTCACTCTCTCATTGTTTTTATGACGCACCTTGTTTTTTGCCTAGACCGCCCTTTCGAGTTTTCAATCTAGCGGGCATCTCTTTTGCGTCTTCTTTTTTTGTTTTTGACTCGATTAATGAGGAAGTGTGCATTGACTCTGGCTGAGGAGATAAGACATGTGATTTTGCGGTGAAGACCTCTTGTCACTAAAGATGAGTGACATTGACTCGACTAGGGAAGTGTCCCCTAGTATTGACTTTGTATATATTTGTTGAATGACTCACAAAGGCAAGTAAGTCATTAATAGAGAAGAGAAGGAAAGCCCCAATTTGATTGCAAGAAATTGAGAGTATGCAGAAAGAATAGAAGCCCTAGATTCGATAAGGAACGGAAAGTGATTCCAAATCTAGGAAAGTTGTTCAATCTTGAGGTGATTAATTCATTGGCAAATGAGTCGTACAAAGATGTCTTGACAAGTTCGAGATGAAGGCCGATCACCATAACGTGCTAGGGCTAAACATATCTTATTTCTTGCATGAGACCGGACCCGAAGGTTGCCTACGTTCCTCCAGTGTAGAGGCTCAGGTCACCGTAGTTCTTGTGGATTCTCCATTCGCCGTGATGAATTGTTGCTTCATCGTGATTGTTGTCAATGTTGCTTCGTCCTTCGTTTGGTGGAATGATGTTGTTGTTGTGAACTTCTTTGAATGAAGGAGGATTTTTTTTTTTTTTTTTTTTGTGCTCTAACTTTTGCCTAGGTTGATTTGAGGATTTCAACCTAGCGAGTTTTTTTTTTTTTTTTTTTTTTATATCCCCTTTTGAAAACATTGCTTCATGATCATTGCTCCACCTTTCTTTGTCTTGATTTCGTCGTTGTTGATGTCTTCGTTGTTGATGCCGTCGTTGATGTTTAGTCCCTAGGTGTTCAAGCGATGTCCTCCATTCCAAAACTTGTTTAGACATTTTTTCATCATTTTGCCAAGAATTAGATTGAACAACTTGGAAGAATGTATGAGGACAAGAACGACTTTTATTTGATAATAAGACTCTACATTGAACATGGGACGAGAAGAAAAATTTAATGCACACTTAAGAGGACTTTTGACTCTTTTTTTATTTTTTTTTATTTTTTATATATATCCTATTTCTAGGTAGAGAAAGAGAAACGGAGATTGTTGTTACAGTCCCCATTGTCGTTGTAGTGGCATGATCTCTTGTTAAAGCCCATTTCAAATCTAAGCCTCTTCCTTGATGAGTTCTTGCATGTTGCCATTCTCTAACTGTTGTTCTTCAACCACGGTAAACTCACCATTGTCAATTGAATCTTGGATGATGTCGCGGAGGGAGAAGCAATCCTCGGTGAGATGACCGCTGCATTGGTGATAGTCACACCACTTGTGGTGGGCATGGTTGCGACGTAATGGTTGTGGTTGCTTGTACCCTTGGAGAGAAGAAATTTGTCCCTTTGCTTTGAGATCTTCATAGGCCTTGGTGACGGTCATACCTTGGAGGGAAGTGTACACACGGTCGTTGGTAGAACCTTTGTGACTTTTGAGAGGCGAGCCACTTGAACATGCCTTACCGTTGACCTTTGCCTTGTTGTTGGTGAACTCTCGTAAACGGGCCTTAAGTTTGGACACTTCTTCCTTGTGAATTTTCCTCTCGAGATCAAGACGGTCTTGCCACAAATCATCCTTGCGGCGGGCATCCTCGACAAGTCCATCCATTTGTTCCCCCATGGCTCTTATTATGTTGAAGAGCCTTTCGTTGGACTCGGAGATAATCTCACCCTTGTTGTTGTTGCCGTTGGAAGCAATTCGACCTATTGAGAGAACACGGTCGATCTTAGGTTGGCCCCACAAACACTTTTTGGATAAAATAAATTCACCCACAAACAAAGGACAAAGACTCAACCACATAAGAAAAATGACTCTTTTTTTTTTATTTATTTACAAAGTCGGAAGGACATAGTCTTTTTTTGGGGTTTCTAGAAAAATAGTGGAATCGTCACACTAGTATATAGACCATCTCGCGGTCCCATATACTCATCGGATTCCACCACGCTTGTGAATCCTACATGTGTCGGGATTAAACTAAATTATTGTAGTAAATCATACATGCGGGGACGGATTTTTTATTTGCGTCCATTATGACCACTTGGGGACGGAGTTTTATTTCGTCCAAAACAACGAGTGGCATGTGTGATTTGAAGACATTAGTTTAGGGAAATCTCAACACATGGAAACCGACTTGAGTCACGGAGTGTTAGACCCTAGACTAGAATTGTGTGGTTTGTGCTCGGCTTAAATATGAGGCTTAAAGGTCACTCCCGGCATGTAGTCGTGAACTACGCCACGGGCTGAGGTTTACCGCTTCGAAAGAGTCAAGGTCGAGTGGAGCTTGAAACTTCCTAGGACGGGCCTCGACGGATTTGGTGTTGGACTTGTGCGACTCGATAGTGAGTAGTTGATAAGAATTGTGCGCGTAGTGTGAGGTCTAACAAGTGACAAAATATATTTTTTTTCAAAAGAAAAATAAATAAAAGCAAATAAGCACATAATTTACAACTTTCGAATCACCCGTGTGACCGATAAAAATGAACAGGAAATAAAAGTTGTTCTGTGTAGGCCCGGTGCCCACACACTGTCAAAACTGTCCATTCTGTTCACTGTCTCTGTTTCTGGGAAATGCCCAGAAGCGCACGCATTCAGAAGCCTACTCGGGAGGCGCGCGCGTTAGACTGAGAGAAGTGGAGGCGCCCGCTTCTGGGTAGTACCTGCAAATCAGCGGGTTCAAGGGATTGCCTTGACCCTAAATTATAGAACTTTTTCCCCTGCAGTAAACGTTAGCACAGAAACATGGAATTGAAGGACAAGATGGGAGGCGGGCGATTCTGGTAATTAGGGTCGGACGCGCGCGCGTTAGGCCAAGAAGGTCAGAGGCGCGCGCTTCCTACCCTTTTTACCAGAATGCCCAGAAAATAAAATAAAGAACACCAAAAATGAAAAACGCAAGTTTAACCCTCTATATCCCCAGCAGAGTCGCCACTGTAGATACCCCGGGGGACCACGGCTTGGCTAGAGCGCGTGAATTACCTAGGATGTCTACTTGCTTTTAAGAGTCGCCACCTATGTTTTAGAGGAACATAAGAAAAACCTAAAAAGAGCCAATTTTATATACAAAACCAGAGATTCGGGAAAAGAAGGGTTCGGGGGTTAGGTGACGGAGTGGGAAGTACTTAAACACCCACTCCGCCCCGCTTACGCGGGTCTTGCTACTTTTGGTGTTCTAATGCTAAATGTCCTTTAATTTATTGATATAAAAAATGTGCTAACAATGGAGATGAGAAGAAAAGGGGAAATAAAAAGAATGATTTTATTATTAATTTATGCTAAAAGATTACATGTTGAATATGCTAAACAATTACATAAGAAATGGAATGGAATTTAATTTGTGTTTGGAATGTTGGAATGTAACCTTGACCAAACTTCAATAGTGAAGTGGCCTTTTGGTTGTATTCCTTTTCTGGAGATTGCATACTAGTAAGACATAAATAAAATAGAAAGAGAAAAGTTGTACCTTTAGAAAAGAGAACTTGAAACCTTGACTTGAAAGTGGTGTTGTTGTAGAGAAATGGTTGTGTAGAACTTTGTGTAGAGTTTTGTTGTTAAAACTCTTGTTGGGAGAATTTGTGTAGAGTTTGTGTAAAGAGAAAGTGTTCAAGGTCTAAAAATGAGGTCAAGGTCTAAAAATAAGGTCCCTTTCCAAGTAGGAGATGATGGTTTTTATAGGTAAATAAGAGGGAATGGTTGGAGGGAAATTGGTCAATCCATGTGAAATGGAATTGACCAATCAAGAAAAAGATAAATAAAAGAAATAAAAGAAAATCAAATAATAATAAAATGAAATATTTTGTTTTTATGGAGAATGGCTAAGAATATGGGATTGGGAGGTTACAAATAAAAGCTAGTAAATGTTTATGATCAAGAAATATGTTTTTGACTAAGGAAGATGTTTGTAAATAAGAAAAGGGAGGGAAATAAGGTGCAATCCATTACTGCCAAAGTGGGAAACGCGCGAGTCCCGCTTTCAGGGCGAGACGCGCGCGCAGCCCACAAGATGTGCCGGAGGCGCGCGAGTCTAAAAATGACAGAATGGCAGAAAAGACTCAAAAGTTAATTCTGTTACGCAGTTTAGTCCAAAACTAACGGAATCAGTTAGGAACTTAATGGAAGTAACAGAAATTAACAAAAAAAAGTAAAGTAAAAACACTATGTATTCAATCGGGGTGAGAGGTCCAAGGCGGGGTGTCTACACCAATGGCCAGCGGAGCTGAAGGTGCAACACCATCATCTACCTTGATGACGACCTCTGCAATGATGTCGTCTCCCTTGGATCCCGGTTCCTTCTAGTTTTCTCCGCTTAGCAATACTTCAGTTCCACCTTCTACTTTCAACATCTCAGGAACATCTACAGGGCCATCCTATACCAACAGCACCATTGTGACATCTTCAGCGGATGTCAACCCCTTCGGTAACATCAATTCTAGTTTTCATTTGATAATACAACTTGTACTTCTAATCCTTTTGCAGGTACTTATCTTGCAAATCAACTTCAAGAGTTAAGGAATATGGTCATGAACGTACCAGGGTCACACCTCCCATTCAGCAGGTCTCTCCAACATGCTACAGTCAGTCTCACTTCGTACCAGCTATTGCACATGCCGACATCCCCAAAGGATTCAACATTCCTTCCATGAAGTTCTTTGACGGAAGTACAGATCCTGAAGAGCACGTCGCCCACTACCAGGAAAAGATGGAGATCGTTCGCATACCGCTTCAGTACAGAGAAGCCTGTTTGTGTAAAGGCTTTGGATCAACCTTGATTGGACCAGCCCTGAAGTGGCTGATTCGTCAACCGCCAGGATCGATCGGGTCATACGCCCAGCTCATCAACATGTTCAACAATCAGTTCTCATGCAGCCGACAGTTTGAGAAGTTGACCAGTGGCCTCTACCGAATTGTCCAGCAGCCGTTCGAAGCATTGATGGACTATGTCAACAGATTCAATAAAAAAGTCCTAGAGATCCCTAATCTTGACATGGCTACAGCAACAGAAGCTTTCAGGATGGGGTTGAAGAAAGATTCACCATTCTATGAAGATTTGGTGATGAATCCATGCAAGAGAATGGAAGATGTGCGCAACAGAGCTACAAGGTTCATCCGCCTGGAGGAAGATAAAGTTCAGCAAACAAAGGATTCTGGCAAGACGTCGACATATGACAACCCTGACAGAAGAACAGAGACGTCTCACCAAAAGCAGAACCACAGATCCAGGCCATACCATAGAAAGGATTCTAACAAGATTCATTCTGTGGAAGATGAGGACCAAGAGGATGTTGACTGTCCTAAAATACTGATTATTGTTTTTCTGTTGATGTTGCAGGTATCCTATGTGCAATGAGCAACTTAGGGGACAAAGCAAGATGGCCGAGAAAGAATGACAAGCCAGCTACTTGGAAGGACAAATAAAAGTGGTGTGCCTACCACGAGGATTTTGGACATCTCACAGAAGATTGCATCGCCTTGAGGAAGGAGCTGAGCTACTTACTGTCAAAAGGATATCTCAAGGAGATTCTGAGTCATCGGAAGAACAAAGCAGAAAGCAAAGAGAGCATTCCAGAAAGACCACCTTCTCCTCCACTGTGACTAAGGTAATCCAATTTATTAGTGGTGGTTCTGATATTTGTGGTACTTCTTACTCTGCAGCTAAGAGACATGCACACGAGTCCAAAGATGAAAAGCCTCAAAGAAGAGACAAGTCTTCACAGCTGACTTCTCAACATGTCATCTCCTTCGAAGAAGACGAAAGGGACAACGTATTGGACCCACATCATGATGCATTGGTTATTGCTCTTCAGATAGCAAACTGCAAGGTCAGAAGGATTTTAGTAGATGGTGGCAGTTCGGTGAACCTTATCACTGTTGCAGCCCTGAAGGAGATGAATATTCCAATGATAGAGGTAGTCAAAAACTCTGCAGTACTAGTAGGCTTCAATGGTGAAACAAAGGATACAGCGGGAGAAATCAGGTTGCCAGTATATGTGTAAGGTGTCAACTCCATGGAAAGATTTTGTGTAATAGACTGTGCAACAAGTTACAACGTGATATTGGGCAGACCTTGGATTCACTCCATGAAGGCAGTACCGTCTACTTACCATCAATGCGTTAAGATGTCGACACCCTGAGGAGTTGTGAAGATTTACAGTGTCCAGCAAATGGCGAAGGATTGCTACATGACATCTATGAAAGCGACGTCATCCTCCCGGCAAGCATAGCAATTAAAGAAAAAAGCACGTCAAGTCTTGGAAGCAAGGGAACATGATGTAAAAGAAATACTATTGGATCCCTCCAATCCAGATTTGAAGGTGCTAGTTGGCCATGATGTACCAGCAGAATTTGAAGAAGAATTGATTAATCTTTTAAAAGAAAGGGTTAAAAGCTTTGCATGGACACATGAAGACATAACGGGGATCAGCAAGGACATCATTACCCATAAGCTCAATATTGACCCTTCCTTTAAGCCGATGCAACAGAAAAGAAGAAAGTTTGCTCAAGAAAGGAACCAGATTATCCAGGAGGAAGTTGACAGGCTACTAAAAACGAAGATGATCAGAGAAGCGGAATATCTGAAGTGGTTGGCTAATGTTGTAGTGGTGGAAAAGAGGAACGGAAAATGGAGAGTTTGTGTCGACTTTACAGACCTAAACAAAGCATGTCCGAAGGACCCTTTTCCTCTTCCACATATCGACACCTTTGTAGACGCAACATTAGGACATGAGATCTTGACTTTCATGGACGCATCTTCAGCATTCCAGCAGATCTAGATGGAGCCTTCTGACCAAGAAGACACCGCCTTTATTACTCCTACAGGTATTTATTGTTATATTGCTATGCCATTTGGACTAAGAAATGCAGGTGCAACATATCAAAAGCTTGTCAACATGATGTTTAAAGACCAATTTGGGAAAACCATGGAGGTCTATATCGATGATATGGTGGTCAAATCAAAGAAAGCTGAGAACCATGTACGAGATCTTACCCAAGCTTTCGATATCCTGGACGCGTTCAACATGAAGCTAAATCCAACAAAGTGCAACTTCGGCATGAAGTCTGGAAAATTTTTAGGTTACATGGTGACACAGAGAGGAATAGAGGCAAGACCAGAACAGATCACAGCGATCCTTAACCTGACGTCTCCCCGGACTGTCAAAGATGTTCAGAGATTGACAGGAAAAGTAGCAGCCCTCAACAGATTCATTTCAAAATCCTCAGAAAGGTGCAAGCCATTCTATGATATCTTGAAGAAGAATAGCAGATTCGAATGGACAGAATTGCATGAAAAAGCCTTTCAGGAGCTCAAGCTGTACCTGTCAACATCTCCATTGCTGATCAGACCACAAGAAGGTCAACCCCTATATGTTTATTTGGCCGTCTCAGAAGTAGCTGTTAGCGCGGTCCTTGTACGAGAGCAAGATGCTAACCAACTTCCGATATACTATGTAAGTAAAACTCTTTTGGATGCGGAAACAAGGTACTCCCATCTAGAGAAATTAATTCTGGCTTTAATTACAGCTTCAATAAATTACGACATTATTTTGAAACTCATGTTATCTATATTCGTACTAATTATCCTATTAAGAATGTCATGAGAAAGCCAGAGATGTCCGAAAGAATGGCAAAGTGGTCCGTACAACTGAGTACATATGACATCAGATATGAACCAAGAACAACTATAAAATCACAAGCACTTGCAGATTTTGTGGCAGATTTTAGTCCAAGTATGCAGCCAGAAGTAGAATTGGAAGTACAACAACTTCAAGGTTACGACATCCTGAAGTGGACACTATTCACAGATGGCGCATCTAACATGAGAGGAACAGGTTTGGGTATTGTCCTAAAATCACCACAAGGGGACATTATACCTCAGGCCATAAGTTGTGATTTTAAAGCCACCAACAATGAAGCGGAATACGAAGCCTTGATTGCAGGATTGACTATTGCTCTAGACCTCAACATCAAGGCAATTTAGGTATATTGTGACTCATTATTATTAGTTAATCATTTCAATGGTTCTTATGCAGCTAAGAATGCCAAGATGACATCATATCTAGGGATCGTGAAAATTTTAGCAAGCAAATTCCAAAGCTTCTCCTTAGAGCAAGTACCTAGAGAAGAAAACACCCAAGCAGACTCCCTTGCTAACTTGGGATCAGCCTTCAGAAGCGCTTCTCAAACCAACATTCCTATCATACATGTCAATATCCCTACCGTGGATAAGCTAGAACTCTTCAGCATAGATGACGACATCCAGAAGGATCACGCTGACCAGACACACATTTCCTGGACTGCTCCCATCATTAAGTATCTATAAGACGGTACCATTCCGGCAGATGAAAAGTATGCTAGGGCATTCAGAGTAAGAAAGTCTAGATATCTTTTAATAGACAATGTGCTGTTTAAGAAATCTTTTGCAGGTCCATATTTGAGATGTTTGGAATCAGACAAAGCCAAAGAGGTTCTTAAAGAACTACATGAAGGAATTTGTGGCAACCATTCTGGAGGCAGAAGTTTGTACACCAAGGCTTTAAGGATGGGTTACTTTTGGCCTACAATGCGTCAAGATGCTGCTGAATATGCTAGAAAATGTGATTCGCGTCAGAAGCATGGCGATATCTTGCACCAACCAGCAGAAATGCTTCATCCTATTCTTTTACCTTGGCCATTTATGACATGGGGAATGGACATCGTGGGGAAATTGCCTAAAGAACCAGGAGGGAAAGTATTCATGCTCGCTATGACTGATTATTTTTCTAAATAGGTAGAAGCGGAAGCATACGTCCAAGTCCGTGACAAAGAAGGCATCTCCTTTATCAAAAGAAACATCTTCAGTAGATTTGGTATTCCTTCAGAGATAATTTGTGATAATGGCTCCCAGTTCATCAGCAAGAGAACAACAGACTTCTTGGCTAGTTGGGGAATCAAGATGGTGACATCTTCGCCTGTGCACCCTCAAGCCAATGGACAAGCAGAGTCGAGCAACAAAATTATAATCAACAAAAAGAGGCTAGATCAGAAAAAAGGACGCTGGGCTGAGGAACTTCCATTCGTTTTATGGGCAGACAGGACCACACCAAAGAATGCAACTGGACATCACCATATTCCTTGGTATTTGGAGCAGAAGCCGTCATCCCTGCAGAAGTCGTCGTCCCAACAGCAAGATATGGGTTGTTGACATCTGAAGAGAACGACGTCAACCTATCTCATGATCTGGATACCATTGAAGAACTAAGGGACCTGGCAAGGATCAGGATGGCAGCCTATCAACAGAATATTGCACGATCATATAACAAAAATTTCAGGATTAGAAGGTTTCAAGTTGGTGACTTGGTATTACGCAAAGTTTTCCAGAACACAAGAGAACTCAACTCTGGTAAATTGGCTCCAAAATGGGAAGGTCCATACTTGATAGATGCAGAAGCAGGGAAAGGATCTTATTGGCTTTCTACTCCAGATGGCGTCAGGATCCCAAGAAGTTGGAACGCTATTCACCTCAAACTATACTTTATGTAAGTTGAAATGCTTTCATTTAAATCAACAAATCAGGTACGAATTTGCTTTTGTTTTATTTACTTTATGTCATTTTTTGATTATATTTTCCGAACCGTTACTAACTTAAGCATAGGAGGGGTGTTAGCTAAGCTAACACCCATCTCTAACATATTTTTATATTGCAAGGAAACTCAAGAAGTTTATTTAGGTCAAGACAACCAAATGTGCATGAACAAAACAATAGCACAATCAAGGTGTTGACATCTTCATACAAGTCGACTTCTTATCAAGACAAATCAGGTATGGACCTATCTTTACTTTTTGAATGATTTTAGGATTGCATAAAGTTTTTCAAAATGGACCATACCACTTAAAGCATTTTCAATATTTTATTATAAATTTAGATTTTTCAGATTAAACAAATAAGTTTTGAGATTGGCCATCTCATCTTAAGTTCAAGGTATTCAAATCCCTTCAAAGGTTTTAAAGAAATTGCTTTCTTTCGTCTTATACACCTTCGCCTGGAGCGCACGATATTAATATTGATTAAAGTGTGGACTGGGCACGTATGTTTATATGTACGCACCCCTCAGTCCCACTTAGTCGAATATTAATCTTAAGCTATGATCAATTGGTTATAACATTTACATGTTATCTAAGAACAAAGGGTACTTGGCATAACGTGTCAATCATAGATTATGCAAAGGATTTAAACATCCTACGCACGAAGGCAACGCAGTTTAGAAACCTAAAACCCATTCCATTCATTGAAAATCTACCATTTACTTAGCCTATCTTTGTCCATCAAAACCACTAAGAAAACCTACAAAATATGGAACCAACCCCACACTTTGATAAAATAAATTGTTTTAGCCCTTATGGACCATTACAAACCAAACAAAAACCATGAAATTGTCTTTACAACCTTCCTGGGACGCAACCCGATAAAACTTAAAAACTACCCTAATTGGCTTCCGCCGCTGGTGGTTCCCCTTCTTCCTTCTTGTCATCACCCTTAGTAGCCGACGACACCTCGCTTGCCTCTTTGCCTTCTCCAGTCAAACCCTTCAAGATAATGCGCTGCTGCTCGATGTCCCATTCCGTATGCTTACCATTCAAAAAGTCCTCCATCATTTGGATCTTGATTTATACCATACTGACAGCTACAGACTTCATTAAAGCACCCTTCAAATCCTAAATTTCTTGCAGATGGACGTCTTGGATAGATGACATTCCTTTCATCAAGCTCGCGACCTCATCATTCAGACTTTGAATCTTCTTTTGTGATTCCTCTCTTTCCAAAGTTATCTGCTTCTTTAATTGCAGGATTCATCAATAGCTTGTTGTTAAACTCATCCAAAGTAATTACTTTGGACTCCATAGCTCCAAAAGCCTGCAAAAGCGAAATTGGTTAGTAATCTTAAAGTTATTTATTGCAAAACAAATGTATAAATTCTTGTAGGACTTACATCTGAGGCAACAGCAAAGAACCTCTTCCTGATATCTTCGACCTCCATATCTTCAAAAACTCCAACTTCCACAATCTCCTTCTCTTCACTTTTTCTCTTCTTTAATCTGGATCCAACAGACGCCACGGCTTCAATCTTCGGCTTGACCGGTGGCTTATTGACAGAGCTCATCCCAACAAACGTTTCTAAGTTTTAATGAGAATCCTTGGGTAGACTTAGAAACTGTTCAAAAGAAGGAAAACTCATTGTTTTACAAATAATGAAGAAACAAAACAGAGTCTCAAGCAAAAAATCTTACCCGTTGACCCGTGACATCTTGTAAGAAGACAACTCCTGGTAGAAAGGCGAAAAGCTCCAATTTCTGGAACCTTGAAAGATCTATCCTCCACGGAGAGCTCTCTTAAAGCATCCATCTTTTTTTTTAGAAAACTCCGTTGGTGGAAATAGCTCCACCCACTTGATATCTGCAAGCAAGAAAAGAGAAAATTACAAGTTCAGTTAAGAAGCAAAGGGAAGTTCAAAAATAAAGATATATACCTCCCCTATTCCATCTCCATGGGATACTGTCATCACAACCTAAAGATTTTCTGTCAACAAAAAAATAATGACCCTTCCAACCTCGGTCATTGACAGAAACCTTCAAAAACGCTGTATCAACCCCAGCCTTTGTTTTTAATAGATAACGCTTGGAACCAAAGGACTGCAAATCGTACACTAGAGCCAGTTCATTTAAGCCTATGTCTAAATTATGCTGCTGATTTACTCTCAAGATGCAAGAAAAGACTCGCCATACCATGGGCATTAACTGGGCATATGCTAATTGGGTTCTTTTGAAGAATTCAAACACGAGTGGAGGAAAAGGGTAAGTAAACCCTAAAGTAAAGGGATACTCATAGAAAGCAATCCATGAAGGGGATACGAAATCAACTTTTAAGGAAACATCGAATGGGTGAAAAACAGAGGATTCAGGAAGAGACATTGGTGATTTTTGAAGAGATCAAGTTGGGAATCATTAAAAAACACAAACTTCACTATCAGGATTGGCTAGCAGAACCTCACAAATGAAGTCGTCAGATTCTGCATTCTTGCCTTTACTCAAAGGACTAGGAACCAAATCCTTGGGTTTGGACCACTTCGACTTTCCCATGATGAAGAATCAAAAGCAGGAAGGAAAAGAAAGAAGAATTATTACCTCGCGTTCTTCACCGCAAAGAGATAGAGAGTAGAAGGCTGTGAAAAAGAAAAAGAAGAAAAGTCTTTTTATTTACCCTAACCACCCAAAGTTCCTGGAACCTAGCAACATTCATTACCCTAGAACTCTACCCCTGTACGCCACGTCCAATCAACCGTCAGAGAATTCGTGAATCCGCTAGAAGTCTGTGGAAACTTATCTTTTAACTTATCGTAAAAGTAAGTTTGGGGGCAATTGTTGTGGTAAAAATTCACACGACGACATCTTTAAGGATAGCGACGTCCTGATAACTTACAGCCCTGTAAGTATTTATTTTATTTTATTAATGATTATGTTCATAAATCTTTTATGCAGATAACAATTATCCAGCACTTGCCAATTCGATGATCGAAGAAGACTTCACAGGGACTTGGTCATATGAAGATAATCATCCGAGTTTTTAGGAAAGTTAGTTAGACTAGCTAGGGTTATCTTATTTACTCTTGTATTTAAAAGCAAGGGGCGGCTCACAAACACACACATTCACAACTCTCAATTGTACTCCGCCATTAGCATTTTTTGTAACCTCAAGCTATCAATACAACCGTTTAGGGGTGGTAGGTGCTCAAAAACACCTCCCGAGGTTTTGTGTCGGCAAGTATATTTTCTCAAGGGATTTCCTCATATAAACCATTGTTCTATTGATATTTGTCATCTACCTTCAAACAATTTTATTCCATTGCACCCTCCTTTCAATTTCAAGACTAAACGCCTTTTTTGACCAATTTAGTTCTTATTGTTTTTTTTTACCAAAACACTTTTCCATGGTGGAATGAAGAGTTATTTATAGGTGTTAGGGAAGTGTTTGTAGTAAAAAAGATGGCTCTTCCCCGGATCAAGCCAAGGCATAATGGCCTTGGGGGTTACAAATCAGAAAAGGAGGGAAATTTGGAAAAATCTGAGATTCTGGAGGTGGGATGCGAGCACATCCTACCCCCCCCCTATGGGAGGCGCATGCCCCTCACAAAGGAGGGAAAAGGCACGCACGTCCCGCCTTTAGAAAATCCATATTTTAGCCAAAAGTTAACCCCGTTATGCAGTTAAGCCCCGAATCTAATGAAATCAGTTAGAAACTTAACGAACACCACGAAAGTCAAAAAAAAACAAGTAAACAAAGACTCAAGGTTGACCTTGTCACTTAGTCAAGTCCAAGACTAATGGAGTAAGTCAGGAAATTAATGGAAAGTAACAAAAGTTAACGAAAAGTAATAAAACTTAAAAAAAAAGAGGAAGACAGAGAATGTGTATGCAATCGGGACATGAGAGGTCCAAGGCGGGGTGTCTACACATTCTAGTGTTCGAACATGAAGATCAAACTATGATGCAATTACCGCATTCATATCTCAAGTTGAACCCAAGAAAGTTGATGAAGTACTCCAAGACTCAAGTTGGGTTGTTGCTATGCAAGAAGAGCTCAACCAATTTGAAAGATGTAAAGTTTGGACCTTGGTTCCAAGATCACAAGATCAAGGAGTTATTAGTACAAAGTCAGCGTTTAGAAACAAATTGGATGAGAATGGAAGTATCACAAGAAACAAAGCTAGGTTGGTTTCACAAGGATATATACAAGAAGAAGGCATGGCTTATGATGAAACATTTGCCCCCGTTGCAAGACTCGAAGCTATAAGGATATTCTTATTTTATGCCTCTTACAAAAGATTCAAGTTATATCAAATGGATGTGAAGAGTGCATTCCTCAATGGTGAACTTCAAGAAACAGTCTTTGTCCCTCAACCTCCTGGATTTGAAGATCTCAAATTTCCAAATCATGTTTACAAACTCCGTAAAGCTTTATATTGACTCAAACAAGCTCCACGAGCATAGTATGATAATCTATCTAAATTTCTCCTACAAAAAGGATTTAAGCGTGGTGAGATCGACACAACTTTATTCATTTCTAAATATCACGATCATTCTTGTTCAAATATATGTAGATGATATTATTTTTGGTTCTACTAATGAATTGTTGTGCAAGCGATTTGAGAAACTTATGAAAAGCAAATTTGAGATGAGCATGATGGGAGAATTGACATTCTTCCTTGGGCTACAAATTAAACAATGTGCAGAAGGCATCTTCCTCAACCAAGCAAAGTACACAAGAGATCTCATCAAGAAATTTGGACTTAAAAATGCAAAGGCGTACGATACTCCTATGGCTGCTGGCAACAAGCTAGATAAAGACTTGAAAGGTAAGAAGGTTGATCAAACCTTGTACCGAGGTATGATTGGCTCTCTTCTCTACTTAACTGCTAGTAGGCCAGATATCATGTTTGGTGTTTGTGTTTGTGCTCGTTATCAAGCTGATCCTAGAGAAGCACATCTTATTGCTGTAAAACGTATTATTTGATATTTATCTGGGACTATTAACCTTGGACTTTGGTATTCCAAAGATTCGAATTTTGATCTTATAGGTTACTCAGATGCAGACTATGCAGTATGTACCATTGACGGGAAAAGCACAAGTGGGACTTGTCATTTCCTTGGAAATCGACTAGTTTCATGGGCAAGTTAGAATCAAGGCTCAGTCTCGGTATCTACCACAGAAGCTAAATATATAACTGCTGGAAGCTGTTGCTGCCAAGTGCTATGGATGAAGCAACAATTGGTTGACTATAGAATCAAAGAAGAAAATTGTCCAATATTCTGTGACAAAACTTCTACCATTGCTATCTCTAACAACCCTATCATGCATTCCAAGACCAAACACATTGATATCAAAGACCACTTTCTCAAGGATCATGTGGAAAAATGTAATATCTATCTAGAACATGTGAGTACTGACGATCAGATTGCAGATATTCTCACCAAGGCTCTTGTTTCAAAGAGATTTAGGTATTTAAGATGTGAAATGGGTATGCTAGAACTTTAATTATGAGTCCATATATTTTGATTGTGCTAACTTTTGTATTTCATCTAAGTTCTAAATCAAGTAGGCTTCAACGGTCAACTTTCTCTCTATCGTTCAATCCACCTCGGTCGAAGTAACTGACAAACTAACTAATCGACCGCACATACTCTGACCACTCTATCATGTTGACCGCATCAAAATTACCAAGAAATTTTTTCAAGGTTTTGGAAAAGACTATCTAAAGGGAAAATGATGACATTGGTTCACTGCTTTAAAGAAGCATTCATTGGCCAAGGTAACCTACTTGGCCGCAAGGTATCACGGTCAAGCACCTGACCGCAAATTCGGTGACCAGGTAAGTGGTTCTAACTTAGGAAAATTTTAGGTTCATCCTAGTCATCCAAAGGGGTAATTCAGTAATTTCCTCTTTTCCCTCATTTTCATTTAATTCAAATCATTTGCAATTAATTTTATTCCTATATTTATGTCCGTCGTCACTATCCATGCATTTAATGAGAAAGGACATCATTGGTCAAATAACTGAATTTGCAGAGTTAACCTCCCACTTCTCTCTGCACAAACCGTTCCACTACCCCTCAACTCCATAACTCTACAGACCATCTTTTCAGATATCTCTCTACATCTCTCTATTTTATCTCTCTATTGTCTCTGTCACTTTCTCTCTCTACAAACCCAGCTCCTTCTCTCTCTCTCATTCACTATTTTTTTTCTCTATAAATGGCCCCCAACTCAATCTGAAAAACCCTATAAGAAATCGCAAGAATCTACATTTGAAGACAACATGGTATGTGTTAGGCCCAATTGGTAGGAAAATAGGCTAGAGGGGGGGGGTGAATAGCCTAATTAAAACTTTTTCAAAGAAACACTTTTATAAATGCAAAGTCACTTATCAGATTGCAAACTATTATCAGTAAGCGCAGCGGAGAAGATATGACTTGTTTTAACTCACACAAAATTAGTTTATAAAAGGGTTTTGAGAGCTTGGTTTAAACACAAAGTAGTTTCTAAAAGTTCAATGCAGTTTCAAGATATTGGTCAATGGAAATGAAGTTGAGTCAGTACGAACAGTAATGATTTGCCGGTGATAGAGTTCCAACCGGCAAGGACAGTAAGTAACAGAGGACACAGAGATTTGGAGAGGTTCACAGTGTAAAACTGCTACGTCCTCTACCAAGTTTGGTCAGAACTTGGATTTGGTTTAAGAGCACTTAAATATCCCTAGTCTATTACAAGTGCGGCTTTGCCGGATACAAAGACTAAATTCTAGAGATAGTTTAATGAATCGTAAAGCAAATATCTGACCAAGTGTATTTGAGCGGCAAGTTCAAAAGAACTTATCTCACTCAGGTGGGTGTGTGAAAACTCAGACAACGTATTCCTTAAAATAATCTAGTTCGGGAATACTAACAGTGTTGTAGAGTTTGTGCACAAGTGTATGTCCTATTAAATGATCTAATGACTAACTGGACAAGGAATGTTTGAGCTTCAATGAATGCTGCAAACAAACAACTCTCTTCAATGCACTAAAATCACCAACCCTCTTCAGTGCACCAAGTCCTCTATTTATAGGGAGAGTAAATGCCTGGAGTCTTGGAGAAGAAGGTTTATAAATTTGAATATCCAGCTGGGTAGTTGAGGAGCATTAAATGCAGTATCCTTGGCATTAATGGCGAAGATACGCATGCTTGAAAAGTCTGATGGGTAAAACCCCTTTGTCTCAACTGGTTACCTGCAAAAAGCAAGTAGAGACAGAGTATGGCTAAAAGTAGCTATGTGTCAGACGGCGCATAATCATGACAGAGCAGTTTAACAACTTTCTGATAAGACAGTATAAGTACGATCAGCAAGGTTGACTTTAAATGAAATGATGTCACCTGACTGACAGTGCAGACTGTCACTATATCGCATGAAGTTGATCGGCAACTCTGTTAACTGATCTGCTGATTTGCTTCCTCTTGCTGGTTTGTCTTGTTGAAGAGTTGAAATACACCTGTGCTGGTCACAAAGGATCCTAAGGGCACCTTAAAAAGGTTCTAATAAAATTGGGGGACCCTAAGTGTAGACATGATTGGGATTAAGTAATTCTAGGACCTAGGTATCTATTTGAACAACAGTATGATTTCTTGACCATAAAACTCTCGTATTTTCATTTTTTTTTTATCTTGGCGGGTTAAAAACCCCTTTGTATTATCGTCTGAATCTTTCATTTTCTAGGTTGTTTTCGTTTTGATTATGTTCAATCCTTGATAGATTCATATTTTTGAGTTCGTTTCCATATTCATGTTTCATTTACAGTATTGTATCCTTGAATGCCATGGATTTTGAAGCTTTTATTCATATTTTTCATGTTTTTGCCCTTTTGATTTATGGGTTTGATATGTTCTTGATAGTCAAATTGATGATGAGTATGCGTTTAATCGGTTTTCGTGCATACATCCATGTAATTTTTATGGATTTTCGTGCTCTATGGTATCTTCTGGGTTCTCGCCATGAACAGTATTCTTAAGATATTCTTCGTATTCTTGAAAAATCACTTTTCAGTCCATATTTTCTTGTTACACACACTTATATGGTGTTTATGCGTTGTTTTGTCTCTAACTTCTATACTTTTCAGGAAGAACAATCATTCATACCCGGTTGCAAAATTGATTATGAGGATCTCCAAAAGGATGCAATTGGAAGAAATGTCATCAAGCGAATGGACAAGTCTGGGATCCTGAAATACTTTATCATGAACCAATCATATCACCTCCCTGCTGCGGTCAGAGAGCTCTACTCAACCACTAAAGAAATCAAGGGCAGAGATGAAAAGAATAATCCACTTGACTGGATTGAAGCTGAAGTGTATGGTCAGAAAGTTGAGTTAGACTACACTGAAATTGCTACCGCCTTAGGTCTTGATATTGATTTTGAAGCTCCCACCTCTCTGACTACTGAAGAGTGTGATGATCTAGCTTTACGATTAATCAATTCTACAGATGTCTGCAAGCCATACAGGAAAGCTTTTCTTGAAGTGATGTATTACATAGGACACCTGGTTGGCTACGGTCTCTTATGCAAAAATGGCAACCACGGAAACTTCAACCTCTCTCGATGGCATCTTTTTCCCACCATCTATCTGGGGAGAAAGATGAACTGGCCTAAGGTCCTCTATAACATGATGGTTGAACAAGTCAAGGATTATCAGAAGGAGAAGGCCCCCACCAAGTACAAGAAGAATTCTCGATTGCTTTTTCCTCATCTTCAAATATACTCCTGAAATTAGAAAGGAGTTTGTAAAGGACAAGCATGCCAAGGTCCCTATCTCTCTATCAAAGGTCTTTGATATCAAGACCATGCTATCAACCTTTCGTAACCGCTTTAGAGATACTCAGTACAGGGAGTACTTGGCTCGTGATCCAAGGGAAGAGTACATTCCTTCCAACTACACCAAGGCAGCTCGGGAAGCTTTGGGTCTGGATCATCAAGGCGATTCAACTGCAGCTCAAGAAGATGGAGCCAGTGAAGGAGAAGAAGAAAGGGAAGCCAGGCTTGTTAAAGGTAAGGCCAAGGCTAGTACATCTACCACACCCCCCTCAAATCCAAGCCCTTAACAGGGATAAAATTCAAGGAACCAGTCTCTTCTAGTTCCAAGTCCAAGTCTCCTCTACCCAGACAGGTCTCCAAGTCTACTATGACTGTTCCTCAGAAGCAGGTTAAGTCTACCGCTCCTCCATCTCAATCTACTGTTGTCAAGTCTATCTCCTCTTCTCCTACCGCTACTTCCAAGTCTTTGAAACCCAAGGCTCTTCTCCCCATATCATCTCAGGGGGAGAAATCCAAGAAAAGAGATTTATCTTTGAGTCCCCAAAAGGTTTCCAAGAAGACTAAAGTCACCCGAACTCCATCAATAGCCTCTCCTGTTTTCACCACATCCGGTTGACCTGAACCTGGTGACCGTGATGAGGTCGTTGAAATTGCTCCTCCCCAACATCAGAAAAAGTAACCATCTCCTAAACCAACACTTGGTTTAGTTGATGAACCCACTGATGAAGAATTGGAGGATGTCTCTAACGATAGGACAGAACATTCTGATGATAATGCCGCTGAAGATGATTAATTTGATAAGGGTATTAACACTGATAGCCATGTTTTAAGTGATGAGAAATGAGCTGAAAAGGCGGATGATGTTGAGAAGTCAACTGCTGAATGTGAGAAGGCACTGGAGGAAGATGTTGCAATGATTGAGCGTGAGGGTCACAATCAAAGAACTGAAGATGACCGTGAACCCAGTGACCGTATGATTGATAATACTGGCAAGATGACAATGTATCCCACCTCTTCGCAAACCCAGATTAGCAAGCTGACCACAAATCAGGCCTTTCTTCAGAACGAAATTAATGAGCTCGCTAATGCACTGCTTACGGACCAGGTAACCTCTCTTCCATCACATATTGTTGAAACCATTAAGGGAGAGAGAGAGAGTACTTCACAAAGACTGGTGAGAATGCCATTTCTTCAAGGCCCGGTCAAGCAGGCTCTTCAAGACCCAGTCAAGCATCTACTTCTACCGCGCTCGTTGCTCCTAGTTCTTTCATGGTAACACCTGACTTCATGAATAAATATTTCCTTATTCAAACAAGGCTATCTGTAGATACCCCGGGGAAACCACGGCTTGGCGTAGAGCACGTGAATTACCTAGGATGTCTAATTGTGTTTTAGAGTCGCCACCACGTTTTTGAGGAACGTAAGAAAACTAATGTTTATAAGCCTAAGTTTTGATTTACGAAAACAGAGAGATTCTTTGGATTAGGGGTTCGGGGGTTAGGTTACGAAAAGGGAAGTACTTAAACACCCATTTCGCCCGAGCAAAGTCGGTCTTGTTTGTTCATAATTCACTTTTTTAAGATAAATGTGTTCTTCCTATTAAAATGATGATAAAAAGGGTTTTAGAGTTTGAAATGTAGGGAGATGACTCCTAGGCCAATTCAATGTAATGAAAGGACCGTTGGTATCATGTCCCAAATGGTTTTGGGTGATTGCACAATTGATTGAAGAAGAAGAGAAGAAAGAAGAAGGAGAGGACAAATGTTTAAGACCTTTACCTATAGTATCCTTCAAAAAGAATCTCTTGTGAAGCCTTGAAGAAGAGATGAATACTTTGTTGAAGAAGTCCCAAGAAAAGTCTAAATGAGTGAGTAAAAAGGTTTGAAAGTAATGATTTTCCAAATCCTTTTCCAATGATGGATTGGAGGGGTTTTTATAGTTGAAAAGTGACTGTTTTTGGAGCCAAACGGAGTCTCCAAGAAATCTTCCCTGGGCAAAATCAGTATAATGAGCAAGGGAGTATTCTTGGTAGAATCTGTAAATGACACACCCCAGAAGCGCGCGCATCCCACCTAGGCGGCGGAAGGCTGCGCGCGTCTGGCTCAAGGGGCGAGGCGCGCGACTCTAGAGAAGCAATTTTTGACACAATGGACTAGAAAGTTAGAACTGCTATTCAGTCTAGCCCCGCGACTTAACGGAGTCTGTCTGGAACTTAAACAAAGTAACAGAAACTAACAGGAAACACTTAAAAGAGGGAGAAACACAAAATCAAGTGTGCAATCGGGGTGAGCGGTCCAAGGCGGGGTGTCTACAGAGCCCCTCGGCGGCGTGGATTGCGAAGAAAACGCGCCGATGAAAGACAGACATCCGCCTAGGACATTACCAAGAAAAGGAAAAGACTCGATAAAAGCAGGAATTTGAAATTGCGGAGGATAGAGGTGCGCTCCCTGTGTGAGCGGCTTTGGGAGATAAGGGTGCGCTCCCTGTGTGAGCGGCTTTGCCAATAGCGGGATCCATTTGCTGGAAGCGGGATATGTTTACTGGAAGCGGGATCTGTTTGCTGAGAGCGAGATCCGTTTGCTAGAAGAGGGACCTGTTTACTGATAGCGAGGTCCGTTTGCTGGAATGCGGGACCCGGAGGACCGTTTGCTAAAGTGCGGGACCCGGAGGACCATTTGCTGAAGCGCGGGACCTAGAGGACCGTTTGCTGAAATGCGGGGACCCGGAGGACCGTTTGCTAAAGTGCGGGACCCGGAGGACCGTTTGCTGAAGTCCGGGACCCGGAGGACCGTTTGCTGAAGTGCGGGACCTAGAGGACTGTCTGCTGAAGTGCGGGACCCAGAGGACCGTTTGCTGAAGTGCGGGACCTAGAGGACCGTTTGCTGAAGTGGGGGACCAGGGGGACCGTTTGCTGAAGTGCGGGACCCGGAGGACCGTTTGCTGAAGTGCGGGACCCGGAGGACCGTTTGCTGAAGTGCGGGACCTAGAGGACCGTTTGCCGAAGTCTGGGATCCGGAGGACCGTTTGCTGAAGTGCGGGACCTAGAGGACCGTCTGCTGAAGTGCGGGGCCCGGAGGACCGTTTGCTTTGAATGGATGTAGATCTTGTTCGATAAAGAAGTAGTGATTCTGTGGCTCATCCGGACCAAATTGTTGTCGTGAGTCGTTCTTTGACTGTTTGACTTTGACTTTTGACGGGGTGCGGGAACAGTTGACTGCGGAGTGCTTTGTGCTGGGGATGAATTGTAAAAACTGATCTTTTGAGAAAAATGAAAGACACCCTACTTTGAGTGTGAGTTTCTATCCTATTTCAGTTTTTAGACCTGCCTTAAGGGGGACCAAATTAATGTGTGCCCTTCCGAGTGCTTGTTGCCGTCGTTTTGAGCTTCTCTTATTGCTACGATTGATCTTTTCTGTAGATAGAAGGCGTTTGAACGTGCCTGGGCTTCTTTCTTGAACTGACAAGGGCAAGTTCTGTTTCTGTCTGCTGTCAAACGCGCGCGCGTCGAGCTTTGGTCGCGGGGGGCGCGCGCATCTGGAATCGCTTGCCGGAGGCGCGCGCTTCTGGCTTGCTGAATTCCAGCCCCTTTCTTTTCTGAGTAGGGCACTCCAACAGCTATAAATTCAAACCATTTTCGATCAGAATGATCACACAGCAATATTCTGCATCCTTTCCCTTACTCTATACCTCAAAATTCTTGTAGCGAAGGCCCCGATGACCTTTACTTTTGAAGTCAAGGTTTCCGTCCCCGAAGGTGATAAGTCCGTCCCTATTGCTCCAATTGTGAAGACGCGTCCTAGCGTTTTTGATCGTTGGGAAGACCAAATGAGGATGTTGTTGCCGCAGATTCTGTGAAGCCGGTGGTCCATGTGAGGGATTATAGGCCTCGTTATTTGCCTAAGAAGAAGAAAGGTAAGGGGAATTCTTCTCATGTGTGGAAGCGTCCCGTGGTTATTCCAGTCAAAGCTCCTACCAGCAAGGTCAAGGAGAAGGTTGTTGATGAAGCTCCGTCTCGCCCGAGTGTCTTTTCTCATTTTGGTGGTCTCGAGAATGCTCCACCTCCGTCTAAGAAGACTAAAGGCCGTCCCCAAAAGCGATGGGTCCCCAAACCGAAGAAAGATTAGATATTTCTTTTGTACCCTCGAGATTGCAATCAAAATAGACCACTTGTTTAGGATTTAATGTTTTAAGTCTTTTAGTAGCTCAACATTTCCGTTATAATGATGAAGATGATTTAGTGAATGAATAAAAATTGCATCTCGTTAATTTGAAATGATTTGGGTATTTGTTTATGTTTTGACCGCACCCAAAGGTTGCCTACGTTCCTCCAGTGTAGAGGCTCAGGTCTTCGTAGTTCAAACAAACGAAGACCATTTTTTTTTGTGTGCACCCTGTTTTTTGCCTAGACCGCCCTTTCGGGTTTTCAATCTAGCGGGCTTCTTTTTTTGCACGTGCTCTAATTTTTGCCTAGGCCGCCCTTGCGGGTTTTCAACCTAGCGAGCTCTTTTTTTTTTTTTTTTTTTTTTTTTAGATATGGTCTTCGTTTATTAGACGTAAAACCTCTTCAATTTGTCGAGGTTGACTTCCTTGGGCTGTTGATCTCCGTCTAAGTCCACGAGTCGGACTGCACCGCCGCTTAGTATCTTCTTGACTACGTACGGACCAATCCATCGGGGTCCCCATTTTCCAAGGGGGTTCATGGCATTAGGAGGATGTTGTCTTAGGATAAATCTCCCATACTGATGTTTCGGGGCTTCACCTTTTTGTTTAAAGCCCTAGCCATTCTTTGTTGATAGGCCCTCGTACGTACGTTCGATCGCTCTTAGCCTTCTCTCGTTGAGTAGGGCTAGCTGTTCATATTGACTTTGCATCCAATCGACTTCATTGACTTGGTTCTCGAGGAGGACCCGCAGGGACGGAACTTCGAGCTCTATTGGTAGCACAGCTTCGGAACCATATACCAGTGCATAAGGAGTTTCTCCAGTCGCTGTCCGTATTGACGTGCAGTACCCCATAATGCTAGAGGTAACTTTTCGGGCCAATCCCTTCAAGTGGAGGCCATTTTCTTCACAATGGTCTCGATTGTCTTATTAGCTGCCTTGACCGCACCGTTTGCTTGAGGGCGGTATAGAGATGACTTGTGCTTAGTAATCTTGTATTCTACCAGGAGTGCGTCCATCTCTTTCTCGAAGTGAGACCCGTTGTCTGAGATGATCTCATGAGGAACGCCGTATCGGCACATGATGTGGGTTTTCACGAATTCGGCCACTTTCTTGGCGTTGAGAACTCGGTAAGCCTGTGCTTCGACCCATTTTGTAAAATAGTCCACGGCTACTAGGACGAAAGATTGTCCGTTGCTTCCAGTAGGGTGAACTTTTCCGATGATGTCTATGCCCCAACAAGAGAAAGGCCAAGGCGTAGTCATATTGTAAAGTTGTGAGGGCGGAGCGTACTGTAGATTGGCATGGAATTGGCATTTGGCGCACCTCTTGACTTTCTCGATGCAGTCCCTTTCCATGGTACTCCAATAATAACCCATGCGGAGTATCTTTTTGGCCAACATAACCCGTTCATGTGAGGCCCACATTCACCTTCGTGGATCTCATGCATTATTTCTTGAGCTTCGGTCTCATTTGCACATAGGAGATTGATCCCCTCGTGGTGCCTTTTGTAGACTCGGTCCCCAATCAGTACATATCGGGAGGCTAGTCTTTGCAGTGCCATTTGAGACTTCTTATTGCTATTCTCGGGATAAGCACCATCCTTGAGGAAATTCATGATATCTGTGTACCACGGGGAGTTTGCTTGGACCTCGTTGATCTCGATACTCATGCAGTATGCCGGACTGTTTCATCGGGAAATTTTGAAGGGCTTCACCATTTTACCCTCAGGTATTTCGACCAGTGAAGCGATGGTGGCTAGTGCATCAGTGAAACGGTTCTTGTCCCTTGGCAGGTAATTGAAGGTGATTTCCTGAAATTGTTCAACTAACTCCTCGAGATGTTGACCATACCGTTGCAGGGTCGAGTCTTGAATCTTCCATTTTCCAAATGTCTGATTGATGATGAGCAAGGAATCACCGAATACTTCTAAACTTGTGACATTTCTCTCGAGGGCTGCTTCGAGACCCACTATGCAAGCTTCGTACTCAGCGGTGTTGTTAGTGGCTTCAAATTCGAGGCGGATGGCGATTGGAGTATACATGTCCTTTGGATCAATGAGTAACATCCCTATGCCATATCCATGCTTATTGGCTGCGCCATCGAAAAAAAGTTGCCACTTATTTTCCTCTGTTGTGGCGCAAATTAGATGCTCGTCGGGGAACTGTACATCTTCCCCCTTCACTTCATCACACGGAAATTCAGCAAGCTGATCACTGAACACCTTCCCCCTGATGGATTTGAGTGTGACGTAGGTGATATCGTAGCCGGTGAGCATGAAATACCATTTGGCTATTCTTGTTGACATGAAAGGCTTCTCGAAGATGTAGCGGAGCGGGTCCAATTTTGCTACTAACTTGATTGGGAAGGCTTCCATGTAATGCTTGAGCTTTTGAGTAACCCAAACTAATACAGCACAAGACTTCTCTAAGACAGAGTAGTTCTTTTCAGCTCCTTGAAACCGTCGGCTGACAAAGTAGATGGCACTCTCCTTTGTGGAGTCTCGTTGTTCTTGTGCTAACATAGCCCCTAGGGCTTCATCATTGACAGTGAGATAGAGCAAGAGAGGCTTCTCTTTGTGTGGTGGAGCCAAAACTGGAGGGCTTGTCAAGTAATGCTTCACTTGGTCGAAGGCTTCTAGGCACGCATCGGTCCATTTTAGAGCCACATTCTTTTTGAGTAGCTTGAAGATCGGCTCACACATGGAAGTGAGTTGGTGCACAAACCGATTGATGTATTGAAGTCTGCCCATGAAACCTTTGATTTCTTTCTGCGTCTTTGGGGGAGGCATGTCAATGATTGCCTTGATTTTAGAGGGATCGGCTTCAATTCCTCTTTCAGTGACCATGTAACAAGAACCTTCCTCTGATGACCCCAAAAGTGCATTTTGCGGGATTGAGGCTCATCTTGTATCGTCGAAGTCTTTCAAAGAACTTGCGAAGATCGATCAAATGTTGACCATCGATCCCCTTTGAATGGATGATCATGTCGTCCACATAGACCTCAATCTCTTTATGTATCATGTCGTGGAATAGATCCGTAACAGCCCTCTGGTAGGTAGCCCCAGCGTTCCTTAGTCCGAACGGCATGACTGTGTAGCAGAAGGTCCCCCACGGAGTGTGAAAGCTGTCTTGTGTTGATCTTCTTCAGACATGAGGATCTGATTGTAACCGGCAAAAACCGTCCATAAATGAGCGGACTTCATAGTTGGCAGTTGAATCGACGAGCATGTCGATGCTTGGTAGTGGAAAATCATCTTTCGGGGAAGCTTTGTTCAAATCCCGGAAGTCCACACAAACTCGAACCTTGCCGTTTGCCTTTCTGACTGTCACAATGTTGGCTAGCCAAGTTGGATACTCAATGACTTTGATGAAACCCACACTGAGGAGTTTTTCAATCTCTTCTTTGACTTGTAGAGACCATTCTGGCTTGATCTTTCTGAGTTTCTGCTTTACTGGCTTGGCGTCCTCTCTGATCGGAATTCTGTGCTCTGCGACTTTTCTGTCCAAACCCGGCATGTATTTGTACCGACCATGCAAATACATCTACAAATTCTCTGAGCAGTGCAGTCAGTTTGTCTTTGTCTTCCCCCTTGAAGAAGCTGCCAATCTTCGTTTCTTTTGGCTCTTCGTCGGTACCAGATTAACAGTATGCAATTCTTCATCAGCCCCTGGAACCATTTTTCACCGCGACAACGAACCTGTTGAGCTAGTTCATTTAGGTATGTTATGTTTTTCGTGGTCTATTTCATCATAATTTGAATCGTTATTAACTTGTTCATTAAGTTCGTTATTAGTTAATTCATCATTTATGATGTTTGCAATCTCGGGGTACTCAGAAATATCAAATTTTTCATTAGCAAAGAAAGGAAACACATGCTCGGCTATTGTACCTCCATATCCTCTTGGGTGAGGGTATTAGAAACACTCTCGGACTCGAAAGTAAGTGTGAGCCGCTCTTCCTTTGTTGTTTGTACGGTGTATGCAACCCATTTCTCGGATCAAGAAATCCTCGATACTAAGGGGCCCCTTCGTTGAATACCAGTTGTTGATTGGCTCGGAGCTTGGCTGAATCTCACTAATAGATGGGCTCTCCATTTCTGTGTTGTCGGAGATGGCGTTGACTTGATAATCATCCATGATGGCAAATTCTTTGAACATGGAGGCTAGATCGGATAATTCTTCCCCCACGGTAACCTCTACCTCGGACTCTATAGTCACTTTCTTACCCCACCACTCTCGGGGTGACATTGGAGTAGGTTCTCTTTCTTGTGCCGGTATTTCACAACGGTGAAGATCTCGAGACCGAGCTTCTGACGCCCTTGTCGTTAACCCATGGTTCGGCAAATGTCTGTTGGTAGTGGTGCCCTAGGCACGTTTATAAACGTTGTACTTGTGTTTTTTTATCATTTATTTCATATCAATAAAGAGATGTTTCGATTATTATTGTTGTTCATGTTTACTTATAATAATCCCCGTCCCTAGTACTTGTTAAGCACTAGTATAAAGGCTAAATGATCATGGATGATCATGTTAGATTTATGGGTACTTGTTTGGAACAAGGTACTGGACATGACCCCGCTGTATGAGATTTATGTCATGGTCTATGTCGAACATATATCTCATATTGGTTATGTCATTTGAATCCTTAGACATGAAGTTATTATAGTCTTCCACTTGATGAACATTGTGTTTGACATATTCAAACGCTACCTTAAACACGGTAGTTATAAAGGGTATGATTGGCATAATCGGATTCCCGTTGGAAAGAATAATAAGCTAAATGGATTTGTCCCTCCACGGAGAGATGTCAAGCTTGGGCCCCTCGAAGGAATGATGTTGATGAAATGTTCGGCCGGACTCAAATTGATTGATTGGATCAATAGCATTTGAATTATCAACATATTCGGAATCGAGAAAGTATTGAACAAGACAAGTTGACTGTTTGACCATGACTTGTGTTCAATGATATCGTGGACAAAAGGATTGTGACATATTCTAAAGGAATGCGAACTTGTATCTAGTTATACTATTTGGGTAGGTATGACGGTTTGCTAGAACCTAATCATATCTTATGGTTTCATGTTTGAGCCCATTGCCAACTTAGTATAATCCTAGAGGGTCACAAACACAATAGAACGAATCATAAATAAAAGGACTGTATTGGAATTAGGGTCAAAGGACTTTGGAGGAATTTTTGGAAATTCTAGATTTTCTGGCAGGCGAGCGGGCGCTCGGTATGGACAGGCGGGCGCTTGGTCTAGGCGGCAGCATGTTTCCTAATTCGATTTGGAATGGTTTTTGGCACAAGTTCCTATTTGGAATAGGTCTTAATTGTGTATAAAAGCTAAGTTCGGCCAGACCTATTACCCTATGTTTTGTGTGCCTCCAAAGAGTTTGAGAGAGATTATTATTTTGTTCTAAAACATCATGGATTGAAGAACAAAATAATTCCATATAGTTCTTTATTAAATTGTGAAAGTGTGTTTCATAATATTGGTCTAGCAACCAAGATCAAGAAGCTCCTTGATATTCGTTCGTGGTGTGGATACCGCTAGAGGGTGAAAATCATCATCTTCAAAGTTCGTGTTCAATTTGTCCGTGATAAATCTTCAAATCTCCACCAAAGACAAAGAGAAAATTTGATAGCCTCAAGGGTTAGTTTTTCCTCTATTCATTATGTTGTATTTGATTTAATCATATGAACGGATCCATGGCTTTGGGTTTCATAAAATTTTAATTGCTATATTCCGCTGCGCATGTTACTCGAAACCCAACAGTGGTATCAGAGCCCCGTTCATGTTGATTAATTCAATACTTGGATCATGTTGTGTGTATATAAATTGTTTATGTGCCAAGCATGATATGAATATTGGATTATATGATGTTTATGTGTTATGTGATTTTATGTGGTTTATTGTTTTTACAACTTTAATCGCACGATTCAATCGCAATAAAAATTATGGTGGATTCTGAATTATTATGATTATTAATTTTTTATTGGATCAAAGTTTTAATAATCGTGGAAAAATAATTTTGAGACAAAATTTTCGAACTTTAAAATTTTGTTCCTTCTGACCATCAGGCGCCCGCGCTACCCGCGCCGCTTGCTTCAGCGCGCGCTCGGTCGCTAGGCGCTCGCTCGTCAGAATCTGTTCTGATTTTGTTAAAATCTGATTCTGGAATTTTTCATAAATTCAACAAAACCAGTAACAGAACCAATCCAGACTTGCTGATCTGTAATGGGTTTTTGGTAGTTGGTTTGTGTGTGGATTTTGGGGTTTGATTTTCCTATTTGTTTTAGTCTTGTGATTCCTAGATTGGTTCAAGTTTTGGATGGCTAATCTGCGTTCATCGAGATTGTGTTTCCCAAAATTGATCGCAATCAAAGTTTCAAAGATAAAACGAAAGTTAGAATTATGAAGAGTTCATAATTGCTAAAATTGAGAAACAAAGGTTCTTGATTCAAATTTGGAGATCCATGTGGAATTGTGATGCAATTGGCCTACGTTCATCGAGAGCATCTATTGCTTAGTTTCGGCCACATGGACTACTTTCTTGGTTCTTGAATTAGTGCGGGATTGTGGTTGCCTAATGGCTTAGTTCGACCGCACTTCTTGTTGTCTTGATTTGGAGATAATAACAAAGTTGAAATAGTCTCATCCTCATAATTATAGAGAAACTAATGACACATAAATATTATGCTTAAATTAATAGAGATTAATTTAGTTGACTAAACTTGATGTGTAACATGTTTATATTATGTGCTTCATAAATGTGTTATATGCTATATGTGATGAACCTTCAAGAAAGTTTTAAGTCCTTTTTGCCATGCCATGATTAAAACACTTGTTTATACATGGGTGATCTTGATGTGGGTTCGCCTCCGCGAGGTGCATTAATTTTATTCATGTATGAGCAAGATGAGGTTCATTAATTTAATGTGGGCTTGCCTCCGCAGGTGCATTAAATTGAATGGTTCTATGCGTTTAAAATGGTTGGACTTAATTAGGCGTCAAAACAGTTTTGGGCCTAGGCAAAAGATGAGATTAAACATGCTTTTTGAAATTGGATTTCTCAAAGAATCTCATAAAAGGATCTAAGAATCATATGGGATATGATTGACATGATTGTCTACCTAATAATTTAGTTTGAGCGGTCCGCCTCCGTGGACTCAAAAGTTAATTAAAGTTGGATCTTAGCCCAATTAAATTATATTATACATTGGATGTATATGAAGGTTATATAATTTAGTGGGAGTATTTTGTTTGAAAAATACATTATTTATTTCTTTAATGAAAACCGGTACTTATTAAAATTTTGCATATTTGTAGATAATGACTACTAACACTCAATCAATTTCGTTGCGATCGATCCTTGAGAAGGATAAGCTCGAAGAGAATGGTACTAACTTTATGGATTGGATCCGTAGCCTAAGAATTGTTCTAAGGCAAGAAGATAAGTTGTACATTCTCGATGGGCCTCTTCCTGCTAACCAGAACCTACTGCCCCTAGGGTAGAAAGAGACAGTTACAAGAAACATCGTAATGATTCTAGAGATGTAAGTTGTCTCATGCTTGCTACTATGTGCTCAAAACTCCAACAAAGTTTGGAACATTTGGAAGCCTATGAGATAGGCGTGGAGTTAAGAGCCATGTTTCAAGAGCAAGCTAGGCAAGAGAGGTACAAGACCATTGTTGCATTCACTACTTGTAAAATGAATGAAGGGCAACAAGTGAGTCCTCACTTGCTTAAAATGAAAGGTTATGTAGAGCACCTTGAGAAACTTGGCTATCCAATCCCATTGGAGCTAGCCACGGATCTCATTCTTAATTCATTGCCTAAAATTTATAATCAGTTTGTGATGAATTATAACATGCATGGAATGGATAAGAATCTCTCTGAGTTGCATGGGATGCTTAAAACTGCAGAGATGAAGATTGTGGAGAAAGGTTCTCCCGTGCTTTTATGTGGGAAGAAGGCTAGTGCCAAAGGAAAGGGTAAGAAGTTGTCAAACCCAAAATAAGCAAGGCAAGGTTGCCAAGGCTTCTGAGGCAAAACCCGATTCACAAAAGGATGCAATCTATTTCCATTGTCAAGAAATTGGTCATTGGAAACGTAATTGCAAGGCTTTCTTGGAAGAGCAAAAGAAGAAGAAGGGCAGCAAGGCTGCGTCGACTTCAGGTATCTATATGATAGATATTCTCCTTTCTACCAATGATTCTTGGGTATTGGATACCGGATGTGGTTCTCACATTTGTTTAAATGTGCAGGGACTAAAGAATAGGAGACTACTTAAAGAAGGTGAAGTAGACCTACGCGTGGGGAATGGAGCAAGAGTTGCTGCATTAGCCGTAGGGACTTATGAAGTCACTTTACCTTCCGGATTAATTCTTGTTTTGAACAATTGTTATTATGTTCCGGATTTAAGTAGAAATATTATTCAATTTCTTGTTTGGATAATGAAGGTTTTAAGTTTCTTATTGAGAATAAGAAATTTTCTATTTATTTAAATGAGTGCTTTATGGTATTGCTAATTCATTTAATGGCCTTTATATCTTGGATGTCAAGAATGAAAATAATGTCTATCATGTAAATAAGAAATCTAAACCTAATGATGTAAATCATACCTATTTATGGCATTGCCGTCTTGGTCATATTAATGAGAAGCGTATCTCAAACTCCATGGGGACGGACTTTTGGTTCATGTGACTTAGAGTCATATAACACTTGTGAGTCGTGTCTTCTTGGAAAAAAGACTAAGACACCTTTTACCAAGTTGGGTGAAAGGGCAAGCGACTTATTGGGGTTGATACATTCGATGTATGCGGACCATTAAGTAGCAATGCTAGGGGAGGATTTCAATACTTCATAACCTTCACTGATGATTATAGTAGATTTGGTATGTTTACCTAATGAAACATAAAAGTGAAGCATTTGAGATATTTAGAATATTTCAAAATGAAGTAGAAAAACAACTTGGCAAAAGTATTAAGGCACTTCGATCAGATCGAGGTGGAGAATACTTAAGTCAAGAATTTGATGATCATCTAAAAATTGTGGAATAGTTTCACAATTGACTCCACCCGGAAACACCACAATGGAATGGTGTGTCCGAGAGGAGAAATCGGACTTTGTTAGACATGGTTCGATCAATGATGAGTCAAGTTGATCTTCCATATCCTTTTGGGGTTACGCTCTAGAAACCGCTGCTTTCACACTAAATCGTGTTCCAACTAAATCGGTTCAAAAGACTCCATATGAGATGTGGAGCGGAAAAAAGCCTTGTTTATCTTTCATGAAGATTTGGGTTGCGAAGCTTTTGTCAAAAGACTTGTCTCTGACAAACTTGCACCACAATCTGATAAATGTATTTTCGTGGGATATCCAAAGGAAACTAGAGGATATTACTTTTACAACCGTGAGGACAACAAGTGTTTGTTGCCCGAACTGGTGTCTTTCTAGAGAAAGAGTTTCTCTCCAAAGAAATCAGTGGGAGTAAAATAAATCTTGAAGAAATTCGAGACCCAGAAAATAACATTGAACCAATAGTGGAACAAGAACAAGAACCACAAGGAGTTGTGGAACCTGTTCAAAATACACAAGCAACTCGCAGATCTAGTAGGTTACGATCCGAGCCCGAGAGATATGGATTTCTCGTAACGGATAGTAATGAGGTGAAATCATTGAGAATGATGAACCGAAAACCTACCAAGAGGCGATGTCTTCTCCTGATTCGGACAAGTGGCTTGGAGCCATGGAATCCGAATTGCAATCCATGCAAGACAATCAAGTTTGGAATTTGATTGATGCGCTCGAAGGTGTAAAAACCATAGGATGCAAATGGGTCTTCAAGAAGAAGACTGACATGGATGGGAAGGTGCATACTTACAAAGCTAGGCTTGTAGCGAAAGGTTATAGGCAAGTTCATGGTATTGACTATGATGAACCTTTTCACCCGTAGCAATGATCAAGTCTATAAGAATTCTGCTTGCCATTGCCGCATATCATGACTATGAAATATGGCAAATGGACGTCAAAACCACTTTCCTAAATGGAAAACTACAAGAGGATGTGTATATGACACAACCAGAAGGTTTTGAACAAGATTCTAAGGTATGCAAATTGCAGAGATCCATCTATGGATTGAAGCAAGCTTCAGGAGTTGGAATCTCCGTTTTGATGAATCGGTCAAAGAGTTTGGTTTCATCAAGAACGAAGATGAGCCTTGTGTATACAAGAAGATTAGTGGAGCATAGTGCTATTCCTTATTTTATACGTGGATGACATATTACTCATTGGAAACGACATTCCCACACTTCAGTCTGTGAAGACTTGGTTAGGAAAATGCTTCGCAATGAAAGATATGGGTGAAGCCGCATATATACTTGGCATTAAGATCTATAGAGATAGATCAAGGAGGCTACTTGGTTTAAGCCAAAGTACATACATTGACAAAGTCATTAGAAGATTCCGTATGGAAAATTCTAAGAGAGGCACCTTGCCCGTGTTACATGGAGTTTCTCTAAGCAAGACTCAATGTCCTAAGACAAACGATGAGCGTGAGAAATGAATGATGTTCCATATGCTTCGGCAATTGGGTCCATCATGTATGCCATGATTTGTACTAGGCCGGATGTATCTTATGCTTTGAGCATGACAAGTAGATACCAATCCGACCCTGGCGAAAATCACTGGATAGCTGTAAAAGCGATTCTTAAGTACTTGAGAAGAACTAAAGACTCGTTTTTGGTCTATGGAGGAATGGAAGATGATCTCGTTGTAAATGCTTACACGGATTCAAGCTTCCAACCCGACAAAGATGATAGCCGATCGCAATCGGGTTTTGTGTTTATGTTAAATGGTGGAGCTGTAAGCTGGAAGAGTTCCAAGCAAAGTACAACCGCTGATTCTACAACAGAAGCTGAGTATATTGCTGCATCGGATGCTGCAAAGGAAGCTGTTTTGATTAAGAAGTTCATAACTGAACTTGAAGTGGTTCCTAGTATTGCTAATCCAATAGACCTTTATTGCGACAATAATGGTGCTATTGCTCAAGCAAAGGAACCAAGAGCACATCAGAAATCCAAACACATACTTAGGCGTTTTCATATCATTCGAGAGATCATTGATAGGGGAGACGTAAATATATGCAGAGTACCTACTGATGACAATGTTGCGGACCCGCTAACAAAGGGACTTCCACAAGCTAAACATGATGGTCATGTTAGGTCCATGGGTATTAGATACATGGGAGATTGGGCTAGGGCAAGTGTGGAGATTGTTGGTAGTGGTGCCCTAGGCACTTTAATAAACGTTGTAATTGTTATCATTTATTTCATATCAATAAAGAGATGTTTTGATTATTATTGTTGTTCATGTTTACTTATAATAATCCCCGTCCTTAGTACTTATTAAGCACTAGTATAAAGGCTAAATGATCATGGGATGATCATGTTAGATTTATGGGTACTTGTTTGGAACAAGGTACTGGACACGACCCGCTGTATGAGATTTATGTCATGGTCTATGTCGTACATATATCTCATATTAGTTATGTCATTTGAATCCTTAGACATGAAGTTATTATAGTCTTCCACTTTATGAACATTGTGTTTGACATATTCAAACGCTACTTTAACACGGTAGTTATAAGGGTATGATTGGCATAATCGGATTCCCGTTGGAAGAATAATAAGCTAAATGGATTTGTCCCTCCACGGAGAGATGTCAATCTTGGGCCCCTCGAAGGAATGATGTTGATGAAATGTTCGGCGGCCGGACTCAAATGGATTGATTGGATCAATAGCATTTGAATTATCAACATATTCGGAATCGAGAAAGTATTGAACAAAACAAGTTGACTGTTTGACCATGACTTGTGTTCAATGACATCGTGGACAAAGGGATTGTGACATATTCTAAAGGAATGCGAACTTGTATCTAGTTATACTATTTGGGTAGGTATGACGGTTTGCTAGAACCTAATCATATCTTATGGGATCATGTTTGAGCCTATTGCCAACTTAGTATAATCCTAGAGGGTCACACACAATAGAACGAATCTTAAATAAAAGGACTATATTGGAATTTAGGGCCAAAGGACTTCAAAGGAATTTTTGGAAATATTCTGTATTTTCTGGCAACCGACGGGCGCTCGGTGTGGACCAGGCGGCGCTTGGTCTAGGCGGCAGAAA
>JAOWBW010001594.1:182144-250691 GCA_026119855.1 Campanula takesimana
AGCAAAAGACTTATATTTCTTGCTTGATGATTCGTGAATGGAAGATGTTTTGAAGATTTGTGTGATTGGAATCCTTGTGAATCAAATCATGGAATTATCATTGCTAATGTAAAAGCTACTTCAGATTTACTCCAACAGATCAAAGAAGCTCAGGTAATTGATTCTGAATTTCAGAAAATCATTAGTGGAATGAATGAAGGAAAGCAACCAGATTTTTCTTTCAACAGTGATGGTTCTTACCTTTCGAGGCCGAGTTTGTATTCCAGTTGATCTTGAGATTAAAAGAAAGTTCTTGAAGAGGCTCACAAGCCAAGTATACTATCATCCTGCAAACACTAAAATGTACCAAGACTTGAAGAAACATTTCTGGTGGAATACATATGAAAAGAGAGATTGCTGAGTATGTTTCCAAATGTTTTGACTTGTCAACAAGTAAAAGTGGAACATCAACGTCCGCAGGTTTTGTTGCAACCATTAGAAATTCCAGAATGGAAATGGGAGCATATTACTATGGATTTTGTGACTGGTTGCCATGTACCAGACGAGGCCATGATGCTGTTTGGGTTTAGTGGACAGGTTGACTAAATCAGCTCACTTCTTGTCTGTTTCCATGGGATATTCATTATCTCAGTTGGCATCTTTGTATGTTCAGGAGATAGTCCGACTGCATGGGGTTCCTGTGAGTATTGTATCTGACAGAGATCCTCATTTTACTTCTCGATTCTGGCAGGCTCTTCAGGGTGCCATGGTACTAAATTGAATTTCAGTACTGCTTTTCATCCTCAATCTGATGGGCAATCTGAGAGACTTATACAGATTCTCGAGGATATGTTGCGTGCTTGTGTTATTGATTTCAAAGGCAGTTGGGATACTCATCTTCCTTTAGCTGAGTTTGCTTATAACAACAGTTATCAGTCTAGCATTGAAATGGCTCCATATGAGGCTCTTTATGGCAGAAAATGTCGATCTCCTATATGCTGGGATGAAGTGGGAGAAGCTAGACTCTTGGTTCCTGAAATGGTTCAACAGTCAGTTTGAAAGTGTGAAACTCATTCGAGATAGATTGCGCACAGCTCAGAGTAGACAAAAGAGTATGCAGATCATCGTAGAAGGGATCTTGAATTCAGGTAGGTGACTTTGTATTCTTGAAGGTCTCTCCTCGTAGAGGTATAAAGAGATTTGGGAAGAAAGGAAAGTTATCTCCTCGTTATATCGTCCAATTTGAAATTCTTGAAAGAGTTGGTAAGTTGCTTATAGAGTGGCTTTACCTCCTTCTTTATCAGGTATTCATATGTATTCCATGTATCTATGCTTCGCAGTATATGGCTGATGAAATCACATGTTCTTGAGTATGAGGCTATTCCATTTCAGCCTGATTTGTCTTATGAGGAACAACCTGTTGAAATTCTTGACTGGAAAGAGCAAGTATTGCGTACCAAAAGGATTCCTATTGTGAAGGTCCTTTGGAGAAATCATGAAATAGAAGAGGCTACTTGGAAAACCGATAAAGATATGCGAGATAAATACCCGAGCCTATTTGAAAACTTTGGTAAGTAAATTCGTGGGCGAATTTTCTTTAAGGTGGGGAGGATGTAACGCCCATCCTATTTCTTGTTAAATATTTGACATATTTGTTAAATTCTTGAACTTGCAGATTATGTGCTAGTTTTATTTGGGTTAATTTATTAACTGCTTTAGAATATTAAGGTGGTTAAATGTCTAGTTTTGACTTTTGGGTCATTTGTGAAAATTTGACTTTAGGGGGCCTTTTTGTTAAAAGTGAAACTTGAGGGGCCTAAGTGCAATTCTTTGAAAGTTTAAGTTTATCAATTGGGGTTGCCTTCCTCAGATTCATTTTACCCAAATCAATTACGTATACTCCTTCTGTTCTAAAAAGCTAGGTTAGGGTTTCACCCTATTCTCGACTCCTCGAGCTTAATTATCCATCCGTTCTTGATTTTGATCCCGGATTAATATTCGTGGCGTTGAATAGAGCGTTCCAGGCCGAACAGAAATAAGTTTGGGTCAACTTGAATTTTGACTAGGTAAGTTATTAGCTCCCCCTTACTTGTAATAACATGCATAAATGTTATTCTCAATACTTGTGATTGTTAATTTTGTGTTTGGGGTGATTTTTGTGATACTTGTAAATTTGGGACAAAGGGAGTAATAATCCTCTGAGGGAAATAATGAAAGAAAATGAAAGAGTTAGTTTTGAACTTGTAAATGCATTCTGGGTATGTTGAAATTGTTAGTAAATGTTGCTCCTACGTTTTGGGACGGAAAATTTTTTAAACCTGGGAAAGGAATAAAAATTTCGCATTTTGGTACATTGTGTGACCGCACAAAAATCCTTGGGCGACCGCACATCTTTCTGAAAGGTTTTTCAAAGAAATTGACCTTCTTGTGTGCGACCGCACAGTCCATTTTAGGCGACCGCACAGTTATCTGAAAAACAAAAATATTGTGTAAAGTTTGTATAAGTTGGAAGTAACCCTAGTTAAGGTATATAACCTTAGTATAAGATGTCCTAGCAAGTGTTGTGACACCTTAGGGGCATCAGAACTTGGTCTTAAACATGTATACTCATTGAATTAAAATGAGAACTTAAGTATAAGAGTAGTAACTCTTCCTTATGTCTTGAAAGTGCTATGAATAAGCACTAATGTGTTATACTTGTTGTGAATCCAATGATTGTGCACCTTAGAGGCATTAGCCTAAGGTCTTAGACTTGAACATCCTAAGAATATGATTGGGATTTTGTAAGAGTAAATGTATAACTCTTATACATGCTTGAATGTCCAAAGATTGGAATTATAACTTGAAGTATAAGACATTTAAAATCTTGTACATGGCTTGAACATCCATAGAAATGGATTAAGACTTGAATATAAGATAATAAAATCTTGTACATGGCTTGACACCAATACATATGTATGGTAGTGAACTAGAAAGTGCTATAAGTCAGCACTAACGTGTATGAGACATGTTCTTGTTGTGTATGTGCAAACATTGCATACATTTGCTTGATACAAGGTGACTTCGTGATTACTTGAAGCATGTTCCTTGTTGAGCTAGTCCACTACTTTTGGATTAGTTCTTCTCCCGTAGTTCAAGTAAATATCTACTTGTACCTTCTTGTGTGAGTCCAGCTGGTTCTCCTTGCTTGTTCGAAAATATATAGGTTCACGCTTGTCGCGAGAGATGGGGCTTAAGTGACAATCGGGTCCTTATGTATTTCCGCCTGACCCCTTACTACCGGCCATAGTAAAGGCATAGCTTCCTTAGTTGGAGCAATAAGCCTGACTTAAGTGAATGCTAAACTCCTGTCTTGAACACCTCGTGAATACTCATGAGTCTTGATATTGGGAATGACACTGGTTACCGGTCTTCTGATACATACTGAATAATCAGTTCCTGTTATTGATCGTGATTGTCAAAGTAATACAAGCTACGACAACAATGGTATTCTTGGGAGGAATAAGGAAGGAAGCAATATCCTTATCACTTGTTTGTTTAGCTTTATGTGCTACTTGATGAGTGGATTATCCTCTCATATACTTGTTACTTGATGATACTTGATATATGATTACTTGAGTATCTACTTGAATTGCATGATAACATGTCATGTAGTTGCATCTAATAGCTTACTGAGATTTATCTCACCCTTTATTTGTTCAATTGTTTCCCCCCCCAGGAAAGGAAGGATAGTGCGCAGTGAGGCTCGACATAGTTGGGAGCTTACTTCGCAGGTCGTGATTATTTTGGGGCTTGTGTCCTTTTACATTTGGTGAGGACGATGTTCTATGGGTTTGTAACTCCTTATTTTTGGGTAGACAGTCTTGTTCAGTTCTTGTTGTCACTAGACATCTTGTATAGTACTCTTGATGCCAGCTTATGTGCTAGGCATATTTCCGCTGTGTATGTATTTAAGTTTGGTTTTAATTTTCTTGTCTAGAACTCGTGCTGTGAGCTAGTATAGCTCCTTACTCTAGAGTATATATATCATGTCAGTTTGTTAAACAAATGTCATTCAGTTTCTTGTTAAGTTTCTTGATCCTCGTTAGTCACTCCCACCGGGTTCGAGGTTCTACTAGGGGATCCCGGGACCTGGGGGCGTGTCACAACTTCCTTTGCAGCATCTGAGGCAGCAATATACTCAGCTTCCGTTGTAGAATCAGCGGTTGAACTCTGCTTGGAACTCTTCCATCTTACAGCTCCACCGTTTAAAATAAACACAAAACCCGATTGCGATCGACTATCATCTTTGTCGGTTTGGAAGCTTGCATCCGTGTAAGCATTTACCACAAGATCATCTTCCATTCCTCCATAGACCAAAAACAAATCTTTAGTTCTTCTCAAGTACTTAAGAATCGCTTTTACAGCCATCCAGTGATTTTCACCGGGGTCGGATTGGTATCTACTTGTCATGCTTAAAGCATAAGATACATCCGGCCTAGTACAAATCATGGCATACATGATGGACCCAATTGCCGAAGCATATGGAACATCATTCATTTTCTTACGCTCATCTTTTGTCTTAGGACATTGAGTCTTGCTTAGAGAAATTCCATGTAACACCGGTAAGGTTCCTCTTTTAGAATTTTCCATACGGAATCTTCTAATGACCTTGTCAATGTATGTACTTTGGCTTAAACCAAGTAGCCTCCTTGATCTATCTCTATAGATCTTAATGCCAAGTATATATGCGGCTTCACCCATATCTTTCATTGCGAAGCATTTTCCTAACCAAGTCTTCACGGACTGAAGTGTAGGAATATCGTTTCCAATGAGTAATATGTCATCCACGTATAAAATAAGGAATAGCACTATGCTCCCACTAATCTTCTTGTATACACAAGGTTCATCTTCGTTCTTGATGAAACCAAACTCTTTGACCGATTCATCAAAACGGATATTCCAACTCCTTGAAGCTTGCTTCAATCCATAGATAGATCTTTGCAATTTGCATACCTTAGAATTCTGTTCAAAACCTTCCGGTTGTGTCATATACACATCCTCTTGTAGTTTTCCATTTAGGAAATCGGTTTTGACATCCATTTGCCATATTTCATAGTCATGATATGCGGCAATGGCAAGCAAAATTCTTATAGACTTGATCATTGCTACGGGTGAAAAGGTTTCATCATAGTCAATACCATAAACTTGCCTATAACCCTTTGCTACAAGTCTAGCTTTGTAAGTATGCACCTTCCCATCCATGTCAGTCTTCTTCTTGAAGACCCATTTGCATCCTATGGTTTTTACACCTTCGGGCGCATCAATCAAGTTCCAAACTTGATTGTCTTGCATGGATTGCAATTCAGATTCCATGGCTCCAAGCCACTTATCCGAATCAAGGGAAGACATCGCCTCTTGGTAGGTTGTTGGTTCATCATTCTCAATGATTTCCACCTCATTACTATCCGTTACGAGAAATCCATATCTCTCGGGCTCGGATCGTGACCTACTAGATCTGCGAGTTGCTTGTGTATTTTGAACAGGTTCCACAACTCCTTGTGGTTCTTGTTCTTGTTCTACTATTGGTTCAATGTCATTTTCTGGGTCTTGGATCTCTTCAAGATTTATTTTACTTCCACTGATTTCTTTGGAGAGAAACTCTTTCTCTAGAAAGACACCAGTTCGGGCAACAAAAACTTTATTGTCCTCACGGTTGTAAAGTAATATCCTCTAGTTTCCTTTGGATATCCCACGAAAATGTATTTGTCAGATTTGTGTGCAAGTTTGTCAGAGACAAGTCTTTTGACAAAGCTTCGCAACCCCAAATCTTCATGAAAGATAAACAAGTTTTCTTTCCGCTCCACATCTCATATGGAGTCTTTTGAACCGATTTAGTTGGAACACGATTTAGTGTGAATGTAGCGGTTTCTAGAGCGTAACCCCAAAAGGATATTGGAAGATCAACTTGACTCATCATTGATCTAACCATGTCTAACAAAGTCCGATTTCTCCTCTCAGACACACCATTCCATTTTGGTGTTCCGGGTGGAGTCAATTGTGAAACTATTCCACAATTCTTTAGATGATCATCAAATTCATGACTCAAGTATTCTCCACCTCGATCTGATCGAAGTGCCTTGATACTTTTGCCAAGTTGTTTTTCTACTTCATTTTAAAATATTCTAAATATCTCAAATGCTTCACTTTTATGTTTCATTAGGTAAACATACCCAAATCTACTATAATCATCAGTGAAGGTTATGAAGTATTGAAATCCTCCCCTAGCATTGCTACTTAATGGTCCGCATACATCGGAATGTATCAACCCCAATAAGTCGCTTGCCCTTTCACCTAACTTGGTAAAAGGTGCCTTAGTCATTTTCCCAAGAAGACACGACTCACAAGTATCATATGACCCAAGGTCACATGAACCCAAGAGACCGTCCCCATGGAGTTTTGAGATACGCTTCTCATTTATATGACCAAGACGGCAATGCCACAAATAAGTATGATTTACATCATTAGGTTTAGATTTCTTATTTATATGATAGACATTGTCATTATTTTCATTCTTGACATTCAAAACATAAAGGCCATTAAATGAATTAGCAATACCATAAAGCACATCATTTAAATAAATAGAAAATTTCTTATTCTCAATAAGAAACTTAAAACATTCATTATCCAAACAAGAAATTGAATTAATATTTCTACTTAAATCCGGAACATAATAACAATTGTTCAAAACAAGAATTAATCCGGAAGGTAAAGTGACTTCATAAGTCCCTACGGCTAATGCAGCAACTCTTGCTCCATTTCCCACGCGTAGGTCTACTTCACCCTCTTTAATTAGTCTCCTATTCTTTAGACCCTGCACATTTAAACAAATGTGAGAACCACATCCGGTATCCAATACCCAAGAATCAGTGGTAGAAAGGAGAATATCTATCATATAGATACCTGAAGTCGACGCAGCCTTGCTGCCCTTCTTCTTCTTTTGCTCTTCCAAGAAAGCCTTGCAATTACGTTTCAATGACCAATTCTTGACAATGAAAACAAATTGCATCCTTTTGTGAATCGGGTTTTGCCTCAGAAGCCTTGGCAACCTTTGCCTTGCTTATCTTGGGTTTGACAACTTTCTTACCCTTTCCTTTGGCACTAGCCTTCTTCCCATCATGAACCAAGAGCACAGGAGAACCTTTCTCCGCAATCTTCATCTCCGCAGTTTTAAGCATCCCATGCAACTCGGAGAGATTCTTATCCATTCCATGCATGTTATAATTCATCACAAACTGATTATAACTTTTAGGCAATGATTTAAGAATGAGATCCGTAGCTAGCTCCAATGGGATTGGATAGCCAAGTTTCTCAAGGTGCTCTACATAACCTTTCATTTTCAGCATGTGAGGACTCACTTGTTGCCCTTCATTCATTTTGCTAGTAGTGAATGCAACAATGGTCTTATACCTCTCTTGCCTAGCTTGCTCTTGAAACATGGCTCTTAACTCCACGCCTATATCATAGGCTTCCAAATGTTCCAAACTTTGTTGGAGTTTTGAGCACATGGTAGCAAGCATGAGACAACTTACATCTCTAGAATCATTTCGATGTTTCTTGTAATTGTCTCTTTCTGCCCTTGGGGCAGTAGGTTCTGGTTCTGCAGGAAGAGGCCCATCGAGAATGTACAACTTATCTTCTTGCCTTAGAATAATTCTTAGGCTACGGATCCAATCCATAAAGTTCGTACCATTCTCTTGGAGCTTATCCTTCTCAAGGATCGATCGCAACGAAATTGATTGAGTGTTAGTAGTCATTATCTACAATTATGCAAAATTTTCAAAATTTAATAAGTACCAATTTTTCATTAAAGAAATAAACAATGTATTTTTCAAACAAAAATACTCTCACTAAATTATATAACCTTCATACACATCCAATGTATAATATAATTTAATTGGGCTAAGATCCAACTTTAATTTAACTTTTGAGTCCACGGAGGCGGGCCGCTAAAAATAAATAAATTAATTAGGTAGACAATCATGTCAATCATATCCCATATGATTCTTAGATCCTTTTATGAGATTCTTTGAGAAATCCAATTTCAAAAAGCATGTTTAATATCATCCTTTGCCTAGGCCCAAAACCGTTTTGACGCCTAATTAAGCCCAACCATTTTAAACGTATAGGAACCATTCAATTTAATGCACCTTGCGGAGGCAAGCCCACATTAAATTAATGAACCTCATCTTGCCCATACATGAATAAAATTAATGCACCTCGCGGAGGCGAACCCACACCAAGATCACCCATGTATAAACAAGTGTTTTAATCATGGCATGGCAATAAAGGACTTAAAACTTTCTTTGAAGGTTCATCACATATAGCATACAACACATTTATGAGCACATAATATAAATATGTTACGCATCAAGTTTAGCCACTAAATTAATCTCCATTAATTTAAGCATAATATTTATGTGTCATTAGTTTCTCTATAATTATGAGGATAAGACTCTTTTAACTTTGGTTATCATCTTCCAAATCAAGACAACAAGAAGTGCGGCTGAAACTAAGCCATAAGGCATCCATAATTCCGCACTAATTCAAGAAACCAAGAAAGTAGTCCATGTGGCCGAGACTAAGCAATAGATGGTCTCGATAAACGTAGGCCAATTGCATCCACAATTCCACATGGATCTCCAATCATTGAATCAAGAACTTTGTTTCTCAATTTTAGCAATTATGAACTCTTCATAATTCTAACTTCGTTTTATCTTTGAAACTTTGATTGCGATCAAGTTTGGGAAACACAATCTCGATGAACGTAGATTAGCCATCCAAACCTTGAACCAATCTAAGAATCACAAGACTAAAACAAATAGGAAAATCAAACCCCAAGATCCTCATCAAAACCAACTACCCAAAACCCTTTCCAAATCAGCAGGTCTGGCCTGGTTCTGTTACTGGTTTGGTTGGACCTCTTTGAAAATTCCAAATCTGATCAAAAGGCAAAAAGAATCAGCATTTTGATTGCATTGTGCGGTCGCCCAAAAATAACTGTGCGGTCGCCCAAACATGTGCGGTCGCCCACGTTATTCTGTGCGGTCGCACAGGAGGATCAGAAGGCAATTTTAAAGTTCGAAAATTTGTCTCAAAATTGTATTCCCCGATTATTAAAACTTTGATCCAATCAAAAATTAATAATCAAACAATTCAGAATCCAACATAATTTTAGTGCGATTCAATAGTGCGATTAAAGTTGTAAAACAATAAACCACATAAAATCATATAACACATAAACATCATATATCCAATATTCATATCATGTTAGGCACATAAACAATTTATATACACACAACATGATCTAAGCATTGATATAATCAACATGAACGGGGCTCTGATACCACTGTTGGGTTTCGTAGACACATGCGCAGCGGAAAATAGCATTCAAAATTTTATGAAACCCAAAGCCCATAGATCCATTCATATGATTAAATCAAATACAACAATATGAATACTAGAAAACTAACCCTTGATGACTTTGAATTTGGTCTTTGATCTTGGTGGAGAACTTGAAGCTTTGATCACAGAAGTAAGAACACGAACTTGAAGATGATAAGCTTCACCCTCTAGCGGTATCCACACCACGAACGAATATCAAGAACACTTGATCTTGGTTGCTAGACCAAAATTGTGAAACACGTTTTCACAATCAATATGAACTATATGGAATTTTATTTGTGTATTATTTTGTTCTTCAATCAAGGATGTCTTAGAACAAAATAAAACTCTCTCAAACCCTTTGGAGACTTGCACAAAAGCTATGATATGATTCTGGCCGAATTTGGCTGTTTATATACAAGTTAGACCTATTCCAAATAGGAAACTTGTGTCTAAACCCGTCCAAAATTCTTTTCCAAATCAAATTAGGAAACCTGTCCCGACATGGTGTACGGCCGCCCAAAACAGCTGTGCGGCCGCACATCTATCTGGAAGGTTTCTAGTACTAACTGACCCAAACTGTGCGGCCGCCCAACCCATCTTGTGTGGTCGCACACTTGTCCAGATTTCCCAAAGTTTCCAAAATTCCAATATAATCCTTATTTAAGATTCGTTCTATTGTGTGTGACCTTATAGGATTATACTAAGTTGGCAATGGGTTCAACCATGAAACCATAGGATATGATTAGGTTCTAGCAAACCGTCATACCTACCTAAATAGTATAACTAGATACAAGTTCGCATTCCTTTAGAATATGTCATAATCCCTTTGTCCACGATGTCATTGAACACAAGTCATGGTCAACAAGTCAACTTGTTTTGTTCAATACTTTCTCGATTCCGAATATGTTGATAATCCAAATGACATTGATCTAATCAATTCATTTGAGTCCGGCCGAACATTTCCATCAACATCATTCCTACGAGAGGCCTAAGCTTGACATCACTCCGAAGAGGGACAAATCCATTTAGCTTATTACTCTTCCCTACGTGGATCCGATTATGCCAATCATACCCTTTATAACTACCCGGTTAAAGGTAGCGTTTGAATATGTCAAACATAATGTTCATAAAGTGGAAGACTATAATAACTTCATGTCTAAGGATTCGAATGACATAACTAATATGAGATATATGTACGACATAGACCATGACATAAATCTCATACAGCGGGTCATGTCCAGTACCTTGTTCCAAACAAGTACCCATAAATCTAACATGATCATCTCATGATCATTTAGCCTTTATACTAGTGCTTAACAAGTACTAGGGACGGAGATTATTATAAGTAAACATGAACAACAATAATAATCAAAACATCTCTTTATTGATATGAAATAACTGATAACAATTACAACGTTTATTAAACGTGCCTAGGGCACCACTACCAACACCCGTATGAACTTACTGAGCATTGTTCGCTCACCCCTTCTTTATATATTTTTTCCCAGGTAAAGAGTAGAGGGAATTGATAGATCGCAAGGAAAGACGGCGTGGATTTATTGAAGTATTTAAGACAGTTATTTTATAGTTATTTCTAGAGCTAGTGACATGTACTAGCCGTTAAGTTTGAAAGATAGTTATGCTTCCGCACTATTTTGAATTGTGGTTAGATGGTACTAGCCGTTACATTAAATATTGGGTTATGGATTATGTTTGACGATTGAGATTCCCTGGTTTTGGGATAGATATTATTTAATTTAAAGACTATTTTATTATTGAAAAGTTTGGGGTGTTACAGTTGGTATCAGAGCTTTAGGATTAGAGCTTAAAAGGGGATAGGAACTCTGATATTGAATAGGTTTATTACGATTTTCAACGGCTAGAGAGACTAAGATTTCTTGAAGACAATTAGTTGGTTATGGAAACTGGTTATTTTAGGAAAGAACCTAAGATAAGATTTTGTTAGAATTCATTGTTAGTACACCCACTTGATTTGATTAATCCATGCCACGTGTCTTTTTATGGACTTTAGAAATCATGTAATAAAGTTTGACTTCAATTTTTAGATAAGTCAATTTCTAGATTTTTATTTGTCTAGGCTGAGTTTTTGATTCGGTTTAACCGTAGCGGTTTAGTTCTTCAAACCGCACTTGTGCTATTCTGAACCACCAGCATGGAGTCGCAAGTATTCATCAAAAACACATGCTACAGTTTTGATAAAACCGTTCTTCAAGTCTTATATGGAACCTCAGATGCAAACTTGATGGAACCGCATTCATGAAACCGCGTACTTCAGTTTCAATGAAATCGCATATCAAGTTCATCTTTGGAACCGCTCCAGCTCCTGGTGAAACCGCAGAGCATTTATTAAAGAATTCAAGTGTCATTTATTCCTTGAGACAAACATTCCCTTTATGACCGTAAAGGAATGTTTTATGACTTGTCAAAATAACATCAAGTTAACTTGGAGTCTCTGCAAGGAATGTCGGTTTTGTCCACCAATTTGAAATGTTTACCGTTAGTTCTTTTTCTGCAATAAAGGACAAATGTCAGATAGTGGTGCTACAACTACCTAGGACTACAAGACAAAACCAAGGACGATAAGGACAGCTCAATCAATGGGATTTCGACAGCAGTTGTACCATCAGATTTAATTCAAATCTTTACCCAACGATCACAAGGGTGCACTGCCTATAAATAGCCTTCATTTATCAACAATGAAGGTCGCTGAGCTTCAAGAGATATTATTCCCAAGTGTTCAAGTTTGCTTTGAAGATTTTACCCAGAAATTCATACCTTCATAGATCTCCTTAGCAAACCAGAATTCTTCTTCAAGCTTCAAGCCTAACAACCATTCATCACTCAGTCTTTACACAGAAAGTTTTCATTTGCTCAACAATCATTTAGATAATTAGAGCATTTGATACCTTTCCACACACACACCCAATTTATATGATCACATAGATTATATACTTCGAATACACCGGTTATTATAATAGCTTTATAGGTTAGATTGATTATTTAGAGTTTAGATTCATCTTGTAAAACCTCCTCTAAATTAATACAAGTCTAGTAGCAATTAGAAAATCCTAGACTAACCATCTAGGTAGAGGACGTAGTTCATTCAAGAACGAACCTCTTCATATTGTGTGTTTGATCTTTACTTTCTGTCTTGTTATTTACTTTTCTTGTTTGTGGTCTATAACTTAATCCATCCCTAGGTGAACACAATCAATTTCGTTATAACTTTCATCTATTTTTTGGTTAAAAATTTAGAAAATAATTTAAAATAATAATTTAAAATAAAAATAAAAAATGACAGTCTTTGATTGAATGAACTCTAGTATAAACCATGAAATCAGTTATAGGCAATTTTGTAAAGTTTATTCATATTGTGAATCTTCACGATTGACCAGGGAAAAACTAAATTATGTAAGTTTGCTTTGCTGCATTGGGCCTGTTAGCAATTTTGGCCTTTTGGGGCGGTTTGAACGGACCCCTAAACTAAATAAGGCCCTAACAGTACTCACCCATTGTTTGAGGTCTGGCCCAATCTCTTTACTGTCGCTTAGTCCATTGTCAGCTTTTTCAAGAGGCCCCAAATGACCTTAGTTTATTTCGAAGTCGGCAGAAAAGTCAACTCAAGAAAAAGTCAAACAAGAATCGGATCTTCTTCTCTTGTTGTTTGAACAAAGTCCATTAACTAAGCTTTAAAAAGTTTACTCCGCCTGTAATATTACAAGTAAAAACAATAAAAAGTTGACGAAGTCTCAAATGCGGCAGCCGCACCGCGGCGGGCAAACCTGTGGGCCGAACCCGTCCGACCCACCCGCTCTAGCCTCCCTCCCTTCCCAAGATCGCGACACCTGTCATTTAAAAAAAAAAAATCCAATAGTTTCAAAATGTTATATCTTGATATTTATAACTCGAAAAAAAAATACCGTTGCGTTCGTCTCGACGAGACGAATCAAACTAGATAGGTCTTGATATGGTTTGATTTTTCTTTAAAAAAACATACTTTTTAACACACAAAAAAAATTGAGCTGCTCGTCACCTGAGATGTAACACTCTTTTCTAATAAAAGTAAAAGTTTCATCTTCAAAAAGCAACACTTTTTACTGGTAAATCTAACAGCAGTTTTGCAAGAAAATTTAAATAGTTTGATAGTTTTTGTGGTTAGAAAAAGTAATATTTAAAGTGTAACAGAGTGTTACAATTGAGAAATAAAAATGTTACATTCATTTATTGTAAAATGTAACATTAGTATAGTTTTGTCAATATTATGTTTTTTTTTTTTAAAAAAAGTGTTACATTTGGAAAAAAAAGTGCTACATTCCTTTATAAAAACTGTTACATTCATTTATTATAAAATGTGACATTAATTTAGTTGTCAGTCTTATGTTATCTTTAATCTATGGGTTAACTGCAATTTGATTCCTAACTTTGTCCAAAATTTACAATGTTGATGACGTCTTTCCAATTTCGCCAATTAGTATACTCACTTTGTCATTTTGTTGCAATCCAATTACAAAAGTAACTAAGTGTTAGTTTTCTAACAGATTTTATGTCATGTGACTAGCACATGACGTTTTAAGGGACGTTTTAATATATTTTTGGAGCTACACATATCCGATTGATATGATTCTTTCTTTAAATTGAAACTAATATTTAAATTTACAACATATATTTTTTTGGCAAATTTTTAGGTGATTGGATTATTTTATATTAAATCTTAATTTTAAATATTAAAAAAAATAAAACACTTGAAATAATAATCTAAAAAAATGTGTTAGCCCAAGATATATTTCATATGAAGTAAATGTTATATGTAGATTATCAGTTCATAAAAATATTTGATAGGAAAAAAGGGAGATGCAGAAAATGATGAATCGGGGGAAGAGTGTATGTGGAAGGGGTGATGCGGGAAATGGCGGAGGGGTAGAGGGAAACCAAACGTTAGGAAAGAAGGTATATCATGGTGGTAAGTAATAAACTTTTCAGATTATTTTTCCCATGTCATCTATTTTTCAATATTTTCATTTAATTAAATTACAAAATAATATAATATAATTAGTTCGCCAAAAAAATTGTCAAAAAAATATATGTTGTAGATTTAAATATTAGCTTTTGTTTAAAAAAAGAATCATACCAATCGGATATGTGTAGCTTCACAAACATCTTAAATCGTCATGTGCTAGTCATATGACATAAAATATGTTAAAAAACTAACACTCAGTTACTTTTGTAGTCGGATTGCAACAAAATACAAAGTGAGTATACCAATTAGCAAAAATTGAAAACACAGCATCAACATTGCAAATTTTTGAAAAAGTCATGAACCAAATTGCAATTAACCCTTAATCTATTGCAGCAACATTGTGGTACATTTTGAAAAAAAAAAGTGTTACCTTTGAAAAAAGAGTGTTACATTTAGTTATAAAAAGTGTTACTTTTGTTGGCGAGCAAAAAATAACAAAGAAAAAAAAATTGGGGCAAAAAAAGAAAGAAAAAGAAGTTGCTCGGCTCGGCTCCGTGCGAGCCGTCGCACGCGGTGCGGCGGTTGCACATGAGACAGCCTCTAAAAGGTTTTGACCTTGAAAACAAGTAAAAGGATTTTTTTTTCAAATAATTCCCTTTTGAATCCATATATACCAGAATGACACTAGGAAAAATTTATGTACCAAAATGACCACTTTGAGAGAAATCGGCATTGGTAGTGCCGTTTTTAGTTTGAAGTCGGCATTGTCAATGCCGACTTTAGGCCATTTTTGAAACCCAATTTTTTTTTTTTTTTTAAAAAAAAACAAAACCCTAAAGTCGGCATTGCCAATGCCGACTTTAGGCCTTTTTTTTTTTTTTTTCAAATTGGGTCTCTCACATTTATATTTATCTGCGGCGATACGAATTGGGGTTACCCTTCTGCGATCCGTTCTGTTCTGCTCGTGCGATTCATTTAGGAGTTAGGACTCCAGAGCAATTTTCTGTTGTTGTTTCTGACTAAGGAAAATAAGGCACACTCAGTTACTAATCTTTTTTAGGTTCACAAAATCAATCTAACCAGAGTTACCCAAGATCAAAAAATAATTATGGCTAGTATACTTATTTGTTACACAGTCATTGTGGAGGGTTAAATCAATTTGCAAATTCAGTTTCGTACTCCCTCTGTAATCTATATTTTGGGTTTCGAAAATTGGAGTTTATTCTCCAATAATCCAATTTAAAAAATTCAATTTGGAAATCTAGAAAGAAAAAGAAACAAAGTCCAATTTGCGAATTCAGTTTTTTAGAATTCCGTCGGTGGATCTGTGAAGCCGAGAAACATGCCCGAGTAGACGACGACCTATCTGCTGCAGGAAGAATCACAAACGAGATTGATGGGAGTTTTGCGGCCGCAGGGTATTTTAAAAACGGGCGTTTTAATTTTTTAACCCCAATTCGTATCGCCGGCAGATAAATATAAATGTGAGAAACCCAATTTGAAAAAAAAAAAAAAAAAAGCCTAAAGTCGGCATTGGCAATGCCGACTTTAGGCCTTTTTTTTTTTTTTTTTTTCAAATTGGGTTTCAAAAATGGCCTAAAGTCGGCATTGGCAATGCCGACTTCAAACAAAAAACGGCACTACCAATGCCGACTTCTCTCAAAGTGGTCATTTTGGTACATAAATTTTCTCTAGTGTCATTCTGGTACATATGGATTCAAAAGGGAATTATTTGAAAAAAAATTCCAAGTAAAAGTATCAATTTCAAAAAAACATTATCAAATACGGCTGCATTATATTTTTAAAAATATTTGTAATTAATTGTTTCGTTCATATCAGAGAGTAAGACATATTTATTTATTTTTGATACGTCTATGAGTTTAATTATCAAAATAATAAATGATGAAAAGTGTTTTAGACAATTTTGTCTTTATAGCATTTACTTAATTACAAAAAGAAAAAAAAGTAATTGTACTTACTACGTACTTGTATTATAAAGAATGTTTTGAAGAATTATATATCAACTTACTTGCAATCTTTACCAATTTTTTATTATTTTGTTAATAAACGTGCAAAAAAAACAAAAAAACAAAGTAACACTCTTACTTTTATATGCAAAGGAAATATTACTTTTTAGAAAATAATAGTATCCATTTATTATAAATAAAGATAATTTAATTATTTTTAATATGTGTGAGTAATTATTTTTATTTAGTGCTCTCTCTATCCCATAACTATGTGGACAAATTTTCATTTTTGGTGTCTCATTGATAAGTTACACTTCCTAAAATGGTAAAGAATATTTACTGTTTCTCCCACTCATTCTCTCTCAGAAATAGTTATAATATACTCCCTCCGTCCCAGCTCACTTGACACTTATTTCTATTTGCGTCTGTCCCAGCTCACTTGACACTTCCCAAAATATGCTACTTTTTATAATTTTATATTCACTCTACCCCACCACTCATTCTCTCTCTTCATTTTTCACCACTCAATTTATTCAATTGATACTACTATTTACCCCACTCATTCTCTCTCTTCATTTTCTACCACACATTTTCCTAATTTTATTATTTTTCCTTAATTATTGTGCCCACTCATGGGTGTCAAGTGAAGTGGGACGGAGAGAGTATATCTTAGGCGGAACTTAGGCGTTTCATGAACGCCTAGCGCCTAGGCGGCTTAGACGGCGTCTTTTAGAACATTGTTTCCTACCCCACTTTCTATATCTTACTTCACTTTTCACACTTACAATAACTACTCACTACTATTCGTACCTTAATTCCTGTGCATAATTTATTTTGTTCACATTGTTTTGGGACGAAGGGAGTATACTGTAATTAGGAGAGAGGGAGTAAGTATACTCATTATGTCCCATCTCACTCAAGTGGTAGGCACAAGAATTAAGAAAAACTAATTTATGTGTGGTAGAAAATGGAAAGAGATAATGAGTAAAGTAAATAATAGTATTATTGAATAAATTGAATGGTAGAAAATGAAAAAAAAATAAAATAATGATAAGGTAAATTGAATATAAAATTATGAAAGAAAACTATTTTAGGAGTCTCGGGCTGGAACGACCGACATGAAAGAGAAGGCGGTTTTTCTTTTTTTGTCTTTGGAAGCGGTAACAGAAGGCGGTTGAGTACGGATCATATACTTTTGTTTTGTGGGTGGATCGTATATAAGATCAGATCAGGAAGGGGAGAGAGACGGAGAGAGAGAGATATTTCGATGGGGAACACGTCGTGTGTTTTCTGTGGGTGCATAGACCAAGCAAGCGTAGGCATCGTTGAGAAATGGGGACGATTCTACAAACTTTCTCAGCCTGGCCTCAATTTCTTCAATCCTTTCGCCGGCGAATACCTCGCCGGCGTCCTCTCCACCCGCATCAACTCCCTCGATGTCAAAATTGAGACCAAAACCAAGGTCCTCTCTCTCCCTAGGGTTCACCTATACATGATTCTAACTCTCTGTTAATCGACTGTAATAATCCATAGCTATTTTATTGCTTTTGATTGTTGATGAATACTTCACTGATCCACATGCTATTAATAGGTCCATCTTATTATAGTATGTTCAAGGATCGATGTTTCAGATTTTTAGTACTATTTCAGCTTCCTTTATTTATATGCTGGTAATTTTATGCGATGAATGTGCACTTGAATTGGATGATGTTGGTAGGTAACGCCCGGATTCTGGAAACTTATGTCTTAGCCATGAAATATGTGTGATTGTGTGGCCTAAAGTGCTTTGGCTCCTGAGTAATTTCACTAATTTGTAATCCATGAGTTCGTCTTAGCGATTACCAGACTTGTGTAATCCCTAACGATCCTTTGTACAGCTTACTTATAGGAGTGATGTTATTCTTTTGTTATTATTGAACAATAATTGTTCACTTTTTGAATGGCCATCTGTTTTTTTTTAGGACAATGTCTTTGTTCACTTGGTTTGCTCAATTCAGTACCGAGTAGTAAAAGAAAATGCTGATGATGCATTTTATGAGCTTCAGAATCCCCAGGAGCAGATTCAAGCTTATGTGTTTGATGGTAATATATTTGGCTAGTACTACTCACTTCTAGAAACGTCCTCCCCCCCACCCCTCCCCATTATGAACCAGTTACTAAAACTAAAACCACATTTTTTTTCATCCTTCACTATAATTTCTTTTACTTTCTCACTAGTTGTGCGAGCTCATGTTCCAAGAATGAACCTAGATGAGCTTTTTGAGCAGAAAGACGAAGTTGCCAAAGCTGTTTCGGAAGAACTTGAGAAGGTGAATTGATGCTAAATGTTTGGTATTTGATCAACATTATTTCATCTTCGTTTGCTTTTTATTGATGTTTCCAATTGTATAACACTTGTGTATGTTTGTGAACTAATAACATTGATCAGGTGATGGGAGGATATGGATACAACATAGAGCACATATTGATGGTTGACATCATACCTGACCCTTCAGTGCGCAAAGCTATGAATGAGATAAATGCAGGTTAATCCCTTCAAATGTGTTATATATGTGTGTGTGCGCGCGTGTTTTTGTGTGTATATATTCAGTAAGTTGAGCTGGCTTGAGCTCGACTCAGCTCCATTTAGCTCAAACTTGTGTTGGGCTTAAGTTGTGAGTTCAAACATGGGTTGTAGGCTTTGTATAAATTATGATCCCTCCATCCCAAAATGAATGTTAAAAAAAATCAATTTTACTCTTGATCAAGAGTGAATTTAAATTGTTTTTGGACATTGATTACGGGACGGGGGTAGTAGATGTTTGGCTAACCTTGAATCAGTTCTTTGATCACATATCATAGGTTTACTAACCCGAACTCAATAAAATATAGAGCTGAACCACGGCTCAGTTATGTTCGTTTTACTGAATTTACACGGGTAGTACATTGTTAGGTCTCATGGTGTTACTCGTCCTGAATGTATACCAATAGACCGTTAAGAAGCACCTAAAGAATTATTTAGTTTATCAGCTACTATTTATTGAACTAAAGGCATTTGTCAAGGACAGAATCGTTACTGTTTTACTCAAATTAGCAGTCCAGACCAGTAAAAGCAGTTTCCTGTACTTTACTAATGTAGTCTACCTCTGTCCCTAAATGAGTGTCCAAATTTCATTTTAAGAGACATCTAAAAATCTCAACTCTTTGTACAATTTGGTGGCAAAGATTCATATATAATCTTGTAATCTCCTTTACAAACATTTAGTTTTGCACGTATAAAGAGACCGGTGAAAAAAATTAAAAAAAAAAAACATTTAGGGACAAAGTTATGTTAAAAAAAGACTCATTTTGGGACAATTTTTTTTTGAAAATGGACACTCATTTAGGGACAGAGGGAGTATCATTATACGCTTTCATAATGGTTGTTGCAACATTGGTTGGCTTATATTTCGTTTTCATCTATCCGACTCAAAGAGATCATGTTTGAAATACTTACTTGGTTTGTCCGTTTTAGCAGAAGGTTCCATTATAAAAGTCGATGTGGTACTACACCAAATATACTTCAAGCTGATTTTAAAAAGTTAATATTGAACTCTTTGCTTTGACTATGGGGAATATATTTGAAGGACGGCTCTTCTCTGTATGGTTCTTAACCTTACGGAATAAAATGGTTTGTTTAGTTTTGAATTTAATGCTGTAATAGTAACTGCGTGAGGTTATAAACTGACTCTTTGAGTAGGAATCCTGAAAGTGACACAAAGGAGAGACTAAACAAGGGAATTTTTCTATCCAGCACCATTTAACTTTATTCTACTCTCTTTGTTGCGAAAAAATTGTACCATTTCACAAGTTAAACCTTGTAAGAATGAAGCTTTACTTGCTTCTACCTTCTTGAAATCTTGCTAAAAGTATTGCCTTACTTGAGAAATAAACAGTTTTTATGGGACAAAATAAAAAGGAAAGAGAGCCTTTTTTTTGGACGGAGAGCAATAATCTTATTGAAATTCTTCAATTGTGGTGCTATTCATTGAGTAAATTCTGATTGTAGTTGTACATGTGTGGACTATTGAACTGACTTGAAGTGTACTGTGTTTACAGCTCAAAGGCTTCAGCTTGCATGTGTATACAAGGGGGAGGCCGATAAGATTTTGCTAGTGAAAAAAGCAGAAGCGGAAGCTGAAGCCAAATACTTGGGGGGGAGTTGGTGTTGCACGGCAGAGGCAAGCCATTACAGACGGACTGAGAGAGAACATCTTGAACTTCTCAAACAAGGTGGAGGGAACCACATCAAAAGAGGTGATGGATCTTATCATGGTAACTCAGTACTTTGACACCATCAAAGACCTAGGCAACTCGTCAAAGAACACTACAGTTTTCATACCTCATGGACCTGGCCATGTCAGAGATATTGGTGACCAGATACGTAATGGAATGATGCAGTCTGCTAGTGCCAATCTGTGATCCCAGCCTCGTGCTTGAAGTTTGTTGTTTGTTCCTTGGTTTCAGTTTTGAGTTGAAATAATTCGGACGATATACAAGTTAATGTAATATGCTCACACGTGTAAGAATGATACCCGGGATTGTAAATATGTTTTTCTGTTGAGTGCCCACAACATGTATTTTTGGACACATCCTCCGTCAAGTGTTGTTTGTTTCACTACTTGTAGTCTTGTACGATAATGTTTTTCTTCTTTCTCCCTTAGTCTTAGGCACAAGTATCAAGTTGCTCATGTTGCACTTGTACCCATCCACACAAACAATGGCAACCTTCAAAGTATTATCATTCACAGAAATATCGGTCCCATCTGTCAGCCTTCTTAATCCTTCCGAAAATAATACAAGTAAAAGACTATGAGTGTGTTTTAGAGGAAACTAGTTTCTCCATAAGTTATAAAAAGTCTTGTTTTTAACCCTTAAACCTAAAACCCTAAACCCTATAAAACATGACTTTTTATAACTTATCGAGAAAACTAGTTTCCACCAAAATTATCTCAAAGACTAATAGGAGGGGAATTGATATAAGATAAAATGTGTGTCGCATCTGAATTCTCTCTTTAGTATATTCTTAGTCCTCTCAGTTTCAAAAAATAAATACTGTAATACAATGTCATTGTGGGTACGCTACAATTAGGGGTGGCAAATTGGGTGTTTTGGGTTTACCTATTAAAGTTAAAAATCCATTGGATATCCAAATATTTTAACTTTAATTGATACACCCAAAACACCCATTTTGCCACCCCTAGCTACAATTGTTTATGTTAAGTTGTTTATAGTAAAATCCTATTTTATCTTTGAAAATTAAGTCACTTGCACATCACATCACATGGTCATTCAACTAGAAAAATGGATGTCCTTTGCCCAAGATATCTTAGATGCAAAAAGAAAAAGAAAAAAAGGATTAATTTCTCAAAAGTCCCTGAAATAAACTATAATTTTTAATAAGGACCTTAATATTTTCTTATTTCTAAAAAAATTAATAAGTTGAAATTTTATTGCTCAAAAGCCATTGAGAAACGTGTCTCAGACTACCTATGGACCTTAAAAAAATGTCTGAGAGACGTGTCTCAGAACACGGAGAAATATAAAAAATATAGAGACTTAATAAAGAATAAACATTTGGCTTTGGGCTGAAAGACTTTTCAGAAAATACCCCAAAAAAATGGACCCGGAACCGCTCCACCTAATTTAGCTCCACCCCTCCACCCAACGGCTCCGATCACGGCCACATAGGTGAGCTCATCATCTGTGCGGCTGAAATGATTTCAGTTTTTTGTGGGTCCTACCGAGCTCGGACACATCTCATCCGTCGAACAAAAAAACAACAACGAGGTGGCTCTAATCTCCGCCATTTGGTGGACCGGTTGAAGCTAACCGCTCGGTGGAGCGGTTCGAAATAATTTTTTTTTTTGGGGGAGATACCTTTTTTTCAACAAAATGACTTAAGAGCAAAACTTCGGAAAGTATGGGACATTCTTTTGGTGGGAATGGGGAAGAGAATTTTTATTTTTATTTTTATTTTTCTTAACATTCATTTTGAGATAGAGGTAAAAATAAATTTCACCCCTTCAAAATTAATTTTGGATTTTCTTGAGGTTAGTTGTTTACCTTATAACACTTTAACACCCGTTAATAATAATAAATAAAACACTTTAACCTCATATACTTCCACGTAGTCCAATCTTATATATATATATATATATATATATATATATTAAAGTTGGTGAAGAGAATCATGGTGTTGCCATGTGGACAAGTCATGGGGAAAGAAAGCATTTGGTGATGCTATATCAATTCCACCGTAATAAATAAGTGACTTTTCATTTTTTTTCTATTAACTAATAGTATTAGATAATAGTATTAGTTACTATATAGGGAAACTATTATAGTTAACTATTATAATAAATAATACTTATAAATTATAATAGTTATTGTTACTATAATAGTTAACTATAATAGTTACTATTATAGTTAACTTAGGCTCCGTTTGTTTGGAGGAAAATATTTTTCGGAAAACATTTTCCTCATTTTCTGGTGTTTTTTAAGCACCGGAAAATAGGGAAAGTGTTTTCCGGAAAATGGTTTTCCCCCTTTTCTAAGGAAAACGATTTCCTTACCTCCTCATAAGGAAAACATTTTCCGGAAAAATTAATGATACAAATTTATGTTTGAACACTACTCCATCTCCGCCTCGCCCCTTTCCCACACCACCCATCGCACCCCAACCCCCCCCCCCCCAAAAAAAAAAAATAAATAAAAAAATAAAAAAAATCACTCATATTAAATTTATTTTTGAACACCTCCCCCACTACCCCCACCACCTACTCATCCACCCACTTCCACCCCCCACCCTACCCCACCATCCACCCATCTCCAAAAAAGCAACTTTCTTTTCACTCACATTATTTTTGAACACCTCCCCCACCCCCACCTCCCCTACCCCAACACAACTCATCCCACCTCAACCTCCACCCCTATTCAAATTTTTTCTCATAAGATTTTTTTTTCTCATATTAAATCATTTTTTGCTCATATGAAAATATTTTCCGGAAAACATTTTCCTTTGATTTACCAAACAACCAAAAACATGTTTATGTCATTTTCTGGAAAACATTTTCATTTTCTGGAAAACATTTTCCTGGAAATCATTTTTCGGAAAATGTTTTCCCCCAAACAAACGGAGCCTTTATACTTATAATAGTAATAGTTACTATAAGAGGTTAACTATAATAATTAGTAGGTTAACTATTATAGTACTATGGTAGTTAAATATTATAGTTAACTATTATATTTAACTATTAATAGTTAACTATTTATTTTAATAATTATATTTAAATATTAATAATTAATTATTATAGTTATCTATTATAGTTAAAAATTATACAATTATTATGATTTAAAATTAACCAATACTAGTAAATAAAAATATAAAAGAAACAAAAAAAAAAAATTAAAATTGGTAAATAAGTTTCCCATAAAAAAACAGAGCACGGTTTATCAACTAGTGTATATTGACAGAGCAACAACAATGCCACATAAGCAAGACTAATGATGTCACCACGCCACACCAGGATAGTAAAACTGAGGGAAGTATGACATGATCAGAAAAAACAATGTTAATGACAAACAAAAAAGAAAAATACATCAGTGACTAATAGAGAAAAAGTTTAATAAATGAGGGACTTTTTAGCATTTTACTCGGAATACAAGTAACTTTAACCAATTAACCTAATGTTGGAGGCACAAAAGGGTTTAGCGACCTTTAGGGTTTAAGCAAGTTGAAAGTTGAAACTGCTGCAGTTTTCAAGCTCAGCAATGGCGTTCTGGGGTAACGTTTCAAATTTGATCTAGAATTGCATTTCTTTTTCTCGAACAATCTATAAGCCATCAATGTGAAATGAAAAAATAGTTTCGAGTGGATTGATAATTAAATTTGTGCGTTCAATTTGTTTATTGTTGTCGGCATGTTGTAATTTTACAGGAGTTGAGATAAAATCTGGCAAACCGTATACACTCCAGTATGATGATGAAAAAGGGAGGCTTCATGTGTCTCAGGTAGCCAGCTTAAAAAATCTGTGGCTTAAGTTTAATGGATATTGATTTTTAGAGCCAACAATTGTTAAGCTTCGGTGTTTATGGGGCGTAGTTTTCGTGTAATTGGGCTCATTGTTTTTGTGTATTGTGCGCGTAAGTGGATCAGACTTAGGCATATGTGTGACAGAGAGAGAGAGTGAGTGAGTGTATGTGCTCTGATTGTTTGCTCTCTATATATGTGTGTTCCTTTGTTTGCTATATTTGATTTTCATTTACTTCACAAACCAGAAAGAGTACTGGTTCCTCATTTATTGGCGAGTATTATTTAAGATAATGATAAATGTGTGACTTCTGTTGTCCCTGATTTAGGAATTTCATTCACTCAAGACTTCACATAGTGGACAAGTTACTGGTTATGCAGTTTGTGTGAGTTGGATTTTTCGTAAAATAGACTCGTACTCTTCACATAAACAGTAACTGTAGTATTCTTAATTTTGACATATGTGTCCAGCCCATACTTTTGTTATGCATATGTTCAGGTTGGTATTGGAGTTAAGAAAATGCTGGGACCCCAAGAGATTTTTATTATTTTCCATTTCAGCCTGCACTGCAAACATGCGGTTTTAGTTGGGCGGCTTGGGCCACAGGTTAAGGGATCCAATAACGGCTGTTATACGATATGGCTCGACTCATGAAAGTTCGAGCTCGAGGTGCAACTTAGCTTTTATACGTTGATATTTCTAATTAGTTCAAGAAACAGACAGTAAGGCACCACCTAGAAACACAAGAGTATCGAATTATTGGGAATGAGCAATGATCATCGCTACAAGTTACTGCGCTTTCTGAAATTTCTTTGTTGCCAGCTCAATGACGGCTTATACTTTTCCGTGGTCGTGTTTTGTATGCAACAAAATATAATATGGCTGTTGGAGTATGTTTTGGACGTAGAGAGTTTGCCTGAATGGTGAATATTATCGCGGATCAGTAGGCGGTTGCTGTTCATTTTTTTGGGTTCTTGGGACATACTAAGCAATTTCATAAAGAAGTCTATTGAATGTTGCTTGGATGAAGTTACATCTGTTGTAGATTATTCGACATAGCTTGGCCATATCTATGACGATCTCTGTTTTACTCATTGTGCCTTGAGTAGTTGATTTGTTTTCTTATAATCTACATAAGTGGTTAGCTTCAAGAGTTGTGATTCTGTGATATGAATGAACACTGGTAATTTGATGGATGCTGGCTTTTGCTTTTCTTGACATATTGTTTTCTGTGATGATTCAGGCAACATTAGGCGATGGTTCATCAAAAGAGAAGACAGTCGTTGTGTGTAATGTTGGAGATAAGAAGCCTATTTACTTGTGCTCACTGTTTCCAAGAACAATGGAGACTTGCCCTCTAAATGTGGAGTTTGAGGAGTTTGAAGAGGTGACATTGTCAGTTATTGGCCCACACAGTGTTCATCTCTCTGGCTACTTTTTTGGTGAAAGCCCGGATGAAGATGGAAATTGTTGTGATTCGTATCCTTTTGATTTTTTCTTTTCCTTTTTTGCCATCTGAATTAGATGTTTAAATGGATACTGGTAATGATTTTATTTCTAATATGATTCAAGCCTTATACTCCCTCCCTCCCACCTCACTTGAGACCTAAGAGGTGGGCACAATAACTAAGGAAAAAGAATAAAATAAAGAAAATGTGTGGTAGAAAATAAGAAAATTAAGAGAGGGAATGAGTGGGGTAAATAGTAGTGTTGGTTGAATAAATTGAGTGGTGGAAAATGAAGAGAGAAAATGAGTGGTGGGGTAGTTTGAATATAGAATAATAAAAAGATGGCTATTTTGGGGAGTCTCAAGTGAAGTGGGACGGACCAAAATGGAAATAAGTCTCAAGTGAGGTGGGATGGAGGGAGTATTTCTTAATCTTATCACATGTTTGAATTCAGATTAAAAGAACTACAGTAGTCACATTACTCATTTTCTTGTTTCTGGTTTCCTTTACTATGACTTAAAGTGATTCTTGCGAGGGTTGTGACTTAGAGGGAGAGAGTGAGTCTGGAGAGTCTTTAGACTATGATTCTGAAGATGAGAAGGATGACTTCAGTGATGATGATATTGAGATGTTTCCACCTTCATCCGCTCCTAGAAGTGGAGGTATAACTCTTCAGTCATATTTGTTTCACATAAATTACCGCATGTACAAGGGCATTGGTGTTCATTTACTAACAGTAGTACGGTTTTCTTCCATACTGTAGTCATCGTTACCAATGTATGTTTCCTTGTCTGATTTTTCCTGCATTAGTAGTAACAATTGTTCTTTTTTCTGACTTCCGCTCTTTTAGTAGACACCTTGTGTAGCCACTAGCTTCTATCAATTCTAGTAACTGGGTTATGAACGCAACTCAGATTTAATAATTTTTGTGCAACTCAGTTGATTGATAAGTTGCACTTGGTTTAGAAGATACTTTCAACCTAGACTACATTTAGCTGATATGGAACAATATAAAGGGTGTTTCGTTTGGCTCGCTGTTCCAAGTTTTTGGGCTGACTCATTTGCGTAAGTTTGTTGCTAGGAGAAGTGAGAAACTGTATAAGTTACGTCAGTTGTGTACTATAGATAATATAGAGTTGCTGGCAATCTTTTAGAATGGTTTGGAGCTAAATTCTTAACTTACAACCATATCACCATAAACAAGGAGGCCCCACTTGTTGGCAAAGGGGGTAAGTATCCTCGTTTTTTTTTTTTTTTTTTTTTTTTTTATTTGGGGTGGAGGGGTGGGTGGGAATGCAGTTTGTTCGTAGATAGAGTTGCTCTGAAAACCTGTTGGGGGTAAAGGTGCATGTGCTGTATGGGGGAGTGACCTTTTTGTTTCAAGAAAGTTCTCATGTTTCCTTGGCTCTCTCTATATCTGCTTTATAAGTAGACCCAGATTTATTGCAAATTTTAATAAACAATTGGAGATTGCTTTTAAGTTGAATTGCTGTTCTTTTTTCCTTTTGTCGCTTATCTATGATTTTCCTTTTGTTACTTGGTTGTTAGTGAGAATTGAGGAGATAACAGATGATGACAAACCTGCCAATGAGAATGATTTGTCTAAACGGCCAAAAAAGAAGACCAATGATAATTCTCAGCGACATATAGTTTTGAAGAATGTTGCCAGTGTGCCAGTCTTGGAGAGTGAAGATGAAGATGGTTTTCCAGTATCTGCTCCTGCTAAGGGTGGGTTAAGTAGTAATGAAGAAGCAGAAAAAGAAACGGAGGCCAATGGGCAGCTGAAGAGAAAAAAGACCAAGGGTGATTCTGGTGATGCAAACAATGCAAAACGGAAGAAGGGTGATTCTCCAACAGATGGTAATCAAGCAAGGTGAGAAATTTTTATTCTTGTAGGCATTGAACCATTAGAACCGGATCCCAATACATGACGCCCTAAACTCTATAAATTGAATGCCTTGGATGCAAAAGTTTTTATATACTCTCTCCGTCCCAATTGAAACTACAAAATTTAAGTTGGGCACGGGGATCAAGGAAAAATGTTAGTGGAGTAGGTGTTGTGAGTATGAAAAATGGGTAGAACATAGAAAATAGGGTAGGGAATAGTAAGTGGAAAGTTATTGTGAGTGTGAAAGTGGGCCCCATTGAATAAAGAAGTATTATAAAATTTCCATTTTTGGAAGTGGTCTGTAATGGGACACCAAAAAGGGTAAAATGTGTAGTTTCAATTGGAACGGAGGGAGTATTTGCAGACTTCTTGAATGTGGATCTCGATTGTTCGTTAGCCATTTTATTTCAAAGGTTGTAGTGTAACTTGTCAAAAATTGATTGTTTAAGCCTCTCACCCTCTATTTTTTTTGCATATTGGCTCTGCTCTCTGACACCCTTCAACTGAACAGGGAACCTAGCAAACCAGTGACCTTACCCTCTGCAACCTCCAATAAAGAGGAAGCCAAGAAAGCAAAAAAGAGTAAGAAGAAGAGACTAAAAGAAAAAGAAGCAAAAATGCAAGAAGCTAGTAAGGGTGGGAGCCAATCTGAGGAGGCAAACAATCAGAGCCAAGTGAAAGAGAAGTGAGTATTGTGTTTCTTGTGCACTTCTATTCATGTCAATAAGCTAAAAAAGTATCAAGTCTTATTGAAGTCTTGACTTACAAGTCTAAGAATCATTATTTTGATCTATTGGATGTGCGATAACATTTTCTTGATTGCATTTCTTTTCTAGTCTCTTTATTTAGGTTTCTAGTTGGAGAAAGCTTTGCATTTTCTCTTTCTCTTCATTACCCCTCTTTCACATCTCTTTTGATTGTTATGTCATGGCAATATTTGGTGGACATTGTTACAGGCCTCAGGTTGCAGGCTCTGTTGTTACTGAAAAGAGCCAGACGAACGAGAAAGCCAAGAAAAAGAACAAACAGCAAGAGAATGCAGCAGGTGCTGTTACAGATAAGAATGGATTAACTAATGAAGGGGAGAAAGCAGAAGCGAAGCCATCTCAAACGAGGACTTTCCCGAATGGACTAGTGATCGAGGAGTTGCAAATGGGAAGACCAGACGGGAAGCGAGCTGCTGCTGGGAAAAAGGTATTGATTCGCAATTACATTTTTGCTTGCCTCGCATAAGATTTAGTTGTATGCATCATTTTTATGAACTTTTTGTACCACGTTCCCCCTGCATGCTCAAAACTAGGATGTGATTTGGCTTCACAAAATTATGAACAAAAAGTTTGCCAGTTAATTTGTCATTGATCTCTAGTACCTTTGTGTCCTGCTACCTTATGTAACGAGAAACTTTACATTCACTATCAGGTTAGTGTCCGTTATATCGGCAAGCTGAAGAAGAATGGCAAAATTTTTGACTCAAACATTGGCAAAGCACCATTTAAATTCCGTTTAGGTACTGGCTCTTTTGAGACAAAATTCTTAGCTGGAAACTGATTTCTTTGTGCTGAACCAAGTTTTGATGTTTGAACAGGGGTTGGTGAAGTTATAAAGGGTTGGGATGTTGGTGTCAATGGTAAATTTCTCTATGCGCACTGTCAATTTTATTCCTCTCATAATATGCAATGAATTGACATTATTTTGATGTGCTCCTCAGGTATGCGTGTTGGGGACAAAAGAAGACTAACAATCCCACCAGCCATGGGGTAATTCTCTAACCCTTTTTTAGTCCATTTTTTAGGGGGTTATTGTGTGTGTGCACACAAGGCCAGCTCAAGTATGTGGACTCGTTAGGCTAGGAAGTACTCCCTCCGCCTCTTGATGATATCATTTGGCAGTTTAAACATTTTAACAATCTTTTTTCGTATGTGAACATCTTTGTGGGATGAAGAGAGTAATAATTATGAGCGGAAATTAAAATTCCACCTTATAATGCAGGTATGGGGCTAAAGGTGCTGGTGGAGCAATACCACCCAACGCGTGGCTTACTTTTGATGTTGAATTGGTGGATGCAAGTTGATCCCAACTTGGATGTGCAGGGAATCTTACATTATAACATGCGAGTGAAATCGGTTAAAATTTCACAGTTATACATGTCAAATTTTGTCAGTTGAGTTATCAAGAGCTGAACTTCTTGTGGAACCCTTTTTTTTTGGTTCCTCAAATCTCAATTGTAATTTCCGCAGGCCAGACAAAAGATATAAACTTGTTACAGTTATTGCGACCTATAAGCATCTATACTTTTGTTGCGGACTGAATGAATTTTGAGCATAAATTTTAAGTTAATTTATTGTTTTGATGATTTTTTTTAGATAATATTTATCATTGGATTGAATATAACAACAAATTTTAGATTCTCACTAGGATAAATAAATTAACCTAAAGTTGATTTAAATTGACAATAAAAAATAATTCTAGTATCACTGTATCAGATATGAGATCTTTTATACTAATCTGCTAGTTACCCATGGCCGGGAAAGGTCTGTCTAAACTGCTCCTTGCTTTTGACTCTTCTTTCTTAAACATCGGGTACTTTTCACGTCGGCCTTGGCTTGTCTAACGAATCAGACCTTCCTGGCACGCTTTAGCCCCTTATTTAGGGCTTGGGCAAGGCTTGGGCAAGGCATGCGCCGATCAGATTAAAAAATAAAATAAAAGACAATTTCATCATGCTTTGTCTTGAGCCTTAGGTTGTGTCTGATAGAATTAAGCACTTAATGCTAGATGGTTAATGCATTGTAAGGTGATTCGGAGGTAGTGTGTTTGGTTTGGTTTGGTTACTTGAATATGTCCTAACATCCTCTTAATGATTGAACATCAAAATCGTTGCTTAACCAATAAGAGTCTCACTCAATATTCGACGCCTAGCGCTCAATGTTATCGTACACACCCTACCTGCAAAGCACCCTACAATGTATTAAGCATCAAGCATCAAGTGATTAATGCTATCAAACACAACCTTAGGCTCTCAAATAAAAAGTTTTTAACTTGAGAGCAATTGTTGAATGTTGTAATACCGGATAAAACATGTTCATATATTTTAACATGACAAACAAGAAGCAATTAAACAAGACAAATAGCATTAGCCAAGAAACTTGGCTTGTGTAGCACCACATCAAAGAGGTCCCAAAGCACAAAGAGAAAAGCAACATTTTCAACATAAAAATGCACACTACACAACTCTTAGCTAAACATATCAGTCTAACTCTAGCTTATCTCTCCCTATTCCATGGCCTCCGCTTCTCTAAAAGGATAGGGTTTTTGCTGTAGCAGCACTTGTACAACTCCCCACAAAACTATGCTGCTCGCAACTAAGGGGTTTGTTCTTGTTCTTGGTGCTGCCTTTCTGCTGAGTGTAGTATAGTTTAATAGGGCTCAACAGGTGCACGGAATTTAGCACCTGCATAGGTTGCCGCTGATCCCAATTCCTCCTCTATCCTAAGAAGCTGAAATTTCAATACAAGAACAAATAAGGTCCGAAAACCATAATAACAACTAATCAGAGCTTTTCAATAGATAATGACATGGCATTAAACAATTCAGAAGGCTGAAATAGCTCACCTGGTTGTATTTGGCAAGGCGTTCAGATCTGCAAGGAGCTCCAGTTTTGATTTGACCCTGTTTTCACAAAAAGTTGCAATTACATCACAACCACACACGCACACACATTCTTATGGGGAAAAAAAAAAAAGAAGCCATTTTGTCCTCTGTTGTTGATTTTTGTGTGTCAAAGCCTTACCGTGGCTAACCAACTGAGAGGTCTGCAATGAAAGTATCCTCCGTTTCACCACTGCATTCAGTACCAGTGGATCAGTAAAGGTATATGTACAGAGGTTACAGAACCAAGTCAACAAAACACTCAGTGACATAAGATACTTGGGGGAAAATGAAGGTCTTTAATTACACACACATCTACAAAATAAAGCAATGAAAGGAAAGAAAAGGAAATTGAGATGGATTAAACCTTCTGTGGCTAGCCATGACCCCCCAACCAGCACGTTTAGACATTTTCACGGCTTCAATGCTTTCAGTCACTGACCCAATTTGATTCACCTGAAAATCCAGAGAACCATAGGAGCTGCAGTTACTAAGAACATTACTATCTCAAAAAGTCAGAAAACAAGAGCAATCAGGCTTGTCAAGGGATTAAACATCATTTTACTTGCATATTTCTCCCTCCCGTCCAAAATAGTTGTTGCTTTCGGATTTTTCACAAGTTTTAAGAAAAACAATCATTCCTATCATTTAATGAAGAAACTACCATATTTACCCTCATTCAATGTCTCTCGCACCTACATTACGTTATACTACCTCCGTCCCAGCTCAATGTGCACACTTACCTTTTAAGTGGGTGTCGTTGATATGTGCACAATCCAAAAAAGGAAAGTTTTTTATTATTTTTATAATCTTCCACTCATTCTCTCTCTTCCTCCCAACCACTCATTATTCTCCACTCATTCTCTTTCTTCCTCTCAACCACTCATTATTCTCCACTCATTCTCTTTCTTCCTCCCAACCACTCATTATTCTCCACTCACAATACTTTTGAATATAAATAATCTCTCCTTAAATATTGTGCCAAACAGTAAAGATGCGTATTGAGTTGGGACGGAGGTAGTACAATAAAACAGTTAATACAATGCAACAAGTACCAAACCAAGAGTAAAAGTGGAATTTGAATGCTTTTCACTCAAAAGTGACAATTATTTTTAACCAAAAAATTTGTCCAAAAGCGACAAACTATTTTGGACCGGAGGGAGTACTACTACGTATGAGGTACCTAGGTTCGTAAAAGGAAATCCTGAATGCAGCAGTTGAACTCCCAAAGACAACAAAGTCCATCAAGGTGAAGCCAAGATACATACAACACAAAAGTGCAATGCCACTCATTCAAAAGTGGCAAATTCTAATGGTTGACATAGACAATCATACTTTCTTTAGCTATACTCCCTCCGTCCCAAAACGAAGTATCTATTTCTATTTTATGAATGAAATTAAGGAGAAGTGTCATCAAAGTAGGTGTTGTATGAAGGTGAGGTAGGAGAGAGAAAGTGGCATAGGAAATAGTAAGTGGATACTTGTTTTGAGTATGGTAAATGGGCTTCATTAATTAAGAAATATATATCTATATATATATATATATATATATATATATATATATATATATATATATATATATATATATCTATATATATATATATCTCTATATATATATATATATATATATATATATATATAGATATATATAGATATATATATATATATACAAATCCTATTTGGGATAATGGGACGACACCCAAACTGGCAAAATGGGTAGTTTATTATGGGGCGGAGGGAGTATATACTTATGACAAATACGCCCAGCGAAGGTAAAAGGTCATCAAAGAGTACCTTCAAAAGAAGAGCATTGCATGTCTTTTCCTTGATTGCTTTCTCCACACGCTGAATTACGCAAAGACAGTGAGAATCATATTCAAAGAACAATCTCGTTTCAGGTTAAACAAATCTGGAACACTTCTTTACCTTCGGATTAGTGACAAGGAGATCATCACCAACAATTTGAACCTGCTCACCAATTTCCCCCGTCATCTTTGCATAATGCTCCCAATCATCTTGATCAAATGGGTCCTCTATGGATACTATGGGGTAGTCCTCTACAAATGACTTGTACACATTCTTTAAACTGTCCCCTGATATCTTTTGTGACCCATCATTGTTCTGCAACATAAAGAATCATTGTCAATAGGCTAAAAAGGTACGGTGATGGCACCCTTCACTAACTCCAGAAATGAAATAAAGCAAAGTGAGGTTCAGCTAATTTTAAGATAGTTGATTAAACCTCTTCCTTGAAGTTCAAATCATAGGTCTTATCCTTGTTATCATAGAACTCAGACGCAGCAACATCCATTCCAATAACGACCTGCAACAAATTCAAACAGTGAGAACCTTTGAGAATCGGGACACTTAAGGTGAAATTACATGGTTCTGTGCCAATATATTCAGAGCTACCTTTCCAGTATATCCAGCTTTTGCTATGGCAGTCTTCAACAGTTCAAGACCCTCTTTGTTTTCCTGTAAACCAAAGGGTAAAAGACTAAGCAGTTAATGCATGCATTATCTTACATCATCTGGAGTCATAGTATAGTATATCAGCTTTCTGAAAGCTACAGTATCAAAATAAGCTACAGGAGATTATTATCAAGTGTAAAATACTTAACAGACAACCAATAAGTACCTGGATGTTGGGAGCAAAACCACCTTCATCACCAACATTAGTGGCATCTTGCCCGTATTTCTTCTTGATGACAGACTGAGACAAGATATGACAGCATGATTAGCCTAGGATGATGTTATTTGATGAGACCTTCAGCAGTGGAAGATGAACTTGTACCTTTAAGTGATGATATACTTCCACACCCATCTTCATAGCCTCCTTGAACGAAGAAGCTCCAACAGGGAGGATCATAAATTCTTGCATAGCAAGTTTGTTTCCTGCATGAGAACCTCCATTGATCACATTAAATGCAGGTACAGGCATCACCAAGGTCTTGTTTCCAGCAAGGTTTGCAATGTGCTGCATGATGAAGCCCGAAAAAGGTCAATTTCACGAGAATTCATACATAACAGTTAAAAATAAATTTGGGGCAATTCTATCTAATTGAGCAGATGTCAATTACCCCTAATCAGTCCTCTGTAATTATGCATACCTTGAATAGGGGGATTTTGTTAACAGATGCTCCTGCCTTACATAGAGCAAGTGATACAGCTAATATAGCATTTGCACCAAGCTGATCAGAAGAAAGAAAATATTACACCAAGTAGAAACTCATAAGGGTCATAACAAGCTGAACATGAATAAAATTCAAACTACCTTCTGTTTGCACCAACCCCATTCATTAACAGTCCCGTCAAGCTGCTGAACCATATAGTTGTCAAGTTTAGTCTGTTCTGTGGGGTCCTGTAAATGCACATGAGGAAGATTTTGATAATCAGTAGGGCCTTAAGGTGGATGTGAGTAAGAGACAAAACAGGAATAATTCCATTAAACGATAAAAAGGAGAAAAACACCAATGCTGATAAAATACGTGAATCAACAAGAAAAAAAAAACAAGAATGTAAGCAATCGACCTTCCCAATCAATGCAGGTCCAATTATTGAGTTTACGTTATCCACGGCCTGTCCATTGAAAATTGAAAAATGTAAAACCGAGCAAAACATAATTGTTTTAATCAGACAGAAAATAACAATATACATAAGCAGATGCTACAAAATCACATTATAATTCACAAATACCTTTTACTCCATAGTAGCAGCAGTACATCATCTAACTAGCTGGGGTCAAAACATCAATGGCGAGGCTAGGTGTGACAAAAGGGGGTCAGTTGACCCCCATGTTTTGAAAAAAAATAGTAATTTACTAGTGCTATTTTTGTAAAAAATAAATAAATAAATAATGTAAGGTAAAAATGACAATAGTGAAACTTCTGACCCCCTTTCTGAAAGATAAAGTTTGCAATATATATTCAAATTGACCCCCCTACTATAAACATATTTGGGGTTAAAGGACTAAAAGTAAAAAATGAAAAGATTAGAAATAAAATTATAGAATCACTAGCGTTACTCAAATTTTGTTATATCTTTAATCTTCCACCGCTATTACAATTTACCCAGTCCATTCTGGCTCGGGCTCCAGAAGGCTACAGTGACGTCCTGTTTTTCCCTTTCACCTCACCGGCTCACCCCATTGTCCCTCTAATTCCCTCAGGTTTATGTGTTCATTAAATAATGATAGTAAACGGACAAACCTTTGAATCCAAAAATCACCCTTTTCCAACTAATGTTATAAGTGCCCAATTGCCCTTCCCGGCTACTAACAAAAATGGAAAAAACGAATGTTTGTATTGTTGTCACACTATGCGTCTCTTGAGTGATTTTTATACTCCCATGTCCCAAAACGATCTTCCTACTTTTTGGCCGTTACTAGAACTTTGAGCAATAATTTTAGATTGTTATAATTAATAAAAATCCAAATTTTGTTATTGATATATCATCAGCAATACTATCAATAACAAGTTTTAGATTTTCATTAGGATAGTCAAATCAACCTAAAATTAATGCTCAAAGTCCATTCGTAGTAACGGTAAAAAAAGTAGGAAGATCGTTTTGAGATGGAGCGAGCAACTGATTTATAGATTCTTTGTCCAAAAATGAAAATGTATGCTTAAATTGTTCAACAGTTATTGATTTAGAGGGTATATTCTTGTGGATGTTTTTTCTAAAGACAACTACAATGTTTGGCATTCTATTTTTTGCACTCTTATGCTGTAGTTTACATTAATAGAATTCATTGTACTACTGTGGGGAAAAAATATGTAGATTTTTGACCACTGCTACACGGAATTTTTTTTTATGTAAATTTTCGACCCCCTTCTCTTATAATCCTGGCTTTGCCACCGGAAAACATGATAGACTCATAGCACGCAAACAAGCCCTATATCAAATCATTGTCAATGAACCCCATATATGATGCATACAAGGCCAACACTATCCAAGCAGAAATTAGCTGCAAGGGAGTGTTAAACATAACGTAACCTATGCCAAAGTAGAAGCATTTAACCTAATACTTTGATCACACAACACAGACTATGCCAAATGACAAATTACAAACTAAATATACACACCTTCATGACACCTTTCCCAAGATAATCGGATCCTCCATCTCTCAATTCCAAAGCTTCATATATACCTTAAACATCAAAACGTTGAGATCAAGAAGTAAAGCAACAATTCCAATTCCATTCATGATTACAAAAACCATGCACAGCAACCAACAGGAATATATTTTGATATCAACACCGTCACAATTTTTAGCATTTAGAATAAAGAATATGAGACTCTACTGCAACCTTTCCTCAAATTCATTTTTCAAATGTTGAAGTTAGTACTAACAATGTGTTGGTTACTGTTACTCAGAGCAAATTTCAGAATATGTTGGATTTTTTTTTTCTGCAAATGAATCCGAATGTAAGATTTATTCTTATGCAATCTAATCTTAGTTAATACTACTATTAATAAGGCAAAAACATTTCATCAATATATGTATCTCTAATCTTCACAAAATAAAAATAGAGAATGCTGCATAAAGTAAAATCACAATAATGCACTTCCGAATATCATTGCAGCTCAAAATTTTGCATGCATGATCTACTGTGCGAAAATATAAGTATCATGTATACATAATATATACCTGTTGAAGCACCGCTAGGAACAGCAGCTTTGGCAAAGGTTCCATCAGATAGAGTAATATCAACCTGAGAATCAATTCCTCTTTAATCAATTACTCCCACAAAACAGTGAGGGAAAAAAAATAAATACCCGAATTCAATCAGACTAATCATATGCAGATAATCTGCGATACAGAAAATATAATCATCGCATGTCTGAATTCTAATTTAAACACTTTCTTTCTTTCTTTCATTCCGAAAATCAAAGGATGAACACACATAACATAGCATTAAAATATATGAAAATGCACTTTTTAGAATTTAGAAAGAAAAAAAAAACGACACGGACCTCGACGGTAGGATTACCACGACTGTCGAAGATTTGACGAGCTTTAACGGCCTTAATCGTCGCCATTGTCAAGTACGATGTTCAATTTAGCAGTTTAGTTTCTCTCTCAAAGTTTTTTTTCTGGTGAGAAAATTAGAATGAAAAGACACGTGAGTGGTTATTTACCGGGAACGGACGGCTGGGATGGATTTTCTTGGGCATCACGAGAAGAGAAGTGAATACTGAAAGGCCAAAGAAGTCTATCTGCTACTTTAGACGCACGCAGCCCCAAGAAAAGGAAGACAGACTAGGAATATTCGCGAGCTTGGGGCCCAGTTAAAAAGGCGACACACTAAAATGGGCCTGGACTGTTATTGGGTTGGATTTAAATTTAATAAATCTCAGCCCGCAGGTTAACAAAATTTCCTAATTACTCACTCTCCCATTCACCACCGCCTCTGCTTTGCTCTACTTTGAAACTTTCAGATGTGAGTCCATTTTGTCTTATTTCGTAGTTATCCCTCAAATTCTGTTATATGTTCCATTTTGTGCTCACGTTTTTTGTGTTTAATCTCTCTCTAGTTGCATCCATAATATTTTTTTGGTGTTTAATCTATGCCTATTTTTTTTTGGTGTTTAGCCTATATCCATGTGACAGAGATATGGATCAATCCCCGATAAGAAGTGAATGATATTTTATTAGAGTATTAGATTTCAACTTGTGTTTTATTCCACTGTAATTTGAATGTTCAAGAAAGTATAATTGGCTTTAGATTTTAATATGATTATGTTGAGTTACTGTTATTTCATTTTTGAATTTCATACCCCTTCGTCTCATACTAAAGTTCCTAGTTGACTTTATACGGAGATTAAGAAAATAGTATAAAAAGTAAAGTAGAAAAGAGGAAGTGAGTAGAGAGTTTTGTCGTGAAAATGACAATAGTCAATTTTAAGTAATAAAGCAACTAAGAACCTTAGTTAGTCTGACCAAAAAGAAAGTAAGAATGACGGAGGGAATATATTTTTATAACTTACTCCCTCCGTCAGAGTATATATCTACCTTTCCTTTTTAGGCCGTCCCAGAGTATGTCCATTTCCGAAAATGGCAAAGAATTTTTACTATTCATCCCACCCATTCTATCTTCTACTTTACTTTTATACTCACAACACCAATCAATTTACTATTCCCTCCCACTCATTATCTCTCCTACTTTACTTTTATACTCACAACACTTCCACCATTTTTTAATATCTGTGTAAATGGGAGGGTGGACATATACTCTGGGACGGAGGCATAGTTGTGAAAAGCGGGAGGCGGGCGATACGTAGCTGGAAAAGGGCGAAAGGCAAGGCCGGTGAAAGGCGTTAAAAAGGCGGAAAAATAGTACAAAAAATTAATAAAAGTAGTTTTCTAAAAGTCACTAATCGGCAAGCAATCACTATTATCAGCAAGTGCAGCGGAGAAGATGTGACTAGGTTTCACTCACAGAAAATCGGTTTGAAAATGTTTGAGAGCTTGGCTTAACACAAAGTAGTTTTCTAAAAGTTCAATTCAGTAACAATGAATTTGATCAAAGGAAATTACTATGAATCAGCAAGTTGAACAATGATTTGCCGGTGATAGAGTTTAAACCGGCAAAGGTAAACAGTAAGAACATAAACACAAATAACACTAGTATTTGTGGAGGTTCACAGTGTAAATGCTGCTACGTCCTCTACCAAGTTTGGTCAGAACTTGGATTTGGGTTAAGTGCACTATCAGATGATCCTAATCTAGTACAAGATCTGCTTTGCCGGTTACAAAGACCTAAATTCTAGGGATCACTAATGGATCGTGATACAAGACTGACCAAGTGTATTTGAGTGGCAAGTTCTACAAGTAAAACTTATCTCACTCCGGTGGGTGTGTGATTACTCAATCAATGTAATCCAATAATAGTCTTGTTTGGAAGTACTCATAAATGAATGAGTTGTGCACAAGTGTATGTCCTAATAAATATCTAATGATTGTGAGGACAGAATGTTTGAGCTTCAATGAATGCTTCAAACAGACCACTCTTCAACTCTCTTCAATGCACCACCCTTCTTCAATGCTCTGAGTCTTCTATTTATACTTGAAGTTAATGACCCATTTCTTGGAGAAGGGATTGTAAATTTGAATATTCAGTTGGTTGGGTGAGGAGCATTAAATGCAAGATCTTTAGCATTAATGGTGGAGATATGCCCGTACACGCATACCTGTAAAGTCTGATGGGTAAAGACCCCTTTGTCTCAATCGGTTATTTGCATAAAGCAATTAAGAGACAGAGTATAGCTAAAAGTAGCTCGGTGTCAGACAGGCGTAGAAAAGCATGGCAGTGGTAGTTTAACTACTTTCAGTAAACAAGTACAAAAGCAAACGGTAAAGTCAACAGAGAGATAAGAACGATGTAACCTGCTGATATTCATGAAGAATATCTTGAGTTGACTACCAGTAAGCTTCAAATTGTCCTTGCTGATTGTAGAGTTGGCGGTGAAGATATTTGCACGCTGGACACTTCACTCATCGGCAGGCTTTTCATTTTCTTTGCCGGTTGCTTTTTGATCCTCATCAGATGATTTGATTGGTTGAAGAACTGTGATACATCGGCACCTAGCACAAAATTGATCTTAAGAGAACAAAGATAATTCTAATTAAATCTAATGAAAATTGGGGACCCTAAATGTCTATTGTGATTGGGATTAAGCAATTTTAAGACCTATTGTAGATACCCCGGGAGGAACCACGGCTTTGGGCTCGAGCGCGTGGGTTATCCTAGGATGTCTAACTTGTTTTTAGAGTCGCCACCTATGTTTTGAGGAACATAAGAAAAACCTATTGATAATAGCCTAAGTTTGATTACGAAAACAGAGATTCTTTGTTTTGAGGTTCGGGGGTTAGGTTACGAGATGGGAAGTACCGAAACACCCATCTCGCCCAACTAAAGTTGGTCTTGCTTGATCAAAATCTACATGAATGATAAATGTTCTTCTTCTTCTTCTTTAAATCATAAAAAGGGGGTTTTAAAATAGAGTTTGGAATGTAGGAGATAACTCATTAACCAACCTCAATGAGAAGAGGTGATCATTAGAGTCATGTCCTAAAAGGATTTGGGTGATTGCCCTTTGATAAAACAAAAAGAAAGAGAAAAGAGATGAAGTTGAGAAGGGGAAAGAAATGGCTTTACCTAGACTTCAAGAGACTTCAAACACTTCTTGTTGAATTCTTTGGAGAAATCCTTTGGAAAATGCTTCGAAAGTAGGAAATTTGGTTTCTTATTGAGAATGTAAGATTGAGAGCCAAAGGTCCAAGGTCCTTGAAAATGGAGGTAAAGGGGGGTTTTTATAGGTGAAAGAGTGATGTTTTTGGTGCCAAAACTCAGTCACCAAGAGATCTTTCCCGGGCAAAATCCTGTAAATTGAGCAAGGGAGAGAATCCTGGCCAGAAATCTGTAACCGACGCCCAGAGGCGCGCGCTTCCTGCTTTGGGGGCAGGAGGCGCTCGCGGCTGGATCCTCCTGTCGGAGGCGCGCGACTCAGAAAAGGCGATTTTGACAGAATGGACTAGAAAGTCAGCCCTGTTATTCAGTTTAGTCCCTGGACTTAGTGAAGTCAGTCAGGAACTTAACGGAAGTGATAGAAACTAACGAGAAACCCTTAAAATGGGGAGAAATACAAGATCAAATGTGCAATCGGGGTGAGCGGTCCAAGGCGGGGTGTCTACACCTATACATATATTTGAACAACAAATGTAATTAGGGTAAGTCAGTGTCGATCCACGAAGAACAGTGATTCTTTGCGTACTAGTCACTTAACAAGATTGGGGGTTGAATTGTGATTGTAATTAATTCCTAAGAACGGGAAAATAACTAAGTTGATTAAAAGCAATAAGTAAAAAGCACTTCAGATTTGATTCATATCCCATCCTCGATTCAATTTCATTGGTACTTCTTTTTCTCCGTTCATCCTATTCACTTGATCACGAGATGTTTAGTCTATAGCAGTGGCACACTCACTATAAACCTTAATTAAAATTAAACCTAGACTGACACATAAAAGGTCTAAAGATTAATTGATTCAATTTTAAGAGACTAAGATCAAGAACGCAGTCTAGGTTACTTGATAATCGTTTAGTTTTACTTACTTCGCTAATTGCTATGGCACACACAATTCGCGAAGGTGCTACAGTGAAAACCCTAATTATGACACAGGACAGAGAATTCTAGCAAAGATCTATAAAAAGAACTAGTGAATTGGCCAAATTCATAAACCCTAGATACGGATCTAAAATCAATACAAGTAAAATTATAAATAGAACAAAACAAGAGAAGAAGAAAATACCTCAATTGAAATAGACATGGTTCAAGTTTACAAATCCGAAGCTATGGAGATTTAGTTCTCCATGCAAGTTCAAAGCTCCAGAGAAAAGAGAAAGAACGATCTAATATTCAAAAGAGAGCGACCTAATCTAATGTTGGAATAATGTTTAAATACCCTCGTCTAATACAAGTTTAAAAAGGAAAATAATAAAATAAAAACATTAAATCCCGTCTGTCCTTTGCGCAACTGTCCGCGTTCCAGGGCCGTTTACACGAATCGTGCACCAAAGCACGACTCGTGTAAAGGCCAATATTCAGCATTCTTGTTTTCTTCAATTTTTTGGTTTGGTCCTGAGATTCCGCCCCATGGTTGACTTGACTTGACTTGTACATTGACTTTTCTCGATCCTTGGAACATGATTTTGAAGCTCAAAAATAAAAAACATCTGGAAAATACATAAAAAGACTATTTTACCCCTTGATTACATTAAAGCCCACATTACAATATTGTCCCAAATAACATAAAAAAAGATACATCAAAATGAATGTAATACATGGAAAAACTAGGGAAATAAATCGTACAATATCCTCTGTTGGTCCCAAAGGGGCAACAAGGGTGTGAAAAAACGCTAGAGGGGGGGGGGTGAATAGCGTTTTAAAATTCTTTTCAAACCCTTTTGCAATTCAATGGAAAATGCGCACAACTCTTATTTTGGCTAAGTATAGCGCACAGAAGAGTGTGAAATGCACAGCGGAAGATTTAAAGCACTTCTACGCAGGGTATACTGCGCAGAGATGAAACAGGTACTGCGCAGGGAAAGATGCATAGTAAAGAAAAACGCACGCGCTAAATTTTGGCTAAAGAGTTGGATAAAATTGTGCTAGGGCAAATGAGCAATAACAATTACAGCAGTAAAGTGTATCAATCTGAAAGATCAAACAAAGCAGTAAACATAAATAGTTAAGCATGAAATAAGTAGTAAGAATGATGGACAAGCTATTTGGAGAGGTTCGATCAAGGAAAGATCTACGTCCTCTACCAAGATGGTTAGTCTTGAATTTCTAATGGAGATCTTATAATATGAGTGAGTATTACAAATTACAACTTTTGAGCTCAATACTAACTCAAGATCTATTATCTATGAAGAACAAATCCTAGACTAAACCGGTGTATCTCAAGAAGTTAGATCAGATTAATCAAAGCTTCAAGAGGTGTGTGTGTAACAGAAATTCTGGGCTCTATGAATATAAGAGATGAAGAGCACCAAGAATTATGGTGATATAGGGCTTTTGGGATTTGAGCAGGAGTTTGAAGGTTTGAAGATCTTGAAGGCTGTTCTAAAGAATCTGGAAATATTGAGCATCAGTCTTCAGATCTTCAAGGTTTCTCTAATGAAGCATGAAACTCTAGCTCTGGCAGCCCACAAGCCGCTTGGAAAATGAGGATTGGCATGCTATTTATAGCAGAGCTCCAAAACTAGCCGTTGATGATCTGAGCAAGGCCGATGAGCTGGCACTATATGATTGGTGCGCAGATGTCCTTTTATAGCCATTGGAGCTCTGATCAAGGTTGATGACCTGGCACAATATGATTGGTGCACATGTATCTTTGAGCCGTTGGAGACTGAGCATGAAGACCAAATTCAAAAGCTTCTTCTAGAAGGTTGACAGGTGTCTTCAATTGAAATATGACCGTTGAAGCGTGTCTCCACTAATGGTGTTGCTGAGTGTGCTTATTTTATCGTTTGTGCACACCTCATCATTTTGGCTCAATCCAAAAAGCGTAGCTTGTCTTGACGCTTTCCAAGCTTCTAGAATATGAGATCAGCAGATAAGAACTTTGACCAAGGTTGAGCGTGCGCGCACAAAGGCATGCGCATTGCCAGTGCGCACGGATGCTGCGCATGGGGAGCATGCGCATCATGCTTGGTCATAACAAAGGAAGATAACTTCTGAGTTGGGGAATAAGACCTTAAAAACTGAGCAGGGTCCAAAAGGCGCGCAAGAGATCTATGCGCAGTGGCGACCTGCACAGAGAATATCCTGCGCAGTGAAGTGAATCCTGCTAAGAAGATCTTCGATCCTTCAAAGCTTCAAGTCCTATAATCTAAGCCTATACTATAAAATGGACTAAGCTAAAAATTGAAGTTATAAAACTTCTTACATAAGGTCCTAAAGTCCATAGAATATCAATAGGTGATGGTATCAATCAATTCTAACATAAGTAGGAGGGTTAAGAAATAAGCATACCCAACAATCTCCCCCTAAATGATTGATGCCATTACCTACTATAGCAAAGGCAATTCATTGTACTTGATAATAACATGTCCATAAAAATGTGAATGGTAACTCATGCCTCAAGTCAATGCACACACTAGCCAGTGCTATAGATTTCTAATCTATCAAAAAAAAATTAACTTACAATATGGGAAAGATAGAAATATCATCAAGCGCATACAAAGGTTGTGATTTTTAGTTTATTATGCGTTTAAACTGAATGTTTAAACATCATGCGTAGGAAATATGAGCAGTTAAGATTATGCGTATGAAGTTTGAAATAGTGCATTCATTGTTCTACAAATTAGAAATTTGATTTGAACAAGGTTTTGAAACTAATGATGCAATTTTTTTTTCATTTAAACTTGAACTTATAATGGTTGCAGAATTACAAGATATGAACAAGTTTAAACTGGGCACAAAACAAAGTTCTTTGCGCAAAAAAAAAAAAAAACAAAAAGAAAAACAAAAGCGGAGAGAGAACTTGCGCAACAACAACAAAATACCTGAAAACTAATCTATATTGATGCGGGATAGGGTTTCACGCAGCTCGTTCTGTAAGTTGTTGAATTTGTTCATGAGTTCAACTTTTAAATCTTGAAACTTGTTGATGCAATAATATTCTGGTGGAATATTCTGGAGCATTTTTGTGATAAGTATTCTCCATTTAAAAAGTGATAAGTATCTTAATCGGATTCATTCCCTTTATCTTAGAAGTCAAAGTGTCAAGAGTCTAAGTATTTGAAAGTCAGTCTAAGGTTCATTAATGAGTCCTTTTAGTTTACAATTCTATCCTATAAATATGCTTGATGTATTGAGTGAAATGGAGCCTTGTTTTGATTAATAAAAATATTGAAATTGTGGGTTTTTTTTCCCTCTACCAGCCTTCTTAGGCTTTATTGCTGTTCTAGCAATATTTGTATCTTCGTGCTGCAGTTTTTACTGCATCACTTGTCCTGGAACTCAACAGCTTTGCCCACATAAGTCTTCATGCCTCTGCGCATATCGGCATTGTCATCAAACAGCTCTCTGAAATTTGCTCTGCAGTCCGTCTGGATGGCAGTCTCCGTAGCTTCCAGTCTTGTGTCGGTATGAAGGCGCTGTGTGCTGATGCTGGCTTGAATGTCGAGCATTGCATAGTCCATCCTGGCGTTGAACGCATGGGAAAAATCCATCATGGATTTAGTTATGCATTCTCTCACATCTTCAATTTTGAGTTCATTCCCTTGCGCAAGAGATCCTTATCCAATCTTTAAAATCTGAGCTTCTAGGTCAGCAAATCCTTCATGTAACCCATCTGCAAGGGTTTTCTTTAGCTTTCTCAAAATTTCCCTGAAGCCACCATCAATCGCTTCAAAGGTGCACATATTGTTGATTAGTGCGCTAACGTTTTCGAGCAGAACGCTGATGGAGTTGAGGGAGTTCAGGATATGTTGATCAAGTACATTAGGTGCCTTTTCTTGCGCAGGCTCAGAGAGATTTGCGGATGAACTTGCCTTTGCACCCTCTTTACTCTCCTTTGCACTTGCCTTTGCACTTTCCTTCGCATTCTCCCCCTTAATGGCAACAATCTCCAAACGCTGCGTATCAAGTTGGTGCTGAAAATTGGTTTGAGCAGTAAGGAGTTGAGTCAGCGATTTGATTCGCTTGAATAGAATGCAAGGCTTGTAAGATCTGGCGCAGCTCACCGACGAGGAGGTTGAAGTAGGGAACTGCAGATGGAGAAGGCTTAACATGTGGAGAATGTTTACTGCTGTCAGATGCATTGACATTTTCATTAATATTTTCAGGCGCATCAGATGGAGTGCAGCTCTTCTTCAATCTTTTAGCGCTGCTGCGCACCTTCTGCTTTCAGCGGGGAGAAACATGTGCGATGTCAGCACTATGGAAAGCGTCCGTACTCGAAGCTTTGAGCCTTGGCTCCCCCTAAACGGCAACATCTTCTGAAACGCCACATAGATTGGATTTGCGCTTCTTTGAGGATGGTCTTGTAGGAGTAGGAGCAGGTGTGGGAGCCGGACCTGATTCTCTGATTGAGATTCCCTTGGTAGATTGAACAAAGGGAATATCTTTCCTTTTCTTGGTACTGGGCTTAGCGATACCCTTCCCCTTGCGTTTATACGCCTCTTCTGGTTCTTCCTGCGTAGGCGCAGTGGAGTCTGTTGCGCTCCTTTTATTCCCATCAGAGGGTTCCTCTCCTATCCATGGTTCTTTGTTGGGATCTTTGTCAGCTCTCCAGATGCGGTAGTAGTCTTCATTACCAATCTCATTTCGCAAAGTCCGGAGATGAGGTCTGGAGTAGTACTTGGAATCACAGGACTGCTTCTTGATTAACTTCTTCTCAACAGAGGTGGCTAGTTCCTCATATATCAATAAGAGTTTGGTGAGCAGCCTGCAGTGAGTTCTGTACTTGGTCTTCCATGCGTTGAGCTTTTTATCATAGCTGTTCATGCCCTTCACAATCTCATTCTAAATAAGTTGCGGCCAGTCGAGTTTAACATTGTTGTAGAAGGCTGCGCAGTATTCCCACTGCTTAGAGATAAACTTCCCGTTATTTCCATTTTTGCAGTTGAGGGAATCTCCAATGATGGTGCACAGGTGGTACATCACCTCACCGAATTCCTTTCTATCATGAACTGACCATCTCTTGTTTAGAGAAGGTACGCCAATTAACTTCTGCGCAAGATTGTTCTGATGAACCTCATCATAATCGACTGGAGCATTATCAACTGTGAAGTTACAGAGCTTGCGAATATGGTTGGGATGAATAGTTACATCGCATTTTTGTACAGTTGCCATGATCATCTCCGTTGGTTTTCCTTCGAGTATTGCCGGAACAACTTTTGCAGATTTGAAGAACTCATCGACGAGAGTTGGCATAAAGAATGATTGGTTTAGAATGAACAACAGAAGAATGCCGGAGGAGTTGAGATGGTGCAACAGGCGTCGTCCAGTTGCATCTTGAGAAAGATCTGCTTCAATCACTTCCCATCCAGGATGAAGTATAGGGGACCCTGCGTAAGACAGTTGCTAGTGTTAGACAATCCGTTGCGCATGGAGCAGTGCGCATGCGCAAATAGCACAAACATACCTATGCGCACAAATCCATACAAAAAGAATGCGCAAATAATTGTATAACGCAGAAAGGAAAAAAAAAGATATGCGCAGAAAAAAAATATGCGCATGAAGAATATGCTTGGAGAAATTTCATGAATATATAAAAAATATATAAATAAAGGGGCAAGAAGAACACAATGAATGTTAAAAAATACCAAGAATATCAGAAAATCGAAAGTTGACCAAATTCGACAAAAAGTATATCAAAATAACCGCGTTGACCGGACGATCAAAACCATGTAAATTATAAAGTCAACAAACGAATAATGAACCCAGAAAGTCAAAAAACAGTCCGACTGGCAAGAAGGTTTTCGGACCTAAAAATCCATAGAGAGAAACTTAAATGCTAATTGATCGTAAAATAAATGACATAACTGTAGATCAGATGCATACGAACGCATAGCAAAAATCGATTTCAAAAAATATTGAGAAATGAGGGAGAAATCGAAAAAGGGAGTTATGAAACCTTCAAGAACAATAATGGCGAAAATAATGAGTAATGAAGAAACATACCATGTCATCGACGGTGGGTGCTCTATTAGTTTTTCTACTTCTAGAGAATTCTCAGGACCAGAAAGAGAGGGGGAATCGGAGAGAACGATTTCAGGTTCTTGAGTTCTACTTTTCTTCGGAGCCATAAAATGGTCGAGAGACGAAGAAGAAGAAGGGTTAATGAGATGAAGATGGAGGTTTGTGTGCAGAAGTTAGAGAGAGAAAATAAGAGGTTTAAAGTAGAGAGAAGTAGAGAGAGAATTGGTTTAAGTAGGGAAGGAAGATAAAGAAGTTCAGGCGCACGATAGCGAGGAAGAATTTGGAGGAAAGGTGCAGTGGCGCAAGATAGCAATGCCACGTGTCACCTTAGGGAACGAGCGTGTGCAAGCCTATGCGCGCGTGTGTTAGAGCCTAAGGGCCAGTCACAATCGTTTCATTTCCCACATAAATGATTTGGCAGGATAGGACGTGCGCTGTCAATCAATGGCCTTTTGCATTGATGACATATGGGATATGCGCAGGGGTATAAGCGGTAATTCCCAAGAAAATTTAAAAAAATAAAGGCGCGGGAAAATTTTAATTACATAAGTACCCTTGTGAATTAGTGTTGACTTTTCAGTCAGGGACCTATGTGCAAATTTTAATGAATAGAGTACTTACCTGCGATCTTCGATGATTGTGCATGGATAGTCATCCGCAGCGCATAGATAGCGCAGAGATTCTATAAATCTCATAACTGTTGTTCCATGCGCATTAACTTATTAGCTGCGCAGATTGCATGAAATCTTGACCTTTAAGAACTTATCAAGCAAACACAAACATTAGTATTAACAAATTGTTTGGACAGTTTAGGTAAGTTCAAGCATACCATTTCTCCTCTCAAGAAGACAAATCTCTTTACGTCAAGAGACTTTGTAAGGATATCAGCAATTTGATTATCTGTGCCCACGTGCTCTAAATGAATGCTTCCTTTTTCCACGTGATCCTTGAGAAATGATATTTGATGTCGATGTGCTTTATCTTTGAATGCATGACATGATTGTTGGAGACTGCTATGGTGGACATATTGTCGCAGAAAATTGGACAATTTCCTTCATGAATTCCATAGTCCACCAATTGTTGCTTCATCCATAAGATTTGGCAGCAGCAGCTTCCAGCAGCAATGTATTCGGCTTCTGTAGTGGAGATGGACACAGCAGCTTGCTTCTTGCTTGCCCACGCAACAAGTCGATTTCCAAGGAAATGACAAGTTCCACTTATGCTCTTTCTGTCAATTGTGCATGCTGCGTAGTCTGCATCTGAATAACCTAGCAAATCGAAATTAGAATCTTTGGTGTACCAAAGTCCAAGGTTAATAGTTCCAGAAAGATAACGAATAATGCGTTTAACAGCAGTTAAGTGCGCTTCTCTAGGGTCTGCTTGATAGCGCGCACATACACTAAACATAATATCTGGCCTACTAGCAGTAAGATAAAGGAGAGAGCCAATCATACCTCGATATAAAGTTTGATCAACTTTCTTACCTTTTAAGTCTTTGTCAAGCTTATTGCCCGTGGCCATTGGAGTGTCGTATGCTTTAGCATTCTTAAGTCCAAATTTCTTGATTAAGTCTCTTGTGTATTTGGATTGATTTATGAAGATGCCATCATTCAATTGCTTGATTTGAAGTCCGAGGAAGAATGTGAGTTCTCCCATCATGCTCATCTCAAACTTGCTTTTCATGAGCTTTTCAAAGCGCTTACAAAGTAACTCATTAGTAGAACCAAATATAATATCATCGACATTAATTTGAACAAGTAAAGAATGATCATTATACTTAGCAATAAAAAGAGTTGTATCGATTTTACCGCGCTTGAAGCCTTTCTCTAGCAGGAATTTTGTAGAGTATCGTACCATGCTCTTAGAGCTTGCTTAAGTCCATACAAAGCTTTCTGAAGTTTGAAGACGTAATTTGGAAATCTGCTATCTTCAAATCCTGGTGGTTGACCAACGTAGACCGTCTCTTGGAGTTCACCGTTGAGAAATGCGCTCTTCACATCCATTTGATAAAGCTTGAATTTTTTGTGAGAGGCATAATCTAAGAAAATTCTGATAGCTTCTAGTCTTGCTACAGGTGCAAAAGTTTCATCATAGTCGATTCCTTCCTCTTGCCTATAGCCTTGCGCAACCAACCTTGCTTTGTTTCTGGTGATGCTTCCATTCTCATCCATCTTGTTTCTGAATACCCATTTTGTACCAATAACTCCTTGGTCATGAGGTCTGGGTACTAAAGTCCAAACTTTGTAGCGCTCAAATTGGTTAAGCTCTTCTTGCATAGCAATAACCCAGCTTGAATCTTGGAGCACTTCATCAATCTTCTTTGGTTCGATTTGAGAAATAAAGGAATTATATGCATCAAAGTTGGATGCTCTCCTTGTACGAACCCCTACATTGAGATCACCAATGATATTTGTTGTTGGATGATCTCTAACTTCACGAACCTCAGGAGGTAAGTTTGGTTGAGTAGTAGGAATACGAAGATCTTCAATAGGAACTTCATTTTCTTCAGTATCAAGATCATCAAAAGTAATTTGCTGAAGCGGAGAAACATCATGCGCAGGAGGGGATGTCTGCGCATCAGGAGTCGTCACTTCTGGCGCAGCATCTGGAGTTGGCGCATGGGATGGACTTGCTTGATTCTGATTGTGATCAGCTTGATTATCATTCTGCGCAGGTGCAGTTTGTGGCTGCATACCTGTCTTAACATTCTCAGCAGAATCATCAGAATCATTTGGAGCCAAATATGGCTCAAGGAGAGAATGCTCATCAAAAGTAACATTTACTGATTCTACAATAACTAGAGTAGTTCTATTAAATTTAGAATGTTTGGCATACCCAACAAAAATACCTTCATCTGCTTTGGCGTCGAATCTACCTCTATGATCTTTGCCGTTGTAAAGGATATAGCATTTGCAGCCAAAGATCTTGAAGAAAGCAATGTTGGGCACTTTTCCTCTCCAAAGCTCATATGGCGTCTTGTTGTAGGCTTTGTTGATGAGGGATCTATTCTGAGTAAAGCAAGCAGTGTTGACAGCTTCTCCCCAGAAATACTTTGGAAGCTTTGCTTCTGCTATCATTGTTTTTCCAGCCTCTATCAACGTGCGATTCTTTCTTTCCACAACGCCATTTTGTTGAGGAACTCCAGCAGCAGAGATATTGTGATAAATTCCATGGTTATCACAATATTGAGCAACATCATTATTCTTTGAACTTAGTTCCATTGTCTGATCTAACGCTTACGATGTCGTCTTCTTTTTGAGTTTGGAGTCTTCGTAGGAGAGCAGTCTAGATATCATAGCAGTCGTCTTTGGATATCATCATTTCGACCCATGTATATCTTGAGTAGTCATCGACCACAACTAAAGTATATTTATTTCCTCCAATGCTCGCGATGGTGACAGGTCCAAACAAATCCATGTGAAGCAGTTGTAAGTATTATGAAGTTGAGGATGCAATCTCGCTGGAGAAGGACTGCTTAGGCTGCTTTTACTTACTTTCTTTGCTACAAAACAGAGATTAGAGATAGAATTTATAGTAGTAAGATCAATAATGAAAACATTGGTCTTACGAGTCCCTGTGAGCAAAGTTAGTCCAGAAGTGCCATCCTTGATATAACAATGCGTTGAAGTGAATTGGCATTCTAGGCTTTTATCACAGAATTGTGATAAGGAGAGCAGGTTGTGCTTGAGACTATCTATTCTGATTAGTCTATACCCAATTATGTGCCCTTTGTTGTTGTCATCATATGTTACTAAGGGACCTCTTCCTTCACGCACATCTTCAAGAGTGTTGACATCTCCAGTCGTGTCTAGAATCCACTATCGATACCAAATATGCGCTTGAGAGTGCGCAGTGAAACAGGAGACCCTTTTTGCTTGTTGGAACATTGACTTGCGCTTCTACAGCAGAGTTATCATTATCATTTAAGTTCAGCAGTCACTTTAAGAGATTCCTTGCGCGGCTACGAAGTTAGTGATGACGCAGCTTTATCAGGTTTGCTCTGGCAAATAGGTACTTGCCATTCTGTCTGCTTGGTGAAGGTGTCCCATTTCCACTATTTGAGTGAAGTTGGGACCTTTCTTGATTGTCCTTGGCGCATGCTCAGGTTCCATTTCAGAAACAGCTTCTGAATCATTGTCAGCATTTGTCACTAAGCAGAGCAGTCCATCCTCAGAGTCATCATCACTGTCTTTAGTGTCGGTCTCTATCCAAGTCTTCAGTTCCTTTTCTGCGCAGTCTTCTTCAGCAATCATTCCGCGCTGCTTTGATGATCTCTGCGCAGTATTTCTCTTCATGTACTCAAATTTTGGAGTAGGGCATTTTGAAGCGAAATGTCCTGGCATTCTGCAGTTGTAGCAGACCAAGTCATCATCTTTCTTTAAGTCACTATTGAGAGAGAACATGAGGTTTGCATGAGGATCCACCAGATTTGGAGAACTTTCTGAATTTGATCTGAGGTTTGAGCAGGCGCAGGAACATGTGAATAGTTAGCCATTGCCCAAGATTTTGAAGCCATATTGAATCGGCACCCAAGCTGTTAAGCTTGAAAAACAGATACAAGTTTTATGAAGGTGTTTGCTCTGATACCACTTGTTGGCCCCAAAGGGGCAACAAGGGTGTGAAAATCGCTAGAGGGGGGGGGGTTGAATGTAACACCCATCGAATTTCTTGTTAAATATTTGACATACTTGTTAAATACTTGAACTTGCATGTTATGTGTTAGTTTTACTTGGGTTAAAGTTTTAACTGCTTTAAATAGTTAAGGTGGTTAAATGTCTAGTTTTGACTTTTGGGTCATTTGTGAAAAATTGACTTTAGGGGTCTTTTTGTCAAAAGTGAAACTTGAGGGGCCTAAGTGTCATTTTTGAAACTTCCAAGTATAAACTTGTTGGCTTTTCTTCTCTGGGTATTTCTTCCCCAAATCAAATACGTACACTCTCTCTGTTTCATAAGCTAGGGTTTAGAATTTTCCCTATTCTCGACTCCTCGAGTTTAATTATCCCTCCGTTCTTGATTCCGATCCCGGATTAATATTCGTGGTGTTGAATAGAGCGTTCCAGGCCGAACAGAATTAAGTTTGGGTCAACTTGAATTTTGACTAGGTAAGTTATTAGCTCCCCCTTATTTGTAATAACATGCATAAATGTTATTCTCGATACTTGTGATTGTTAATTTTGTGTTTGGGATGATTTTTGTGGTATTTGTAAATTTGGGACAAAGGGAGTAAATTTCCCCTGTGTAAACTAATGAAAGGAAATGAAAGAATTGGTTTTAAGCTTGTTTATTATTTTGGGGTATGTTGAAATTGTTAGTAAATGTTACTCCTACGTTTTGGAACGGAAATAGTTCAACCTGGGAAAGAAATGGGAATTTCGCATTTTAGTACACTGTGCGACCGCACAAAAATTATTGTGCGACCGCACATCTTTCTGAAGGGTTTTTTCAAAGAAATTGACTTGGTTGTGTGCGGCCGCACAGTCCATTTTGGGCGACCGCACAATTATCTGAAAAACAAAGATTTTGTTTAAAGTTTGTATAAGTTGGAAGTAACCCTAGTTAAGGTATATAACCTTAGTATAAGATGTCCTAGCAAGTGTTGTGATATTTTAAGGGCCTCAGACTTGGTCTTAAACAGGTATACTCATTGAATTAAAATGAGAACTTAAGTATAAGAGTAGTAACTCTTCTTTATGTCTTGAAGTGCTATGAACAAGCACTAATGTGTTATACTTATTGTGAATCCATTGATTGTGCACCTTAGGGGCATTAGCATAAGGTCTTAGACTTGAACATCCTAAGAATAGGATTGGGATTTGGTAAGAGTAAATGTATAACTCTTATACTTGTTTGAATGTCCAAAGATTGGAAGTTATAACTTGAAGTATAAGACATTAAAAGCTTGTACATGACTTGAACATCCATAGAAATGGATTAAGACTTGAATATAAGATAATAAAATCTTGTACTTGGCTTGACACCAATACATATGTATGGTAGTGAACTGGAAAGTGCTATGAACAAGCACTAACGTGTATGAGACATGTTCTTGTTGTGTATGTGCAAACATTGCATATAGTTGCTTGATAACAAGGTGACTTCTTGAGTACTTGAAGCATGTTCCTTGTTGAGCTAGTCCACTACATTTGGATTAGTTCTTCTCCCGTTGTTCAAGTAAATATCTACTTGTACTTTCTTGTGTGAGTCCAGCTGGTTCTCCTTGCTTGTTCGAAAATGTATAGGTTCACGCTTGTCGCGAGAGCTGGGTTTAAGTGACAATCGGGTCCCTATGTATTTCCGCCCGACCCCTTACTACCGGCCATAGTAAGGGCATAGCTTCCTTAGTTGGAGCAATACGCCTGACTTAAGTGAATGCTAAACTCCCGTCCCGAACACCTCGTGAATAATCATGAGTACTGATATTGAGAATGACACTGGTTATCGGGTCTTCTGATACATACTGAATAATCAGTTCCTGTTATTGATCGTAATTGTCAAAGTAATACAAGCTGCGACAACAATGGTATTCTTGGGAGGAATAAGGAAGGAAGCAATATCCTTATAACTTGCTTGTTTAGCTTATGTGCTAATTGATGAGTGGATTATCCTCTCATATACTTGTTACTTGATGATACTTGATAAATGATTACTTGAGTATCTACTTGAATTGCATGATAACATGTCATGTAGTTGCATCTAATAGCTTACTGAGATTTATCTCACCCTTTATTTGCTTCCCCCCCCCCAAGGAAATGAAGGTTAGTGCGCAGTGAGGCTCGACATAGTTGGGAGCTTGCTTCGCAGGTCGTGATCATTTTGGGGCTTGTGTCCTTTTTCACTTGGTGAGGACGATGTACTATGGGTTTTGTAACTCCTTATTTTGGGGTAGACAGTCTTGTTTAGTTCTTGTTGTCACTAGACATCTTGTATAGTACTCTTAATGCCAGCTTATGTGCTAGGCATGTTTCCGCTGTGTATGTATTAAGTTTGGTTTTAAATTTTCTTGTCTAGAACTCGTGTTGTGAGCTAGTATAGCTCCTTACTCTAGAGTATATATATCATGTCAGTTTGTTAAACAAATGTCATTAAGTTTCTTGTTAAGTTTCTTGTTTCTCGTTAGGCACTCCCATCCAGGTTCGAGGTTCTATTAGGGGATCCCGGGACCTGGGGGCGTGTCAGTGAATAGCGTTTTAAAATTCTTTTCAAACCCTTTTGCAATTCAATGGCAAATGCGCACAACTCTTATTTTGGCTAAGTTAGCGCACAGAAGAGTGTGAAATGCACAGCGGAAGATTTAAAGCACTTCTACGCAGGGTATACTGCGCAGAGATGAAACATGTACTGCGCAGGGAAAGATGCGTAGTAAAGAAAAACGCACGCGCTAAATTTTGGCTAAAGAGTTGGATAAAATTGTGCTAGGGCAAATGAGCAATAACAATTACAGCAGTAAAGTGTATCAATCTGAAAGATCAAACAAAGCACTAATACATAAATACTTAAGCATGAAATAATCAGTAAGAATGATGGACAAGCTATTTGGAGAGGTTCGATCAAGGAAAGATCTACGTCCTCTACCAAGATGGTTAGTCTTGGATTTCTAATGGAGATCTTATAATATGAGTGAGTATTACAAATTACAACTTTTGAGCTCAATACTAACTCAAGATCTATTATCTATGAAGAACAAATCCTAGACTAAACCGGTGTATCTCAAGAAGTTAGATCAGAATGATCAAAGCTTCAAGAGGTGTGTGTGTGACAGAAATTCTGGGCTCTATGAATATAAGAGATGAAGAGCACCAAGAATTATGGTGATATAGGGCTTTTGGGATTTGAGCAGGAGTTTGAAGGTTTGAAGATCTTGAAGGCTGTTCTAAAGAATCTGGAAATATTGAGCATCAGTCTTCAGATCTTCAAGGTTTCTCTAATGAAGCATGAAACTCTAGCTCTGGCTGAACAAGCACTCTCTCCAGCCCACAAGCCGCTTGGAAAATAAGGATGAGCATGCTATTTATAGCAGATCTCCAAAACTAGCCGTTGATGATCTGAGCAAGGGCGATGAGCTGGCACTATATGATTTGTGCGCATATGTCCTTTTGTAGCCGTTGGAGCTCTGATCAAGGTTGATGACCTGGCACAATATGATTGGTGCACAGGTATCTTTGAGCCGTTGGAGACTGAGCATGAAGACCAAATTCAAAAGCTTCTTCTAGAAGGTTGACAACTGTCTTCAATTGAAATATGACCGTTGAAGCGTGTCTCCACTAATGGTGTTGTTGAGTGTGCTTATTTTGTCATTTGTGCACACCTCATCATTTTGGCTCAATCCAAAAACCATAGCTTGTCTTGACGCTTTCCAAGCTTCTAGAATATGAGATCAGCAGATAAGAACTTTGACCAAGGTTGAGCGTGCGCGCACAAAGGCATGTGCATTGCCAGTGCGCACGGATGCTGCGCATGGGGAGCATGCGCATCATGCTTGATCATACCAAAGGAAAATAACTTCTGAGTTGGGGAATAAGACCTTAGAAACCGAGCAGGGTCCAAAAGGCGGGCAAGAGATCTATGCGCAGTGGCGACCTGCGCAGAGAATATCCTGCGCAGTGAAGTGAATCCTGCTAAGAAATTCTTTGATCCTTCAAAGCTTCAAGTCCTATAATCTAAGACTATACTATAAAATGGACTAAGCTAAAAATTGAAGTTATAAAACTTGTTACATAAGGTCCTAAAGTCCATAGAATATCAATAGGTGATGGTATCAATCAATTCTAACATAAGTAGGAGGGTTAAGAAATAATCATACCCAACATCCGCCACATCAAATTCTCCCACGCTTAGACCGTTACTCGTCCTTGAGTAACATCCTAACCCCACTCTAAACTCGGGTCTAAACAGCGTAGCATGGGAGAAAATGACCCCTAGTCTCCTCTAACTTCCTCAGTCACAAATCAACAACCAAGCTTGGAGTATAAGAAACTCCGTCCCCATATAACTCCAGAAAAAGATGAAGATCAATGGTCTTAGCCCGATACAAACTCCCATATAATGAAAAATTGTATCCAGACTAAGGCCCACTCATTAAAGCCACGGGGAACTAAAACATCCTAAGCTTCCCCCACGCTAGTTTCACACTACAAATCTCCCTTGTAAAAAAGAAGTTTATGTTCGGGTTGTAGTCCCGGACATAACTAACCTCGTGGAAAGCACCAACGCCCCCTTATCACTCCAAGAAACAAACGATGGTTTCTATCCTAACTCCTCTATCCGATCCTCCTACACCATATATGAAAAATCCTAACCAGAGACTCCGAACCTCCCTTATGTCTACAACACCGGTGAATGTAAGATAAAGCATCTCAAAACCTCACCTTTTTCGTAAGCGCCCTTTCGGGTTTTCACTTAGCCTCTAATTTTTTTTATTTTTTATTTTTTACTTTTTTGAAGAAAATAACACAAAAGGAAATAAATGCGTACTATACACAATAAAACCCTCCCACACGCTTAAAAAACACAGTGTCCTCAATGTGTGTAACAATAAAAAGTGTAAGGACAGTAAAAGCGTAAAGGTGAGGAAAAAAGTACCATCACTGGGGTGGCCACTGCCACGGCTGCCACTCGGGTACTGCCACTACTCAAATGACTAGGACTGCGAACTAGACCCCACATCAGAAACCGAAACTCGTCTAGATGCGCGCCTCTGCTCTCGTGTCTCAGCACGGGATAACATCAGTGCATAGTACACATCCGCCACAAGTACATAAGCCGGAGGTCCCTGCTGCTGCATCATCCAGGACTCCATCTGTCTCTGGCGGCTGTCTATAGTGACCTGAGCATCCCGCATCTCCTCCATTGTGTCTCCATACTCAGCTCATCACCTATCCTCAAAGGCGGCTCTGTAACGACCCCAAAACCCGTCCCTATTTATTTTATATTTTTGGGGATTTTAATTTGACATTATATGTGCATTTTATGTGTTGCATCATATTTTATGATTTGCACATCTTACTTGATTATTTGTGTTATTTACTTAGTTAGTAATAATAATGATTAAGGAAGTTAAATGAGTAAGTTAAAACTTTAGGGTCCTTTGTGAAATTATAACTTTAGGGGCTTAAGTGTTAAAAATGGAACTTGGGTGACCAAAACATAATTTTGGGTAAAAAAATATTTATAAGGATATCCTTCTCCTTTCTCTCTCTGTGTTTTTATTTTCTTCTGCAACATTCCTCGTACTTTCTTAGGGTTAAGAAGAAAAAGGTAAGTTCAACCTATTTCGATTTAATTCTTTTTATCTACTTATCCGTTTTAAAATCTAATTATATAAAAATGATCAGGGCGTTGAATAGGTCATTTCTACCCGAACAAAACTTATTTCACCGATACTTTTTCCGAAAATAGGTAAGTTACTAATTCCCCTTTAAATATTAAAATGGTCATATATGTTATACTTGATACTTGTACTTGTTAATTTTGTGATTTGAATGATATTTGTGATACTTGTAATTTGGGACAAAGTGAGTATTTGGTATGGTTGGTTTTGATGGGTTGAAAGGTTAAGTTGTGTAGCCAAGTTGTGTTACAAACGTTTTAGTAATGTAAGTACTATACTTTTGGGACGGTGAAACGAAGGGAGTAAAATTAGCAAGTTTTGGCCTGGCAGGTGTGTTGGGCGGCCGCCCAAATAGGGTGTGCGGCCGCACACTTATCTGGAAAGTTTTTGTCTTGGGGAAGAGTGTTTTGGGCGGCCGCACAGGCTGGTTTGGGCGACCGCCCAAGGTTGCTGGAAAAGTTAAGTGTTCCAATTCAAGTGATTTATAGTACAAGATTGGTCTAGGTCTTAGGTGATATCCTAGAGTACCTAGAGGGTTGTTGTGGAACACCTTAGTGTTGAATTTGGTTCCCTTGTGAACAAATGTGTTATGGAATGTGAATAAGTGTTACATGGGGTATTGTTGAACATCTTTTGATGTGTGTTGGATTGGTTCATCTTTGTGATGTGTTTGTCTTGATTCCCTACTTTGGAATCATTGCCTCCGGTTGTTGTTTAAGCAAGTATTCATTACTATGCTCGTTTGGAAGTCTAGCTGGTACTTGTTGTAAAGTTGGGCAGTGGTAGGGATTATAATGGTGCACGAGCCAAGTTCATTGTAAGGCTTCTACCATTGGTTTCCCATTTTAACCCCTTCATTGGGCCACGGATTGGGTCTGGGCTAGCTCTCCCTTGTGTGAGTTTAGTCACCGTTTGGGTTATGATTATGTGTCATTTCCCCCCTCTTGTTGTTGTTGTTGTTGTTGTTGTTTGGTTCATGAACCGGTTTCAGCCCTTTGGTGCTGCTCAGTTGATACCTCTCAGATGGTTATATGTTTGATTCGAGAACCTTGGCTCAGTATCCACGTATGAGTGTTTATTTCCGCCTTATGTGTGGTATGATGAGTTGATCGTTATTTTCAACCGGTATGGGACGGTTGGTGATAGGGAGCCTCTCATGTTATGTGCTATGTGGATGTTTATTGACATTGTTCAATTTCGAGTATCATTTCAGCATGTAACGTAGTTGCATTTTAGTAGCTTACTGAGATTTATTCTCACCCTTATTTGTTTACTGTTTTAGATAAAGGAGAGCCCAGGGGATAGGTCACTGCACAAGGGAGGACGTCGAGGTGGTGATTTTGGGTAAGACATTTTGGGATATGTGTTATGTAAAGGCTACATTATGTAAATGTATAACCTTTTGGGTAGTGTACCCGTGACTTCATCTTTGTATCACCTATTTTTGGAACATGTTGGTGAGTTGTAAATTTGTAAGTAAAGTGTGTAAGCCTTATGGCTAAGTACTTTTGATTGTGAAAGTTTGTTTGTGTGGAATGAAGTCAAGTTTTAAGTAAATGTGTTTTGGTTATATGAAACTTTTATGAAAGTACATTTCAAAAAATTTTCCTAAAATATTTTATGACGTCTTTCGTGCGTGGGGCCAAGTAGGACCACGGGTACGGGGCGCGTCGGGCTCTGCTCATAAACCTCTGATCCTCATAGGCGTTCCTATCATGTACCCTCCGATCCTCATAGGCATATCTCTGCTGCTGCTGCTTCAAGTATGTGCTCATCTGTCCCCAATCATTGAAAGCATTGGACCTGGCCTGATGCTCTGGCTGTCTAACCCCGGCGTCCTTCTGATCTTACATCTCGGCATAATTACCACCATCATCCCCCTCAGCCTCCATCTGTTTCCTATCGAGATCAGCTATCCCTGGTATCCTCCAATCTTGTGCCTCTCGACCTGTTGGGAAGATAGCCCATCATTGGGAATAGTCCAAAACGAGTCATATCGACACAAATAAGGGAAATCATAAAATAAAGGCCCACCAACTAAGTTTTTATCATCGGATGGTTTTCTAACAAACTTCTTCGCCAACAGAGTAATCATTCCTCCCACAGGAATGTTTTCACTGTTCCGGGTCGCATACCCCGTACACCGAACGAGGAAGGCATCTACCCAGTCAGGGAGGAAAGGAGAAGTGAGAAGAGCCGATCTCATCAAGGTAATATCCAACGAGTTGAGTTGAGTTGTGCGGGCTCTCCCTTCCCTAAGAAAGTCATAGATAATCCCCTGTAAAATAGTTTCCATGCAGGATGGGTAAGATGAGCAGCAATGTTATGCGGTCGGGCGAAAGGAAAACCGGTCAACCTGACGAAGAAATTATTAAGCATCAAATCCTTCTCACCAAACTCACCGATCGGGTCATCCCCTCCCAACAAACTCCTTACTCCTGTATAAGACAACATCCTCTCCTCATCATTAAGAACATAACACCCTTTTCATCATCCTCCGCAGTGAACCGCTCAAAGGTAGATAAAAACTCCAGTGTGATCCGCTTATACACCGGGGCACTCTTTCCCAAAAAAAATTATAACCCCGCTTCTTTCATTAACATCCTCACTGGGGCTTCCAACCCAAGATAAGCTAACACTTTTACGTCAAAAAATCGGGTTATTTGGAGTTGACGGTTGGGCTTATCCAAGTTTCTCCATTTGTTCTTATGTGTTTCCGTCAAATTCTTCAAACTCATAAACATCGCATCCTCGGGAGTAGGTGGTACAACTACGGTTGTTTTAGACTTCTTAGTAGCTCTACTAGTACTACCACCGTCTCCTACTTTCTTCCCCATATTAATTCAACACTCGCCACAAAAGGGATCAACAATAATAATCAAACAACAATCACAATCCCCCAACTTAACACAAACCAACTCAAGACAACCTCAACAACCAAAATATCAATCTCAACAAGTTAATTGCAGGAGAATGATGAAATTTTTACCTTTAAACGCCTCAAATATGCCCAACTTAATCACTCTCAAATCCCTTATAATCATCCCCTCCACGCACTTTCTCTCTATAACCCTAAAATCCCCAACCCACCAAATTACCTCAATACCCCACCTTTAATCATCTTCTCCCACCTAAACTCAACCTAATCTTTCACCATAAACCATCAAAGTGCCGAATTCAAGCAAAATTCAAGAACCCTACAAATTTGAATTTTGGGGCTTTTTCATTCATCATTCTCCTGCAATTAACTTGTTGAAATTGATATTTTGGTTGTTGAGGTTGTGGTGAGTTGGTTTGTGTTAAGTTGGTGGATTGTGATTATTGTTTTACTAGTATTATGCCCGTGCCGGATGGCACGGCACCGGTATGAAGTGGTGACAGTATGAATTAGTGTAAGTAGAAAATAAATTGAAGTATGATGATCAAATAGCCTAACAAATCAATGACATGCTACATACTAAATAAAGAACTAAAGCATAGTTTTTAAATCGGTTTTGCTAAACAAATGGACATGAATGTTCACCCACCAAGAAGACAGCAGTGTCATAAGAAGAAATAATCCCATATAGAAACACTTCGAAACAGTATCAGTACAAACGGTGAAAATATGGAACATTAGTGACAGTAAAAACAATGACATGCATGATAAGCATAAAAATATTAAATGAATGGCAGGAATTAGCATGAAAAGTATTATTATACCTTTAAAAAATAAATTAAACAAAAAATCAAGTTGATAATTGAAAACCAAACAAAGCTCCTACGCTTCAATTATTTGTAAAAACAACTGTTGCTAATTTATTAAAACGATAAAAAGAAAAAAAAAAAAATTGCTAGTAATAAATTGTTAATCTTCAGGTTCCGGTTTCACGACAGCATTAGAACTTGCAGTGGCATTATCAGACATCTCGAACTGCACAATGGAAAAATAAGATGTCAAACACATTAATTTAACAATATTGGATGCCTTGATTTGATTTTTACTTAAAAAAAAAAAAAAAAAAAAAAACATACATACCAATTCAGCAAGAAAATCTGGGTCCTCCCAAATTTCATCATCAAAGGTAAATGGTGTAAACTCTTGCAAATCACCAGGCAAATGGTGGGCACCTATTACAAATATGCATTAGATGAAGAAATATAATTTAGAGATAATATATACTCATGAAAAGGGTCAACTAAATATATTTGTTTACCTTGCAACTTGAGTTAGACGTAAATATTTACATAATAAAAATTTATACTTATGTCATAAAATTATAAAATATGTTAATTTTGAAAACTAATTTTTATAAATCATACCTGCTATATAAGCTTTATAGAAGAACTTCGGAGTATACAATATTTGTTGTGGATGTGTGATCATCTGATGGCAAGAGAATAGTTATTCTGTTGAACGTAGTACAACGGGATAAAGCGACGTATAATTGGCCATGAGTAAACACTGGGGTCCGAAGATCAATGCCAACAAATTTGACAGATTGGCCTTGTAATTTATTTATAGTCATTGCAAAGCACAACCTAATTGGAAATTGTCTTCTTGAAATGGGAATAGTAAGCTCAGCAGCAGAAGGAGTAAGAGAAATTCTTGGTATAAAAACCAAATTGCATGCTTTGTCTCCGGTCAAAATTTCAGCTTCAATAATACGTTGCGCACATCGAACTACCCTTAATCGTGTTCCATTGCAAAGACCGTCCCTAGGTGCAAGATTCCTCAGCAAAATAATTGGGCAACCAACTTTCAATTGTAAGTTTGAAAGTGGAAGACCAGCAGGATTCAATGAGTTTAGGTATTCCATTGGGTATCGATTGGCCATGATCGGATCTCCCGCATCAACATCCACATATTTGTCTGCTGATAGGTAACTAATAATATCACCGTGGAATAGCTCTAACGCTCGTAGATTTATATCATTAACATCATCATTGCGTGGAGACAAAATTGTACGGTCAGTTAAGAACTGCGATGAAGAAGTCCCCGCTATATCCAATCCTGGATAAACTTCTTTTATTAGTTGAATGACATCTTTACACTTTCGAATTGAGGAAGGTAGTTCGATTGTTTCATTTGAATTGGTCCCCACCTCATTCAAATATTTTGCAAATTCAACATTCACAGAGTCATTTCGATTCAACCGCATGTTCTCTGATAGAGTCAAAACGTGTATCCTTTTCCAAAGTGCGGATTTTTGAAGAGTTGAGACCACAATTTTTCTCACGGTATCCTTTAGGTACGACAGGCAAAGTTTGACGAAAATCACCACCAAAAACAACAGTAATTCCACCAAAAGGATTATAGTTATCACGAATATCTTGAAGGCTGCGATCGACGGCCTCAACGCAATGGCGATGCTGCATAGGAACCTCATCCCATATTATTAATTTTGTCTCTTTGAAAAGTTGGGCATGAATTGATTGCTTCTTAAAGGAACATATTGTATCTTCCAACACATTCAAAGGTAGACAAAATGTAGAATGTGCAGTTCTACCACCTACCAACAATAGGGAAGCAATTCCAGATGATGCAACACAAATCACAATATGACCTTGCGATCGGCACACTAAAGTTATAACCTTGAAGATAACATGATGTTAGAACAAATAACAAAACTCCATTTAAGTAATAAATGGGCACATAGCTTGAACATGTAGGTAAGTGTGGTTTCATTGGGAGGGAGTACTTTTTTGGTTATAGTGCAACCAAAATAACCCAAAAAGTACAGGAGAATGATGAAATTTTTACCTTTAAACGCCTCAAATATGCCCAACTTAATCACTCTCAAATCCCTTATAATCATCCCCTCCACCCACTTTCTCTCTATAACCCTAAAATCCCCAACCCACCAAGTTACCTCAATACCCCACCTTTAATCATCTTCTCCCACCTAAACTCAACCTAATATTTCACCATAAACCATCAAAGTGCCGAATTCAAGCAAAATTCAAGAACCCTACAAATTTGAATTTTGGGGCTTTTTCATTCATCATTCTCCTGCAATTAACCTGTTGAAATTGATATTTTGGTTGTTGAGGTTGTGGTGAGTTGGTTTGTGTTAAGTTGGTGGATTGTGATTGTTGTTTGATTATTATTGTTGATCCCTTTTGTGGTGATTGTTGAATTAATATGCGGAAGAAAGGATGAGACGGTATTATTACTTAGAAGTCTAAAACAACTGTAGTTGTAACACATCCACATACTCCCGAGGATGCGATGTTTATGAGTTTGAAGAATTTGACGGAAACACAAAGAATAAATGGATAAGCCCAACCGTCAACTCCAAATAACCCGATTTTTGGACGTAAAAGTGTTAGATAATCTTGGGTTGGAAGCCCCAGTGAGGATGTTAATGAAAGAAGCGGGGTTGGAAATTTTTTTGGGAAAGAGTGGCCCGGTGTATAAGCAGATCACACTGGAGTTATTATCTACCTTTAAGCGGTTCACTGCGGAGGATGATGAAAAGGGTGTTATGTTTCACCTTAATGATGAGGAGAGGATGTTGTCTTATACAGAAGTAAGGAGTTTGTTGGGAGTGGATGACCCGATCGGTGAGTTTGGTGAGAAGGATTTGATGCTTAATAATTTCTTCGTCAGGTTGACCGGTTTTCCTTTCGCCCGACCGCATAACGTTGCTTCTCATCTATGACTTCTTAGGGAAGGGAGAGTTGGCACAACTCAACTAGTTGGATATTACCTTAATGAGATCAGCTATTCTCACTTCTCCTTCCCTCCCTGATTGGGTAGATGCCTTCCTCGTTAGGTGTGCAGGGTATGCGACCCGGAACAGTGGAAACATTCCTGTGGGAGGAATGATTACTCTGTTGGCGAAGAAGTGTGTTAGAAAACCCTCCGATGATACAAAGTTAGTTGGTGGGCCTCTATTTTATGATTTCCCTTATTTGTGCCGATATGACTCGTTTTGGACTATTCCCAATGACGTGAATGCTTTGAAATTCGGGTATGGGGATGGACTTTCTGTGATATGCTCTCGTCGAGCTATCTTCCCAACGGGTCGAGAGGCACAAGATTGGAGGATGTCAGGGATAACTGATCTTGATAGGAAACAGATGAATGCTGAGGGGGATGATTGTGGTAATGATGCCGAGATGCAAGATCAGGAGGACACCGGGGTTAGACAGCCAGAGCAGCAGGCATGGTCCAATGCTTTCAGTGATTGCTGACAGATTAGCGCATACTTAAAGCAGCAGCAGAGATATGCCTATGGAGGGTACATGATAGGTACGCCTATGAGGATCAGAGGGTACATGATAGGTACGCCTATGAGGATCAGAGGTTTATGAGCAGAGCCGCCTTTGAGGATATGCGATGAGCTGAGTATGGAGACACTATGGAGGAGATGCGGGATGCTCAGGTCACTATAGACAGCCGCCAGAGACAGATGGAGTCCTGGATGATGCAGCAGCAGGGACCTCCGGCTTATGTACCTGTGGCGGATGAGTACTATGAACTGATGTTATCCCGTGCAGAGGCTCTAGAGCAGAGGCGCGCGTCCAAATGAGTTTCGGTTTCTGATGTGGGGTCCAGTTCGCAGTCCCAGTCATTTGAGCAGTGGCAGTACCCGGAGTGGCCACCCCATTGATGGTACCTTTTTCCTCACCTTTACGCTTTATTGTCCTTACACTTTTTATTGTTACACACACAATGTGTAGTTTAAGTGTGGGGGAGGGTTTTATTGTGTATAGTACGTATTTATTACCTTTTTGTGTTATTTTCTTCAAAAATAAAAAGTAAAAAAATATATAAAAATGAGAGGCTAAGTGAAAACCCGAAAGGGCGCTTAGGCAAAAGTTGAGGTTTTGAGATGCTTTATCTTACATTCACCGTGTTGTAGACATAAGGGAGGTTCGGAGTCTCGGGTTAGGATTTTTATATATGGTGTAGGAGGCTCGGATAGAGGAGTTGGATAGAAACCCTCGTTTGTTTCTTGGAGTGATAAGGGGGCGTTGGTGCTTTCCACGAGGTAAGTTATGTTCGGGACTACAACCCGAACATAACTTCTTTTTTACGAGTTTGTAGTGTGAGACTATCGTGGGGGAAGCTTAGGATGTTTAATTTAGTTCCCCGTGGCTTTAATGAGTGGGCCTTAGTCCGAATACAATTTTTCATTATATGGAAGTTTGTATCGGGCTAAGGCCATTGATCTTCATCTTTTTCTGGAGTTATATGGGGACAGAGTTTTTTATACTCCAAGCTTGCTTGTTGACTTGTGATTGAGGAGGTTAGAGGAGACTAGGGGTCATTTTCTCCCATGCTACGCTGTTTAGACCGGAGTTTAGAGTGGGGTTAGGATTAACGAAGAAGAGACAGAGATTGAAATACATCCGGTGCTCAAGTGAATAGGATTAACGTAGAAAAGAAGTCCCAATGAAATTGAATTAGAGGACAGGGATAGGAATCAAATCTGAATCGCTTTTTACTTATTGCTTTTAATCAACTTAGTTATTTTCCAGTTCTTAGGAATTAATTACAATCACAATTCAACCCCAAATCTGGTTATGTGACTAGTATGCAAAGAATCACTCTGGAAGGCGCCAAAATGGCGAGGCGGGCGGACGCCTTTAACAACTATGCGTCTAGGGACAAAGTTTCTTCCAAAAAATTCATTCATTTTGGGCAAAAAATTCTTGAAATGGTCATTCATTTCATTTAGGGACATATGGAGTTGTATTTTTCTTCATAAGATCAGAAATTTGACCCCGACAATGTTCAGAATCGTGGCTGAATTAATGTTCATGTACTATTCAGTAGTTAAATGATGGATGTTATGTTCATGATAAACATAACATCCTTTTACTTGTCCATCAAAGTTGTATATCTATATCTATATAAAGGATTACATCAAAGCATTACCACTGCTTCAAAAACATATGAAAACTGAACAACCTCAATCAGTTCCAAAAAGATAAAACCTATACTAAACCGAACCACCAAATTAAAGGAAATTAATCGAACAGGTCTGTTTGGTTCCACATTTCAGTCAGTATTTAGTTGCACAATATGTATTGCTGTTTTAGCAACCACAAATACTCCCTCCGTCTTATAGTTGTTAAGGCGTCCGCCCGCCTCGCCATTTTGGCACCTTGCGGGGTCGGCCGCCTTTGTGATTTCTGGCGGTTGATTCAGTTGTGTTTTCTCTTGTTTTAGTTGCAAACCTCGTCGGTTTAGGAAGGAGTCCTACTTGTTGCCCAACTTCTTTGACGATAAGGATCGATAAGCGAGCGAGAAGACTTACCTGCGCCGAAACCTAAATTGCGACTTGCGACTTGCTACCCACTGCGACAGCGATGGCAACGGCGAAGTCTCTGACGAGACCCTTCAATGCACGGCTCTTGAAATTCGTATGGTCTCTCTGTTCTCGTCTTTTTTTTTTTTTTTGAAAGCCGTTTCCCAGCCTCTTCTTATTTTATTGCTTTTCTTAACTGCAGTTCTTTATTCTCTCTAATAAATTATTGTTTTCTTCTTCTGTACTTTGTTTACTTTCTTATACTCTTCTTTATTTCTGATTCAAGTCAACACCTCTTTTTTGACTTTGTTATTTTGAAGAAAGTGCAGCAGTGCACTATCAATTTATTTTTATTTTTGAGCTAGAAGAAGTACTATACTTTTATTTCAATAAATATATGAATTTACTATCAATATGTAATATTTACTCCCTCTGTCTCATACTAAAGAGCATAGTTTGACTTTTTGGTCAACTAAGTCAATTTTTTACCATAATTTTATGATATCTAAATATCTCTATGAAATTCTTAAAATTGTTATTGTTTCACTATTAGAAATACCATCATTAACAATTTTTAGAATTGTATAGAGATATCTGGATATTCATAAAGTCATGGTCAAAGATTGACTCAGTTGACCAAAAAAGTCAAACTGTGCCCTTTGGTATGGAACGAAGGGAGTACATAATACTCCATCTTTCCCAGAAAGATAGTCTCATTTTGACTTTTCATGGTCAACAAAAATAAACTTTAACCAAACATTAGTGTCAACTTAATGATCACAATGAAATTCTAAAAATTGTTATTGATAAATCACTTAATGATTTATCAATTACAAATTTTAAAATTTCACTAGAATGATTAGATCGTCACCAATGGTTGGTTAAAGTTAATTTATGTTGACCATAAAAAGTCAAAATGAGACTATCTCTCTGGGATAGAGGGAGTATATTGTTCTTGTTTAGTCGTTGGACCGTGCTTAACAATGTCGAAACGGAAGTACTATACTTTTATTATTATTTTTACTATTTTCCCGCTTGCTCGCCTTTCGCCCGCCTCGCCTTTCGCCCTTTTCCAGGTACGTATCGCCCGCCTTTCGCCTTTAACAACTATGCCTAGACGTTTATTTACCAATTTTTTTCACTAGTCTCTTTATACTTGCAAAACTAAATATTTGGAAAGAGGATTACATGATTACATATAAATCTTTGCCACTAAATTGTATGAAACTTAGAATTTTCAGATGTTCCTTAAAATGAAATTTGGAAATTCATTTAGGGATAGATGGAGTAGTATGTTATAGCTTCATGGAACTTAGATCAATGTCAGAAGCGCGTTTTCATTGTTTCCTTATCTTTATAGCTTTCTCCTCTCCTTT